>JAUCNO010000524.1:0-14719 GCA_032353835.1 Enteromius viviparus | reverse complement strand
CCTGTTATTTTGCTTTTAAATAGTCCAGCTACACTCTGCTCATGATTCTGAATTAGTAGCACCTGTTTGAGGTCGTTCGCTGTCATAAAGACACCTGTGCACCCCACAATCAGACAAAGTCTATGAAGCAACATGGGCAAAACCAAAGAGCTGTCAAACGACACAAGAGACACAATTGTAGACCTTCACAAAGCTGGAAAGAGCTACGGGGCAATTCCCAAGCTGCTTGGTGAAAAAAAGAACAACTGTTGGAGCAATTGTCAGAAAGAGGAAGAGGCTAATGAAGACTGTCAATGTCCCTCGGACTGGGGCGCCACAGAAGATCTCTCCTCGTGGGTTATCAATGATGCTAAGAACGATGAAGAATCAGCCCAGAACTACACGGGAGGAGCTGGTCAATGCTGTGAAGAGACTATCGTTTCTAAGGCTACTATCAGTAATACACTAAGTATTAAAATCTTGGTTTAAAATCTTGCATCGGATGAGACAAAAGTAGAACTTTTGGTCTTGACTTCATTCGCAGTGTTTGGAGGAAGAAGAAAGATGGGTATCATCTGGGTCGTGGCTGGGTCGTCCAACATGAAAATGACCCGAAGCACACAGCCAGGAAAAGCAAGCAGTGGCTCCGTAAGAAGCATATCAAGGTTCTGGAGTGGCCTAGCCAGTCTCTAGACCCAAATCCAATTGAAAATCTTTGGAGGGAGCTGAAAAGCCCATGTTGCTCAGCAACAGCCCCGAAACCTGACAGATCTAGAGAAGACCTGTATGGAGGAGTGGGCCAGAATCCCTGCTGCAGTGTGTGCAAACCTGGTGAAGAACTACAGGATCCGTTCGACCTCCGTAATTAACAAAGGCTTCTGTACCAAATATTAAAATGTTTTGACTCAGTAATTCCCAAATAAATTAAAAAGATTCTGTCTCTCACAGTGGAAATGCACCTATGCTGAAAATTGTAGACCCCCTCAATGATATCTAACTAAGATAACTTGCAAAATCACAGAGTGATTAAATACTTATTGACCTCACTGTATATATATTTATATAAACAGAACATAACATTGCAAATGTCTTGTTACTGTTACTTTTTATCTTATGTATTTTAAATCCAGGTTAAATAAAAGTATTAATTTATTTTTGAAAATATTACTGACCGCAAAGTTTTATAATCTTTCGTGACATGAGGCCTGCAATTCAGGGTGATTGCTAAAAATCTGTCATTTCCATTTTTTTTCTATGATAGAATGTCATTCACGAAACAATATCTGATGTTGACTGATGCTTGATCTTTAAAAAAACAAACAAACAAACAAACAAACAAATGTTATTTTCCTTCAATTGTCTGTGCTTGGACTGTGATTGGCTGGGTCACAGTAGGATTAAGACAAGACCTGAGATAAATGGTTTCCTTGGAAAAAAACATCCACAGACTATTGTAAACTATTGTTTTTTTTGGATATGCATATGGGCTTGGCCTGTACCATCCAGAGGTGTGTCATCATTATCAGCTTAATTACACATTTAATCTTACAACAAAGAATATCATAGTTTACTTTAACATGTACATACATTTTTGGTTAGATTAAATAAGATTAAACAAGCCACTTAGTTGAAGAACAAATCTGTAACAATAACAAGGGAGGATGGAGAAATACCAATTTTCTTTTTTGGAGAAATACAGCACTAAAATTAACTACTGTGCACATGTCCTATATCCCCGATGTCATCACTGCTGTGGTTTCATAATTTGTCCCATATGAATTCATATTGTCTGAGTCAACAGCTCTTACCTGTCCTTCATTAACTTCCTCAAGGCCCCTCTAAGGAGCTCCAGCAACTAGAGCCTATTTGAACTCTGGGGACAGTAGTTGTATTGATTCTAGGGAACACAATTGATTCAGCTAAGTGTTTCAGAGCAGCTCACATTATGAAACTGGAAAGCAACAGAATAAATGATGCGAACTTCCAAAATAAAGCTAAATATAAAATCTGTTATAAAGAAATGGTGCAGTTACACAGATACAGAGCTTGATAGCAAGTTTAACAAACAGACCTGAAGGCAGACTGCAAAATAAAAAAGTGAATTAAGGCTTTCAGGAGAGTCAGAGGGTGTGAGAGACTGTGAGTCATAGTGGAGAGAGGAAGTTAGTCAATTACGGTATCCAGATGTATTATTGGGTATTATCAGATGGCATTATTCTATTGTGATGTCAGTTTAACTGCCAAAATGTGCTGCTATGTCATTTGTGTTCTTGCTCTTATAAAGGATGAAGGTATGATGATGGGTGATGGATGTCAAGAGCAAAACTAAAAGACCAAATTGTTCAGATAACACTGGTCTGGTGAAAGATTTTATAATTATTGGTAGAATGTAAACCGAAAGAGATTTTTAAATCCAGGCTGATATGTTTGATGTAAAGATTGCTCCGTTCATTTTCTCATACTGTCAATAGAGCCGAATCATGTTTTAAAGAATAATGACTGTGGAGCTTGTTCCCTTAAAACGTTTTTCACAGACATGTCCAATCCTCATTTGTCATCCTCAGATTAAACATGTCAGTTCCTGTAAGTAGTTAAAAAATGAAGTTGCTTGATGTCGAGCCAGCGCTGTATGTGTTGTCTGTGTTAATCGTGTAACTTGTACCTCTGTAAAGATTATTGATTGCTTGTCATTTAACAGATGCAGTAAAGGCAGAGATATTGAATTATGGTGTGATTGTTTCAGAGATGCGATGTGCAATCGTGAGATACGTATAAAGCATAGTAATGGGCTGATTTCAATCGTACTATGGTTCACCTGTCTGAATGTGAAACTGAAAACGTTATTAGCTATCCATATCCAATATGATATAATTAATATAAAAGGCCTAATAGTAAAATGTTAGAGATAATGTCTCTGATATGGTATGATATCACAACACATTTGGCACTTATTGAATTGTTGTTTTGAAATTAATATTATTTACATTTATTTTGTAGGCAAAATCTATTGATATGTTTTTGCACAGTTATAGCACCATCTTGTGGTCACGTACTGAAACAACCGATCTATAATAAAATTTAAATAATATCCTTTTGTGCATGATTGCTTTTTAATAAAAATGTTGTCCAAACGGAAACGCATTTTTAAATAAATAAATAATAACATTACTATTTTATTTTATTTTATTTATTATATACTGCTGTTAATGCATCTATTAATATAAAAATATTAACTATATTAACAGTAATTACTGTTAACATTTTTATGCGGTGATATACTTTTTTTATGGTCCGTTGCTCTTGAAAACACCTAGTTAGCCAATTATCACCATTTGTCTTACAGAAAACAGTTTGAAGGAATTGTAAACACATCCTGTGGAGCTGGGTGCGGTTAGGATGCAAAGGACTAGGCCTATTATAATGTAATGAGTATTGCCTTTGTTAAAAAAATGTTTCTTAAATAAGGATAGGTGTGTGGGACATTGAAAGGATGCACACATTCAATTATAGGTCTGTACTTTTATTTTTAGCAGTTGCACTGCCCCCTGTTGGACGTGAGGCTGTAAATGAAATTGTGCTTGAGGCAGTTAGGTTTTGTTTAGGTGTGGTGAAGTTTTGAATGTATTGTACTACAGGGCATTAGATGATGTTTTACATAGTACCACACATTCTTTAAACAGGTTAAAGCAATTGTTTTTTAATCTGCTAAAAAAATGTTTGATCGACAATATTTTAGAGGGACACAACGGTCTAAACCTATGCTCTTTATAACAGTTAAATAACCATTACATTAGTATTGTACTAGTAGTAGCTAGTATTGTTTCTTTATAAGGAGATGTTCCATTAAAATCCATAATGAAATCACAGCAGCTCGCCGTATCTCATCACTGCACCTGCTGCATTAAGAAGTTGGAAAGTCAGTTAAAAAGCTTAATACTCCAGCTAATCAAGCCATCACAGAGACACAGTGAGGCAGAGCTGATAGACGGGCACAAAATAGTCTGCTTCACTCCTAAACTCTCTCCCCTGCAAGTGCCTATTGCACTTTTGCATCTACCCATCCATTAATGTCGATCAGCTCACGTCATCTTTCCACTGAGATTAGCAGGATTTTAGAGCGCAAACTGTGGCACGTAATGAGGAGGATGTTTGAAAAAGAATCGCAGCAGATTGCTTTCACTGGTTTATTAGGCAGCCTGCGGGTTCAAACATGTCTCCCCTTATGAAAGATTAAAACGTCAGATGAAGGCTGCGGCGTATGCATTAACACGCATCTTCCAGGGTTGCAGAACATTGTGCATCTGGGCTTTCCGCTTGTAGTTCTGCATGTGGTGTGATTTGTTTATCAAAATTTTATATATAGTAGATTTTAGCACCTAGTCGGTAAGTTGCGCAGTAACAGGGTTGATTCGGTTGTCTTGCTCGAGGCTTAATGCTCTTGACCTATTTGTCATATCTGTGAAAGGTGATGAGGTTGAAAAGCTGGAGTTTTTTGTTACTGTTAACACTGAGCTTCACAATGCTGTCATTCATTCTCTTCTTACCTTTCACTTAATTCTTTAGGCACTGCAGGCACACACACAATTTAACACCGGTTGCAACTCTTATACATTACTTGTCAACTTTTTTTTATGTGTATGCAGCTGCTTTTCAACAGTTTGCATAGCAAGCGCAGAATTGACAGAACAATAGAGAAGAGTGTATGTTCTGGGCCTGTGTGAAGCTCTGGTCTGTTTTAGGGTGTGTGCTTCCTAACATAACTAGTTCCTTTTGAATTGTTTATGAGAAATCGGCCAACAGGTTTTCGTTATTAAGCAATGCCCCCCCTCCCTTTTGTCATTCTTTCTTAAGCAGTAGCCACCAATAAAATAACAATAAGGTAAAGAAATAAATCCTATTTTATATCAAATAAACGCTAAAAAATTAACCGAAAAAAAAAGAAAAACCCACAATATAAAAATAATAATTTGTAAAGAAATAGCCACAGATAAAACAAGACTTCTGCGCAATAGATGACTAAGTTTGTGGTTAATAAAAAACATGAAAAAATATAAATGAATATAGAATATTATAAATAATACCTAACTGCAAAATACTGTAACTTAATAACACATTATCTTGGCAATTTCTTTTGCATGTCAACATGCTTTACATCCTCAAAATATTACTGGAACACAATCACAGCTGTTATTTTGGGAAAATACTCTGTATCTCTCTGCATCCAAAATGAAAAGCTTCTCGCAGTCTGGACAGCTTATAGGCTTTATTTAAGCATTGCATTACATCATCAGTCCTCCGTTACTCGCTTCCCACTGCAAAACAATGGAGAAATGTTGCGTTTGGGCCTCTTCACTGATACTATCTTTGTTAATTCCACACACATCCGTGCATCTGTGATTTCATGGTACAGGCCGTGTGGAATTTCCAATCGATTTTCGAGTCAAAACATTTAAGATGTTTCTTTTTAATATAAGTTGAGAAAGCAGGAAGTGTCTGAGTCATGGAAGTTTACTCCATGTCTGATCGTTCACACGCTCCCACACTAGCACATGCCTGCGGCCAGAGAAGCCGTCCCGGCGTCACACTCAGCTCATCAAAGGCAGGGCCGTGTCAGACACACACACACCCGAATACACAAAAAAGAACACTCAAGCATGTCAAAGGATAGGATATATACACGGATACACACAAGCTCTGGCACATCCCAAGGAAGGTAGACACACACTTTGACCAACGAAACGCGAGCAAATCAGATGAAAGGGTATAGACGTGCATGTTAGCAATATGCCAGCATTTTTTCCAAACACAAAAAGAAAAGAGAGATGTGCACAAAGAAGGTATGAGAGAGAAGAGGCACAGGTACAGACACATAGTTGCCCTATAGAATGCATATAATCATGATTTTTTTTTAAAGCTTAAAGGAGTAGTTCATCCACAAAAGAAAAGCATTATTTATTCCATGTTGTTTTAAATCTGTTTTTGGACCTCTTTCGTTGTACAAATAAAACTAGCTGTACCACAGAAGAAGGAAAACCATAAAAGTTTGGAATGGCATTATAGGGTAAGCAAATGAAAGAATTATACATTTTGGGTGAACTATCCCTTTAACTAAAGGCAGTGACACATGTGAAGTTTTCCATACACACCTCCCCACCCATAATCCTCACATACATTCTCTCCAACAATTCAAGCTCACCCCATCTAATGTTTGCTCATTCTTTAAAAAACCTCCAGCTCAGTCAGTGGGTCTTGCACATATAATGTCTGGAGGATCTGAGGAGTCATTCTGGGTCAGTACCAGCTGGCCTTGTGCACGCTTTCCCCAAATGCATTAGCATGATTTAATAGACAACAGAGAGATACATTTCAGAACCTATTGAATGAGGCATCCTACTCTGAAATAACTTTGTTATTCTTGTACTTGACCAGCATGAGTTTCCAATGGCTGGTGCCAGTACTGGTATAGTTAAAGCATGGTAATAGCTGATATAATGCTCTTATAGGCCTGTGATGCTAATGTTTTATGGAAAAAAGCAAAGGAAATGGAAAGTTCATTAAATGACATGGCAGTCAGTGGATTTTGGATCTGACACATAACCTTTACATTAATTAGCCATGTTGTGGACACCTGTTTTTGGGCAGTGCCAATAATCATCTCAAAATAGCCAAATGTCAGCTGATTATCTGGCCTGTCCAATATTGTTTTATCTCTTCTATAGAAATACAATTGTAATTGTTATAAAGCTGATCTGTGTTGGGATATTCCAATGTGGTGTTGTGGAAAAAAAGATCAAATATTAAGTATATGTAAATATTGTACGTGTAAATATGACAATTGGCGTATTCATTTAAATTCCGAACGTGTTGCAGGTCGAGCAGTGTTGGTTTTCGTGGAGAACGAAGTAAGCGCGAGAATGTGCGAGGTCATCTCACCCCGACCTTGCGCTTACATCGCTTCAATCTGATTGGACAATCTGTGCTTTTGCCAATATGGGTGGTAACAACCTCGCAGTTCAGTTCATCAATATATAGAGTAGGCCCTACTCACGCAGTAACGACTGCAGCGAACATGAAAAAAACAAAACCAAAAAAAAAAAAACTGGCTGACCAGTAATATCTGATCATAAGATGATCTAATTTGAAAAAGTATGATGTAACTGTAAATGCAAATGTAAACCTACATTTACCTTATCCACGACAGCCTAACATTCTATAAGGATATTTTTACGTCTTTGCTTCCCCAACATATAGCCTATTAAATATGTTTAACTTTCGAAAGGAAAATAATTGTTGCTAACTGTTCAGTTGTTCCATCCTTTCACACTTACGACTGTAGATTCAATTGTAAATTATTTAAATTGTGAGCATTTGACTATTCCGGAGTTATTACACATTGCTGGATTTCAGAAAATATTGAGGTAGGCTATTTAACGAAATTTGTGAAGGCAGTAAAATTAGTTTTGGTGTTATTCGGTGCAGCTGTTAGCCATATATCACAATGAAATACTGCAGAATGTTAAATATGGTTTTCCTAAATATTTACTGCAAACTCAACATGTAATAGCCAATGCATGTCATAAATAAATTCAACTTTTTTGTAAGGGCTGTAACACAAAAATGCAAATAATAGACCATTGCACAGTTTGAATGAAACAAATACCCATTATTAGCCTATGGAAATCAGAAGTGATATCAGTGATACCAATAGTAGTGAGACAATCAAAGTCTATCGGGTGGGATTTTTGGGTAATACAGCGGTCGCTGAAGATAGGCCGTTTGGTTCCGCTACATAAATATATTTTTAAATACATTTCAAAAAACAAGGGAATGAATAGTTAGGTCTATGGTAGAGTAGTTTAAAAAAAGAAGAAGAAACTGTTAGAATTACATTAAATTGATTCACGTATAGGCTACCTTTCAGCTTCAACATTAATAGCAGATTAACATAACTCAAGCAATTCAAGATGCGATCAAAGTAATGTTCCGCGTCAGGGAATATACCTATAGGTGATAAATTATTTTAAATAGGATATATCTCCCAAAGAGAAACTTTTCTTAGCGTATTTTGTAAAATAACCACGAGCACGGCAAGGCAACACTGCACTGTGAAGAAAACGCAAGTTGAATACAAACTTTTGGCGCTTTCCTTCGTCATGCAAGGACATGTTTGTAGTTTTCTGCTGATAATACGCATTAAAATGACTTACCTTTATGCAGTCTTCTAGAGAATAGAGGAAACGGCTTCCCCGGCTGTGTTTAGGCCGACTGAAGGGTTCCTCTCTGGATCTGCTCTGTATTGCTCCCGTGGGCCCCCCGCTCACAGTGTTTATTGAGATGTGTATTGGGACCCCAGACCGTCATGTTGCTGGGAATGAATAATTTAGGCCTGGTTAGATTGAGAGCTCTTCACTGACAGAATCAGGAATGCGTACACCTGAAAACGGCTGATTTATGATCTGTAGATTGTAGAAATTAGTTTGTTTTATTAAGCAGATTAGGCGTTTTATTTGTTTAATCAGCGGCGATACTTATTTTCAATAACTTAAATAGTAGCGTTCAGTTTTACGATTTCCTCCACACCACCCTTGTTCTGTCTGCCTCATTAATCATCACTATATGAGAGCATTCATGTTAAACAACTCGCTTGTGTTGTACCCAGAGTAAATGTTCAGTCATCGTGATCAGTACGCGCCGTGACATGACTTTATGGATAGAAACACACACTCACACACACGCCTGCGTGTTGCATACCTCTCTTTGTTTTGATTGCTCTTCTATAAATGAGATTGTCTGCGCTATTGATGTCTTTTCTCGGCTATAGCCTGCACGCATCAATGCAGTTAATGATGGACAACAGACAAGGCCTAACAATAGTAACAGTATACATATTTCCCGAGAAAGAGAATAAGCGTTGATTAAATTGAAATAAAATAACCTCGAGAGTCACTATACACTATAGAAGTTCTATTGTATGAAGGGCACGAGACTTTTTCCTCTTAATCCCCTTTCCACGTTTTATTTATTGTAAAGCATTTTCTATAGGCTACAGTAATTTGACGCTGCGAGCTTTTCTTTGTTTACTAACAGTCAATTTAGTGTGGCGATAACGTCTAATTTTACGCGCCAAGTTACTGTGAGTCTGATTTAAAAATAAATCAATTCAAAAGAAGAAGAGTTTTGTTTGCGCAGCGGGATGTCACTTTTATATGTTATTATAAGTAATCCATAATTCATATGAGATATGAGCCTTGTTTTCTACTTAATCACGATCTGATGAGCTTAATACTGGACCATCGTGTATCACCTCATATTTTATGATTTTTTTAAGAAGTTCAGCTGGCAGACGGCTCAGTGATGTGTGGTCCAGCCTGCCCCGATCTTATTGCAATGTTATTTCAAGCATCGGTGATCACTTGAGGCCCAGCCTCCAGTCAGTCTTGTATATTCGGCTCCTAATCTGCTCGGGACATCTCGCCCTCTTCACCGGACTTCTCATGTCACGTTAATGTGTATTAGATACGTTTTCCTTCCCTCTCTCTTTCTTTAAACCTTAGAATGCCACAAAGCAACAAATGTGTGCTACATGCACGAGCGTGCAATAATTGTGAAGAAAACGTTTTGAAATGTTTTAGAACAATATATTTACTTCCATTAAATAAAACACAATAGTTTATTTTTGGGATGTTGAAAAACGAAACAAAAATTCCGTACCAAATATTATACACAGAGCAAAAACCAAGTTCATTTCGCAGAAACATTTGCGTATTATTACCCAGGGTTGCTATTCTAGATCTATATTCACACAGACATTTAATAATAAATTTATAATATCACACACACGACTGGTGCGTTTAGTATGTACATTCCCTTGATCGCAAGCAAGACATGATTCCTGTACGTTTTCCACATGCTGTGTTAAACTGAATTCTCGAAAATGCTTAAGAGTTAGAGCTTTCGCCTCTACAAATTGGAGATGATATTAAGATATATGTATGGCCTATATACAACCGTTCAGTCAGTCACTGTCCAAAAGTTGAAACGTCAAAATAAATGAGCTTTTTTTTTTCTTTTTTTCTTAAATATTCTGGTATCCTAAACTCTTCACTGGCTAGTGTGCACTTGCTAGTGTAGAGAACAAATCTTATTAGAAACGGCGCGTTTGCCTTCCGTTCCCGCTTGACATTCCATCACAGGATTGGACGTGTTTCAGTGGTTTATTCTTCTAGTGCCCTTGAAACAAAAAGTGTAGTCTCTCGTTCCTGGGATTCGAGATTGTAAATTCTACAATCGTCTCTTACACCGGTCTATCCACTGCGTACTGGCAAGCGCTGAGATTGGAGGCCGGATTCTGCACGCTCGCGTATCCAAAACTCGAGTGCTGCTTGGCTTTCAGTCTCAGACTGGCAAGACTGGAGTTACAAGTGTCCCGGTAAACATACGGAGGTGTCGGTGGGGCGTAAGGGCACGCCGACGTGGGAACCCCCGAATTTAGAGAGGGGTTGCTGAGGTTATTCAAGTTATTGAGGCTGTTTAAGCTTGATCCGGGCACGCCGGTGACAGCAGACGGAACCATACTGGAGGACATGCTCATTGAAGAGATGGAGTTAGGTGGGGAGAACATGGTCTGAGAAGACAGCGGATTGACGTTCATGGAATTGAAAAAGGGGAAGCTTTTGGTAGACAGAGAGGCCGACGTGAGCCCTTTTGCAGCCCAGTTGTTGTACGTGTAGCTGGGATACATGTCATCGTATGGCTGCATAAGTCCGTTGAATTGAGGACCGAAACCGTTTTTACACAGTTCTGCCTGTTGGTTCCTCTCCCTTTTTCTCCATTTTGCCCGTCGATTCTTGAACCACACCTGCAGAAAAAAATGAGACTCCTTATTAGACTACATAATTAATTATTTCCTGAGACAATGAGAACAATTAAACCAACAATTAGTGGGCATATAAGTTTTCAGAATTGCTGTCACCGCAGGCTACTGCTCGATTTGTTTTCGGTAGATAAATGATAAGGGTGGTGGTGTCAAACTCTGTTAGGATCCCTAATTAAATCGCCTTTTATCAGTCACCCGGAATCTTGTCTGATCCTGGGAATCCCAATACACATCCAGTCTTATAGCGGTCAATGGGCCGCCCGACGCTTCAAATGTGTATTCTCTCTAAGCAGGCGGAGACACACTAACCTTAAGTATATACGACACGAGAATGACAATCACAAAATACAAGCTTTACACCTCTTAAAAGGCGACTGTGTGACTCCATTAAGGTCTGTCATCGTTAGGGTGTCACTTGTGTTGATTGCAAACAATTTGGCTCACCCATAATTATCCTGTAACCAAACAGTGACAGATTTATATTTAAATGATTAAATAAAGTCATATTTAGCATGTAACCTAAATTAAGATAGTAGTCCATATAGCGCCTATATAGTTAAATAGGCCTATAAAAGTTTTTATATGTATTAACAAAATAGTTTTATTAAATAGCCTATAACTCTAACACAATACTAAGTTAATTATATTATTATATAACGAAAAATCGTTTATTTGTAAAAGGCTAATCCTAGGCCTCCAAATTTGTGTACTTTTTATTTAAATATAAAAATTGGACCTTGAATTGTGGGTTTGTTTCCAAAATAAATAGGGCATTATCACATATAATTAAAGTGTAATTTAATTAGTCAAACTTACTCTGACTCTGGCCTCTGTTAAATTAGTCCAAACAGCGATCTCCTCTCTGGTGGACATGTCCGGATAGCGATTTCGCTGAAAAGTGGCCTCCAGTTCCTGGAGCTGTTGGCTAGTAAAATGCGTTCGTTGCCGCCTCTGTCTCTTCTTTTTCGATGGGTCATCAGTCGAATCTTCGTTTTTACTCTGTCCCTTTTCTTTCTCTGTAATGCAAAGTAATTCAGTATTTTAAAATAAATGTTTAATCCAAGAGGAACAATTTTTACGCTTCGGGCTCTGTTTTGACACATTGGAGAAGTCTGGGTGAATCTGGGTGGGGGTGATCAATCTAATTCCGTTTTACTGAATTGAAAATATTTGACATCATAGTAACAAGTAGGTTCCCTGGTAACAATGTAACGGGCTTATTTAATTAATGATGTTCCTGAACTAAATTTCCCGCTAACGTTCAACCGTAATTTATTGCAAAGCTAAAATTCCACGCGCGAGTGTTCTAAAATCAAGGTTTGAATATATTTTACCCACAAAGACCGCGTCGCGTCTTTCACGTCATAGAAAGAACATTAGCGGTAGAGAATGTTTGCATTATTCCATACAAAACGCAATGCCGCAGTGTAAACATTTGTGAGAAGCCCACATTTTCTCACACAATTTAAGTAAATAAAGCCCTGTCAGAGGACATGACTTATGTAGCCTACTTCAATAGCCCTATGAATCAACTAACTGCCAGCTCCATGTCTTTATATTTGCATGCCTCGCACTGTAACCTACTGTTTTCAAATTGAGGGAGAAGTTTTAAACGGTTTCTCTTCAGAGGCAGTACACCTAGCCGACACCAAAACCCGAAAACACCCCAGTTAAAAATCTCTTCAGAGGACCAGGGCTTACCTACGGACTCTGGACTGGAGGTGTCTGAAACCGTGTGAACCTCCAGCCTGTGTTTAGAGTCCACAGACCGCTGGAGCGGTTGCAGACTAGAGGCCATCGTAAGCGGCGCGTGTTTGCTCCCGGTAATGTGGTGATGGTGGTCCAAACTCAACGGATCCTTCATAGAGGTCATGGATAACACAAGCGATTTACGGACGGTTCGCAAGCAGATATAACTTCCTCAGCGAAGGTCACACATATAGAAACAAATAAATAAATAAAAGAAATGGATGTGTCCCGTAGTGAAGTATCGGCAAGCGTTGTCAGTGCTCCTTTCTCACTTAAACCACTCAAAGCGACACTCCTCAAACGGCTGTTATCGTAAGAAAATAAACCCAGCACTGAAGAAAGATCAAGTTTTTTTTTCGTTTCGACTGGGTAAAATATATCTCGGTTTCAGCCGAGAGCTACAAGGAGAGCCAGAGTGACAGGGACAGGTATGTGATATTATATCCACTTGCATACACACACACTCTCCTGCACATCACAGCGCTCGCTCTTCATTTCAGCTGTCCTTCTCTCCGTCCAACCGAGCAGCTCTATGCGTCCTGACGTCACACAGACTCCGCCCACAATCTGACGAAACATTACAGCCTATACTTCACAGATTTTATGGCCAACCGACTAAAAAATGGCCCAAATAAATGAGAAAATGCATGCTTTTCCCCCTTTAAAGAGCATGTAAATAAAGAGAGCCTGTGCAAGCACTAGTGGCTTCCGAGAAAGTAAAACGTGTTAAAGAAATTTCTCATATCCTAGCACACCTGAACTTTTTTTTTTTTTTTTTGGTGCAGGTAATACGTTTTATTAACATTTTAACTCAGACAAAAACTACTGTCAAAAGTAAATTAAGCTCAGCAAATGACACAACTAAAGTACAATAGCGCTCTGGAAGATGCTCATTTATGAATGAAAGTTCCGCTTTTATCACATTAATTTGATGAGTCTTCACAACAATGGGTTGACAGCGTATCAAATACCGCGTTACAAATTCATTTGTAACAAATGATCTCAGTTAGGTGGGTGCATTGTGGCTATTAAATGATAGGCCTTTCTGTAGGCCTTTATAAGAAGCAGGAAAAGTTTTTTTTTTTTTTCAGTTTATTCCTGCTTGCATTGGTTTAACAATTTAATTTAGAGAAGCACTTTGACGAGGTACACTTGTGCGCCTCGTGCCCGTGATTATTTTGGGGGAGAGAGCACCCACTTTGATTTTCTGAGTATGTTACATTTAATCTGACAAGGCGCTCATTTGCTTAGGAATTTTAAACGGGCGTCTTTAATGACTTCAAGCTCCTTCACCTTGTTGTCTCAAATTCCTCCAAAACATTGCAATAATTTATATACGTTTAGTAACGGCATTGTTATTAAAAACAATTTATTAGATTGATTTTAATTGAGCTTATTTATATATTTTTTGTAATTTATTATAGGCCTAATTTAAAGTTTTTTTTAATACATTAGTTACATTATAAAACAACAGGGGAGAAAATGCTTTTCCTAGTTGGATTTCTTTTAGAGTTCTGATGACATTTTAGTTGTCATTTAAATAAAACTTTACAATAAATATGTAATAGGCCTATATAAAAAAAAAGAAAAGAGGAAGCGGCAAATCCGATTGCATTGTTGCAAGCAGGTGATTGCGACTTTCATATTAAAAATCAATAAGTGAGGAAATTAGTGTAACTAAATGATATAACACACTTTATTTTCTCTCGCTTCGCTGTTTTCCTGAGAAATCATCTGAAATGTCAAACACACCAAGTAGGGGAAAAAATAGAAAATGCCGTCAGGCGTTTATGAAAATGCCCCTACCGTCTCCATCTCTGACTTTGATTCAGCTCACGCTATTGGTACTGGATATTAATTTATGTCATAATATATGATCCAGGAACCGACAAATCTTGTATGTACAGCACAGGTCTTTTTGCATGAGAATGTGACCTTGCGTTCAACGCGTTTGCGCCCTGACACTGCACGATATTAAATATCATGTTTCGCTTTGTTTTCTCATGCTTGCCATTCAGTTGTATTTTATTTATTTTGAAAATAAAATATATAGGTTATGCATACATATATATATATATATATATGTATATATATATATATAACGCTCTTCCGATC
>JAUCNO010000521.1:0-11596 GCA_032353835.1 Enteromius viviparus | reverse complement strand
TTTCAGTTTTATTCTCTGACATCTGAAAAAAAGCCACGCGCTCCCGCCGGCGGGAGATCCGACTTCAGACGGTTAAACTATTATTATAATGGTGTTGAGTGTAGCTGATGGTGAAATGTACTCACTTGAGTATCTTCAGCTCGCACACAGGATTCTTCAGTCCCTCACAGATCTCTTTGACTCCTGAATCCAGCAGACGACTGTTGTTCATGTAAATTACTTTTAGGTTCGTTTTGGAGGAGAGAACGGTAGCTAGAGCTGAGCAGCTTTTCCCTGTCAGCTCACAATTATTGAGTCTGAACACACACAAACACAGACAACAGTATTATTTATTATTCATATTTAACACTCATCAGATAGTCATATCTGCACACACGTAACTGACAGTCCTTTATCATTTTATAAGTTACAATGTACTGCAAAAATCATGTTAACTTACATAATTTTCTCCACTTTGCTATGAGAGTCCATCAAAAGAGCAGATAGCTTCTCCCAATACATGTTTCGTAATTTATTTTCACTTAGATCCAGTTCTTTCAATAATAATGGACTTATACTCAGCACTGTAGTCAGATGATCACATGCTTCCTGGGCAGCAGGACTTTTCAAAAACCTAAAGGATTTAGAAAATAATAGTTTGATAATAATAATAGTTGCATTTTCCCAATGATAAGCCAAAAACATATCCACATGATTTAATTACATATATGTCTTTACATTATATTACCATACACATGTCAGAGTCATGAAATGCACTTGTGTGATTGAGCAAAATTCCTTTCAATTACGATTCAGTAAATTTGTCTTTGTTTAAATCAATTCCACACTTGCACATTTTAACCCTCTATCACAGTTACAAACACTTTACTTATCACTTTATTATTTTGAAATATTTGAAAACATTCATCACCTGATCATCTTTATTGCACAGTGTTCATCCAGTAGAACATCATTGAGCTCCTTGACTCCTGATTGTCCAGGATTATTTCTTGTGAGATCCAGCTCTATCAGGTGTGAAGGATTAGATCTCAGAGCTGAAGCCAGAGCTTTATAACCTTCTTCTTTGATACTACAGTTTGAAAGCCTGTAATATGAAAAAAATAAATAAATAAATAAACTGTTAAGTGTGTTCTATACCAAATGTCTGGTATAGTGTACCTATTTTGGACATTGTGAATTTTAAAACCCTTTTGATTTTGCTGCTATTGAGGTGGGACACGGGTAAGGTTAGGGGTAGGTTTGGTAAAATGGTTAGGTTTAAGGGGTAAAGGCTGGGTCAACAGCATAATTAAAGCTGTAAGAAATTAATTACAGATGTAACTACAAGTATTTGGACACAATAAGTGTGTATGTACACAATATCAAATTATTAATTTAAATTTAGGTATGTATTAGTATACTAAATATAAAATGGATCCTACATATGCAATAAATGCCTTAATGATACGTCTGCTTAATTTGAATGTTTATCTTTCATAGATTATTTAAGGATACTTAAATAAAAAGGCTGTCATGACTGTCAATCTAATCAAATTGACATTTACAAATATGTGTAGAAATGTAGATAAATAAAAACACGCACTTTAGTGTCGTCAATCTGCATTGAGGATTTCTCAACAGAGAAGAGATCTTCTGTATTCCTGAGTCTCCTAGTTTATTCCCACTCAGATCCAGCTCTGTCAGGTTTGAAGGATTTGAATCAAATGCTGAAGTCAGAGCAGCAAACCCTTCTGCTGTGATTCTGTTATTATTCAGTCTGTAGAAAAAGAAAACTGTCTGTATAAATCTGAAAGCCTTCTTTAATGAACAACAACAGTTTTAGGTGTTTATTTGATGTACAGTATAAAATAAATGGAATGAAAATGTTGTTAAATACTCACTTCAATGTGTTCAGTTTGCAGTGTTTATCCTGCAGTAGAGCAGCAATCTGATTTACTCGTGTGTCTCCTAGCTTATTTTTTTGCATATTTAGCTCTCTCAGGAGTAACGGGTTTTTACCCACAATTCCAGTCACATACTGACAGGCCTTTTCTGCGTCAGGACCCAAAAACCTGCAGGAGAGAAGATGATGGAGGATTCAACTCAGTTCTCAAACTTTTTTTTTTTTTTTGTGCTGTGAAAAAAAAATAATAATAATAATAATAAAAACAAATTAAAAAAAACGTAATTATACATCCATATTTAGATTTCAGTGTCACCTCAGTTTTAGTTGGCAGTTTGGTTCCTGTAGTACATCAGTGAGCTCCTTTACTCCTGATTTTCCAGGATCATTTCCTGTGAGATCCAGCTCTATCAGGTGTGAAGGGTTTGATCTCAGAGCTAAAGCCAGAGCTTTATATCCTTCTTCTGTTATGCTACACTTAGACAGTCTAGAACAGGAATGAAAATGTATTCAAGAAAAATCAGTGCTTTTGTAACAAATTGTAATCACTTTCTCAGAGTTAGCCGTTAAGCCTTCTCATAAACAATTATATACAGTATATACCAAGTGTTTTAGCTGGATACAAAGCTGATACAGTGGTTGTAATGTAATTATATTCCTTCTAGTGCGCAACTAGCAGGTTTAAATGTGTTAAAGGCACATAGGACAAATTATAATAATTATGTCTCTCTATACTGGATGCAACAGAGAGACTATCTAAACAGAGTTTTGACAATAAACAGATTTAATTATTGGACACATTTGTTGTACTTCCCCCAACAGGACAAATATATTTGGAAAGGTATGCTTGATTAGATAGTAAAAAGCCATACACATAAATTTGAATTCAATGGTGAAATGTACCCACTTGAGTATCTTCAGCTCACACACAGGATCCTTCAGTCCCTCACAGATCTCTTTGACTCCTGAGTCCAGCAGACAGCTGTTGTTCAGGTTCAGCTCTTTCAGGACGGTTTTGGAGGAGAGAACAGTAGCTAGAGCTGAGCAGCTTTTCTCTGTCAGCTCACAATTATTCACACTAAACACAAAAACAATGTTATTTAGTATTCAGCACATATTCAGCACCCACCTGATCATCAGATCTTCATATTTGCTTACACGTGACTGACAGTCTTTCATGATAAAATAAAAATGTTATAATGAATAAAATCATGTTCACCCACTTAATTTTCTCCACTTTGCTATGAGAGTCTATCAAAAGAGCAGAGAGCTTCTCCCCATCCAGGTCTAATATATCATCACTCAGATCCAGTTCTTTCAGTAATAATGGACTTGTACCCAGAACATCAGTAAGATGCTCACATACTTCCTGTGCAGCAGGACATTTCAGAAACCTACAGGAAGATAAGATTTGTAGATTAGTCAGATTTACATTATTTCCCTTGGAGTAAAGACTAATAGCTCTGGTTTCAATTCAAAATGCAAAAAAAATATATATATAATTTGCTAAATTCAGTGTTGAGCATGACGTTTTGGAGTTTCATTGATAAAACACAATATTTACATTGGAATGTAATGTAATGCGTTTTATCTGAAAACTTGTGCTAGACAGACAAAGTTGTTGTTTGTGATAATGATTTTAAATTGCAGTAAAGTTATCTTCTTAAAATTATAAGTATACATTAATCCATGTCTCTTCCCAGTTTTCCACATCTGTATTCCAATTTTTTATTATTTCTTATTTTATTTTTTTATTCAGCTGATGTTATCACCTGAGAATCTTTGATTTAGCCTGTCCATCCAGTAGTACATCTGTGAGCTCCTTCACTCCTGATGGTCCAGGATCATTTCCTGTGAGATCCAGCTCAGTTAGATGTGAAGGGTTTGATCTCAGAGCTGAAGCCAGAGCTTTATAACCGTCTTCAGTAATACTGCAGTCTGAAAGTCTAGAATGTAATAAAAATGAAACATTCAGTTGATGAATCAGTTATTCTACACAGTGTCCTAAAAAAAAACTAAAAAAAAATCCATAAAAGGCAAGCCACTTGTGAACTGTGTTCAATGTAGAGATGAACTGACAAAGAATACAGATGACTGAATACAATCAAAGGCCAACAGAACATCAATCTAGCAGAAGACAGAGCTTTATAACCTTCTTCTGTTACAGTTGGACTACAGAGTCTAGAATGAGATTGTAAATGCAACGTCTAAATGTAAATTCTGTTCTTAAAAAAAAAGACATGTAAGACTAATCATTAAATAAGGAAAGTCAATTAATTGTGTTCCTTGGACAAATACATATAAAAAGATTTAAAACTGAAGACTGAATATGGAGACAAAAAAAGGCCCAGAGACCATTTGTTAACTCACCCGAGTTTCTGTAGTTTACAATTAGTTTCCTTCAGTCCATCAGAGAGCAGTTTCACTCCTGAATCCTGCAAATTGTTGTTGCTCAGGTCAAGATCCTTCAGACTGCTGGAGTCTGAACTGAGAACTGAAGCAAGATCCGAACAGCTTTTCTCTGATAGATCACACTTACTAAGCCTGGAAATAATAAACAACTAAAGCATTACAGCTGCAAGTAGTAGAGATTCTAAGCGAAGCATCAAGCGAAAAATAAGCAAGGCAAGACAAGTTTATTTATATTACACATTTCATACATGATGGTAATTGAGCTTTTACACACACACACACACACACACACACACACACACATAAAAATAAATATTATAGAACTATTTATAGAACTATAGAACATTTTACAATGAAATATTTTACACAATAAATATTTAAAATAAATTTAAAAAGAATAAATTCAAATGAGGATAAAATACAGTGCAATCATTCAGATTTAGCAAAGTCTAGATTTAAATGTTGTTGGGGTTTTTTTTACTTATAAGTGGAAAACAGTTCATGTGACGTCAGTGGATCAGCTGCCGTGCTACCAGAATACTTTTTTTGTGCAAAGAAAACAAAAATAACATAATCTAACTCTACCCTTCTTCTCCCCTGACATTTTAGAGTGTATTACAATGTAGCACATATGCACGCTTTAACATATTTGAGGTAATCAGCCTTGTTTACATCCGGGTGAAAGCACTTGCATGTGCATATCTGTGGCTGTTTACGCCTAGAGGAAAGCATATGCATATGCATAAGTTGTGATTCGTCTTCCACCATTTTAGAGAGTGAGTCATGGGATGAGAATGTTAGACTTAAATCGTTAATTTGGTTTTTTTATTGCACAAAAAAGTGTTCTCATAGCGTCGCAAAACGTTGAGTGTTGAACGTCTCCTAGCGTTGAGCCACGGATGTCACATGAACTGTTTACCAGTGTTATTGCTGTGTTTCTGGCCCTGGGTTCATTTCAGTTGTATCGCTCCCTATGGAGCGTCTGATTGCTCTCTAATCTCATCAAAGATATCTCAATTTGTGATCCAGAGATGAAGGAAAGTCTTAAGGGTTTGAAATGACAGTGAGTAATTAATGACAGGTTGGGTGAAAAAATATTAATTGAATTTTAAGCTTAGTGTGAATGATTATAAATTAATCTAACCATAATATTATTATTCAGCTATTTTCATACTAAAGTTCTAAATCCTTCTAGGGAACAAAAATAACAAATGGAACACTATAACGCTAAACGCTAGTTTAATTGTGTATTAGTCCTATACTATAGTATACTCAAAGAAATTTTGTGAAATATTTAAAACATTTCAGACTTTTAGTTTTGGCTGAGATCAATGTCTGATGTCACACAACTTACCTCAGTATCTCCAATTTGCACTTCATATTCTTCAGTCCAGTACAGAGAAGAGTCACACCTGAATCCTGCAGATTATTATTGTTCATGTCCAGCTCTTTCAGATTGGTTTCTGATCCAAGAAGTGTAGCCAGATCTGAACAGCTTGTGTCTGTTAAGCTACAATCATTTAGCCTACAAGGGAATATAAATGACATCATAAAACTAAATTAATATAACACATTTGTTAAATACAAACTGTAATTATAAAGGTTTACCTCTTGTTACATAAAAAGTAATTATATTTACATTTTATGTAAATTGTGAAAATTACATTTTCATTTGATATGCATCAAATTGAATTTACAGCGCACACACAGACACACATACATACACACCATATGAGCAGTTGCAGAAATTTAATATGATATTAACAAATAAAAATATAGTTTTTATACATTTTTATACATTTTGAAATACTAATTTTATGGGCCATAGTGGAATTATTAATTAATGTAATTATTATTGCGATTACATGCATTTTTACTAAAAAAAAATTGTGTTTAACTGTACTTATCTTCCTGTCAATCTAATTGTACACGTTTTAAACATCTGTAGCTTATGTGATATACCTTAGCATCTTTAATTTACAGCATCTCTTCTGTAGTACATCAGTGAGCTCCTTGACTCCTGATGGTCCAGGATCATTTCCTGTGAGATCCAGCTCTCTTAGGTGTGAAGGATTAGATCTCAGAGCTGAAGCCAGAGCTTTATAACCTTCTTCAGTGATACAGCAGTTAGAGAGTCTAGGACAGACAAAAAAAAAAAAAAAAAACCCCACTGTTATTCTTACAATTGTCTGAATAATTAATTAATTAGATTTTCTTTCTTTTTCTTACAGATTCATTGACAGTAAACGTATAAAGTGACGTTGTGCAAATAACGTGTTTCGGGAGGAGTTTACGAATTAACCACGGCTGGCTCTATATTACCTAATCAATCTCCTCATCTCACCAGCCCAATCAGATTTGCCCTGCCTACTATAAATAAACCCATTTTCTTCCTCTCCATTTTTCTCCTTTTGCGCATTCTTCGGGATCGCACGACGGAAGACACGTCCTGCAAACACAATGTCTTACTTGACTCTTCTGCCTAACGTTACCTCCGCGAGGAACTGATCCCTCAGCCTGCCTTCCAATAAACTGCTACTGCTCAAGCTCAACCCTCAGCCCGTCAGAGCCTCCACGAGAGTCGCTGCGGCTAGCAGAGACCACAACACGGCTCACAACAACTTCCCCAGCGAGACGCCAAGAGGACCCAGCTCCCCTTCCAGCCAGCCACCCTGAATTCCCATGGGAGCCCGTGACTTCCTATTCGAGGCCGCATGCACCCATTCACTTAATTTTGAGGCTCTTTGATTTATTTAGCCAACAGTTCCTGTTGTCAGAAACAGATATATTATTTACTGACTGGAACTGTTTAACTATTTCCCCGCCCCGTCCCGCCTCTGCAGAGGCATCCCACCCCTACCTCTGCAGAGGTTTTTCTCTACTATCCTGCCTCCGCAGAAGCTTTTCTCCTTCCCTCCTCCACAGAGGTTCTTTATCTCAAGCTTTCCCCCTTCATGCCTCCGCAGAGGTTCTTCAACTTAAGCTTTACGCCTCCGCAGAGGTTCCGATTCTCACCCACCATAGCCCATTTAATCCCCCATATGTTTATACTGTTTTGCTTTCTTTTCTTATCCAATCCACGTCTCTGTCACTACCAGCATGTCGCCAGATGAACCAGCTCCCCAGTTCACCTTGTCTCTAGCACATCCTAGTTGAGGTTTCCTGAAACTAGTCCAACCCCAAGGAGCAAACTAAATTTTCCTTAGCTGACCCGTCCAGCATCCTCTGACCGCGCTTCTTTAAATTTAGTTAGAATATGTACACTGCCCATATTTCTTAACAAAGGAAATTGTAAACTAGGGCATTCATCTGGTGCATTTAGTTTTATCCAAATAATATTTTTTTTTTAATTGTAAAGAGTAAAAATATTTAAACATTCCCTCACAACTTACCTCAGTATCTCCAATTCACATTTTACACTCTTCAGTCCAGTACAGATTTCCTTCACTCCTGAATCCTGCAGATTATTATTGTTCATGTTCAGCTCTTTCAAACTTTTATTTGAATCAAGAAGATTAGCAAGAGCTGGGCAGCTTTTGTCTGTTAAATTACAATCATTTAGTCTGCAAAGGAAATAAACCACATTACAGAATTAGGAGGAATGTATACAATACATTTTTAACATACACATATTAAATCTACTGTAGATTTAGTCAACTAAATTTTACTTGGCTAAAACTAGACTAAACAACAATTCACTCAAAAGACTATGACTAAACCTAAATTAAAATGTTCTGTCAAATTTAACACAGCTACATACTACATAAATGGATAAATGTAAAGTAAAAAGCAAAAGATTTACACTTTAATTCACCTGTAATCATAAAAAAGAAGAAAATATAAGAATATAAGAAAAATATAACATACATATACAGTATGTTTAACGCTAAGTATGTTAAATTATCACAAATGAAGATTACTGCACATTTAAATTAAACCCAAACATAATAAAATGTATTAAATAACTTACATTGCTCTTTTGGAGGTTTTGATGACTGCTGAAAGTCTAATGAGACACTCGTCTGATTTCTTGAATTTCTGAAGCTCAAACTCCTCCAGCTCTTCCTCTGATGTCAACAACACAAAGGCCAAAGCAGACCACTGGGCAGGTGAAAGGTCACCAGATGAGAGACTTCCTTTGCTAAGATGGTTCTGAATTTCTTTCACCAGAGTTTGGTCGTTTAGTTCATTTAGACAGTAGAATAGATTGATAGATCTCTCAGGAGACAGATTTTCTTCAAGTCTCTGCTTGATGTACTGAACAATTTCCTCTTTGCTCTGGTCAATGTCGTTTTGCTGTGTCAACAGACCACGTAAAAGTTGGCGATTGGACTGGAGTGACAGACCAAGAAGGAAACGAAGAAAAAGGTCCAGGTGTCCAGTTTTACTCTCAAGTGCCTTGTCCACTGCAGTCTTGAGCAAATCAATCATGGCTTCATTGTTGTTTTCCAGTTCTGTAGAGTCTTGAACAAATACACTTTTCTTGTTTTTGTCTAGAAACAGATGTGCATAAAGGGCTGCAATAAACTCTTGAATGCTCAAGTGAACAAAACAGTACATGGTACCAGAAATGATGCCTGTTTCCTCCTTAAAGATCTGGGTACACATGCCCGAGTACAATGATGCCTTACCGACATCAATACCACAGTCTCCAAGATCTGAATGATAGAAGATCAGGTTATTCCTTTCCAGTTGATGAAATGCCAGGTTCCCCAGTGAAAGGATGACATCTCTGTCCCAGGAAACATCTGGTGTGTAATCTCCATCATACTTTCGGCGGATCTGCAGGATCTGAAAGCGGAGAAAGTGTGTATACATTTGTGTCAGAGTCTTGGGAGTATCTTTAGTATTTGATTCCTGCAGTGTCTTAGAGACGTCATCAGCCCTATTTCTTTTTTCTTCTAAAATGTTCTGGAGAACAGTGGCTGAAATCCAGCAGAAGACTGGGATGTGGCACATGATGAAGAGACTCTTGGATTGTTTAACATGGTCAATGATTTCTTTGGCCTGATTCTTATCCGTGAACCTTTTTCTGAAGTACTTTTCTTTTTGTGCATCATTGAATCCTCGTATCTCTGTCACCCGGTCGATACAGTCAGGAGGGATCTTACTGGCAGCTGCTGGTCTGGTGGTGATCCAAATGAGAGCAGAAGGCAGCAGATTTCCCTTGATTAGGTTTGTTAGGAGAACATCCAGAGAGACTGGTGAAGACACATCAGACCATGTCTCATTACCATCAAAATTTAGAGGAAGACGACATTCATCCAGTCCATCAAGGATAAACATGACTTTAAACTGATTCCTTCTTGTGAGGTTCAGTCCTTTTGTACTTGGAAAAAACTGAGTTATAAGGTCCATTAAACTTTGTTTTTCTTTCTCCTTTAAGTTCATCTCTCGGAAGGGAAGAGGAAATATAAAACTGATATCCTTGTTTGCATTTCCTTCGGCCCAATCCAGAATAAACTTCTGCACAGAGACAGATTTCCCGATGCCAGCAACTCCTTTTGTCAGTACTGTTCTGATCGGCTTGTTATGTTCAGATGCTTCAAACATCTTTTTGCATTTAACTAGTATCTCTTCTGATTCATGACGCCTGGAAGTAACTTCAATCTGTCTTACCTCATGCTCAGTATTGACCCGTTCACTACTACCCTGAGTGATGTAGAGATCTGTGTAGATGTTATTCAGAAGTGTAGAGTCACCTTGCTTTGCAATTCCTTCAAATACGCATTGATGCTTATTTTTTAGGCTATGTTTTAGCTGATGAATAAAAATGAGATCATCTAAACACAGGGGAAAAGAATAAAATTTAAGAGCAGTGGCAGCAGTAGAAAAAAAAAATATATCACAAAATACAAGCATTTGGTTGCAGTCTGGAGCCCTGATAAGTGACAATGTGACAGATGCTCATGAGCCTCTTACCTTCTAAAGTCTCAGCAGCTTCATCTTGCTTCATCTCCCTCAGGAAGTATAGTGTGAGTTTAAGAGCTGCTTCTTTGATAATACATTTGTTCTCATTAAAGTCCTTCACAAAGTATTTTGTGTTGTCTTTTTGTAATATTTTCTTAAACTTTTCAAGCTCACTCTTCACAGATTTGATTATTTTGCTCTCAATATCCTGAGAAAAATAAATAAAATAAATACAAAAACCTAACTGTGCATCCATATTTTGTAAAAGCTATTTATAAATTAGATTTCTGTGTTCAATGACATGTTTATAAGCATTAAACACGTTTCTTACCTGGAAGATCCCTAAGAGATTGTCTTTGAAATTGGTGTGGTTCCTTTGGGTCTGGAAATCTGAGTCTAATGCCTCACACTTAATCCTGTTAGCAAATAAATTGAGAAAAATACTGCATTTCCAGGCCAAAGATACAAATATTTATATAAATATCTGACCTAAAAACGTTTTATAATAAGTATTTAATAATAAACTTTCTAACACACAGAGTGACAGTTGAAGTACCTTCTAGCGGATGGTGATTTTTTGTCACTAAAGTCCACATGTCTATCGTTTGACCGGTCACTTTTCAGAGACACAGAGCTGGATACAGGTGAGCCTGATCCGACACTAATGACAAAAAGAGCAGAAAGAGAGAGAAAAATGTATAAATAATTGAAAAAAGCACATACATGTGCAACAAAAAAGATAATTAAAAACAGTATAGTTGTGTATTTCATCCTGCTATGACTATGTTGGATGGATGTATTCATGTTTGGTTGGATGATCTTTATTTTCTATGCTGTATTTGCACGTACTGTATGGCTGTTATTCATTTGTCTGTGTAGTTGTTTTACTGAAGGAAGCTCCTAAATAATGGTTACCAAAATTTGGTTCACTATACTTGTATTACATACTAACCCTGTAGACAAATAAAGCTATAACGCTATAATGTAAAACACATGAAATACCTTTTAGTAGGTGATGTTTTTTTCTCACTGAAGTTCGGCATGCCACCTATTGACGCCTCACTCTTCACAGACACAGAACTGGACACATACAGTATCATAAATGTAGAAACCTTTTATACATTGCAATTACAATATATCTACTGTTATATTACCTACCCCCAAAAAAAGTATAATTTGTAAATTATTACAAAGTTATTTTATCATCATCTTTTATTCAAAGATTGTTACTATAACATCTCTATAGTTGTCACAATCTGGTCAAGGAGGCAGACATGAAGGTTCTTTTAAGTTCTTTCAGTAGACAAAGGACAGCCGATTCGGATGTTATCACGCGATTTGAATGGGCCGTTATCAGCCCATTCATATGGGTCAGTAGGTGCCTGCTGCACC
>JAUCNO010000520.1:20052-34344 GCA_032353835.1 Enteromius viviparus | reverse complement strand
TTTTTTATATATATATATATATATATATATATATATTTTTTTTTTTTTTTTTTTTTTTTTACCAAACGACACAAAACTGTTTTGACCAAGCGTCAAAATGTGACGAGTTGGAGTAAGACTCTGTTGGTCATTACTTGATAGTTATTAATTTTCAGTTGAAAATTACAGCACATTACATTTTTTATTAAAATAATTAAAATAATATTTAATTAATAATAATTTTCAGCCAACATGAGTTAGAGAGGCTGGTTTTTAAAAGATTTGTCTATTTCTTTATCATTGACAATATTATTTTTAATTGAACCCTTTAATTGAACTATTGTTCATAACTAGCCACAACCCACAGGCATAGTATTACATTTGTGTAATCCAACTTTGTTCCTATTACAGATATGAAAAAAAAAAACCTTATTGCGGAGCGCTGCAGTTGCTACTTCTCAAATTCTTGCCTGGGAGACATATAATATAATAATTCCATAAACATACACTGAAGGTGGAATGTGAGCCATATTTGGATATCTGAATATCATATGGTTTGGGGCTTTTTGACTTGAGCGAGTCAGCAATCATGTAGCAACCACCAAGAACACACTAGCAACCATCAAGGCCAGAATAAAAAAAACTCTATCAAAGACTTCAGATAAACCATGAAGAATGGAAGAAAGTGCAATGTACAATATGGGAGAATAGTCCCATATTAGAGCCAATCGCTTAATTGGTAAACTCACTGTAGCTACCTCCAGTGTTCGGGGAAATTACTTTTAAATGTAATGCATTACGCATTACTCGCTAAAAAAGTAACTAATTACGTTAATTACTTTTTATGCAAAGTAATGCATTACGTTACATTTGCGTTACTTCAAAATTCAAATTCAAATTTTATTTGTCACATTCACATACATACACGGTATGACATGAAGTGAAATGTATTGCATGACTACTCCAGCAAATTGACACATTAAGAAAAAGTAAAACAGCAAAAAAGAAGTAGAATATAATAAATAAGTAAATAAATACAATATAGAAAAAAATAAAATTAAAATAAACTAGCAATCAAATAAAATAGAAAAAAGGAGAATAGAAGTAGAATAGAGTATAAATATATGAGGTATATGTACACACAATAAGAGTAAATGCAAGTGAGTAAAGAGGCATACTGAGGACAAATGGTATGTAAATTCCACTCATTTATCCCCATGTATCCTCCTCCCATCTGCAACATGTAGTTCAAATTGCAAGTACAAAGTAGAGAGTTCAGTGTCCAGAGTGAGAGCAAAAAACCTTATGTGTGGATCTGCAAAATGGATCAGTACTGTGTGATGCACCGATTGAGAGACTGCAGAAAAAAGCTCCTCCTCATTTTCTCTGTGTTGGCCTTCAGGGAGTGGAATCGCTTTCCTGACCTCAGCAGAGAGAACAGTCCATTTTTGGGATGGCTGAGGTCCTTCACAATCTTCCTGGCCTTGGTCCAGCACCGCCTTTTTAAATATGGGCAGAGTTTGAGTGTTTGTTTTTAATGTAACAAGTTCTATTTATAGCAAAAATAAAAGAAGAAAAAGTAAATTCACATCTGTAAAGTAGAATACAAAAGGAAGTCCAATACTCTTCAGCAATAAAAAAAAAAACTAGGAAGGACAATAGTTAGGCTTTGATGTCATTTTTGCTTGTAAATATGGCTGAACTGGATCATCAAAGGTCAGCAGCAAATATATTGGTTAATAAAATGGGATTAGATACATTTGTGTATTTTATTTTTTGCAGGTTTGCATTATATTGTGACTACAGTTTATTTTAATTCATTTTGATAAATAATAAATCTGTTTTTTGAGAGTGAGATGAATTAATATACATTCACATTTAGTCTAGAACTGCACTGTATTCACACACCGCACACTCTGTATTTCTGATTTCTCACAACAAAGGTCAGGAGACTTGTCAGTCAATAAATAAGAAAACAAAGTAACTGGCATCACTCAGTTATATTATATTATAATTTAAAAAGTAATCTGTTACTTTTGGAAAAAGTAATATTATTACGTTACTCGTGTTACTTGCAATGTGTTACCCCCGACACTGTCTACCTTTACATTTCATTTTGAATTTATTCATATGATTGGCCAACAGCTTTGGAAAATGTGATGTTTCACCACTAAAATGACTTGCCTTAAAGGGACTTTAAAACCAATCAGGACCTTAAAAATAATTGATTCTGATTCACAGTCTGCTGCTGTTATCATGGTACTGCGTAAATGTTTTATTATTTTTGATAATGCTTTGCAGTGTCCAACATCATTCCAGCCCACGCAAGTATAATATCTATTAACCCAGCTGCCCCAAATGCACTCTTTATGAGTGCGATGAAATGGAAATTGCCCCTTTCACAGTAATCATCATTTCATTCCCATGGGACATTCCAACAGCAACTAAGGTGGGAAAAGTGTATAGAACAGTCATTTGTTGTAGGCGAAACACAATGTGTATTTTGTAAGGATTCCTTATGGCCCTCTTCATTAGCTTTCATTCTGGCATTGAAAAGTAAAACATCTCTTGCCAGATTTTCTCTTGTTTTGTCTCAGTGATATTTATGAAGTCTCAGTTTTTATGCCACACTGTTACTAATTCATAGTTCCTGGATCTAATAATAGACCCACACTCCAACACAGCTTCTAAACATAGGCATGCAATTATATCTCATCTGCATAGAAATTCTCAGCTTTCCTTTCCATTGAGAACTGTGCTGTTTCTGTGTCTAAAATCTGAAGAAGAAGAAAAGAACATCACTCTAATATACAGACTGAGCAAACATAATCAAACAAGGTGGATCTATAAATAAGATTGAAGGCTAATTTGCTTCTTTGTGTTGTATTAAGCTTACATTTTCATTAGAATGTCACCAGTGACATGCTGTTGAAATATTGTCAAAGATCCTCCGTTTTGCATATCAGCATGTCAAGAAAAGAAAAAAAAAACCTGACAGAATATTTATCACATTTTTCATCATCAGATCCCAGACATTTAATCTAATCAAATTTATCAATGTCTCAGAATTGTAAAAGCTAGTCATGGTACAGTGAGTAACGCACAGGCTCATGACGCATAAAGGGCAATTGGCTCATGGGGAAGTAGGTTTCAGTCTGGCCTGCGTCATGTACTAATCGTGTTTCTCATCTCTTGCCCCAGTGGTTTCCTTTTTCTCTTGACTTGTCCTGTCCTCAAAAGACATACAGTAAAATATATCCTGAGTAAGTATGATTAACATTTTACATATTAAAAGACCCCCCCTCCACACACACACACACACACACACACACACAAATAAATACAAAAAAGCGACGTAGTGTTGTGTGTTTCTCAAGATTCTAATGATAAATTAAACTTAGTGTAATTATAATGTAATTACATATAGGTACTAAGGTAGGTAAGTACAATGTAAAAATGTAAACGTAAAAAGTATGTAGAGTGTAGTATTGTAGAAATATGTGTGTACACAATAAATGCATTGTACCAAATGATTAATTTAAATGTAAGACCATAGTTAAGGCGACCTAATATATATGAGACTCAGTTGTGTAATTGTGCT
Source organism: Enteromius viviparus (assembly GCA_032353835.1). Taxonomy (NCBI): domain Eukaryota; kingdom Metazoa; phylum Chordata; class Actinopteri; order Cypriniformes; family Cyprinidae; genus Enteromius; species Enteromius viviparus. The sequence goes on along the minus strand of JAUCNO010000520.1, from coordinate 30,764 downwards.
GTTACAATATTGTCACAGTCGTTCGCTGAGCGAGAGTGTGCGTCTCAGCGGGACAGAGATCAGAGAACACGAGGAACTTCGAATGCAACGTATTTAATCACAGAAAATCAGAGCAGGTACAAAAGCTGACGAAGCAGCAAACTCACACAAGCGGAAACACAGCGACGTTAACAGGACATGAATTCGAACAGAAAGACAGAGGTATATAAATGGTAACAAATTAAGAAAAAAGTGAGGGCAGGTGTAAAAACAACAGGTGAGACAATCAAACAAATGAGGGAGAAACCAAAAGGACACGGACTGCGGGGGTGACAAGACATGACAGGAACACAATGTGACATTACGCCCCCCTCAACAAAGGTGCACCTGCGCCGTACAATATCACTGGGGAGGGGGGGCTGGGCGCTCTGGAGACAGGCCCCGGGAGCCTGCGCATTGCCTGCCTCCAGGGCGGATCAGGTGCCCTGGCAGACAGCACAGGCTGGACAGCTCTACTCGTTACCAGTTCGGGTGCCTTTGCTGGCCACACTGGCTGGACAGTTCCACAAGGTGCAGGGTCAGGTGCCCTTGGCGGCCATGGAGGCTTGGGCACCGGCCGAGACAGTTCGTTTAAGGTCCATCCAAATGTCCCCACCCCGCCCATCCCCTTCAAGGACCCTCCCTTACTGCCCCTCCCAAAAAAATTCTTGGGAGAGTTCCCCGGGGGGCACACAGAAGATTCTAAGTCGAGGAAACGCCTAATAGGATGTATGGGGTGCACGGCAGACTCAGGGGGCCGCACGGGGTGCACGGCAGACTCAGGGGGGCGTTCTTGCAGCGCGGCAGACTCTGGAGGGTCGGGCCATCGCAGCAGGTCCTCCACTACGGGCTCTGGAGGGTCGGGCCATTGCAGCAGGTCATCCGCCACGGGCTCTGGAGGATCGGGCCATTGCAGCAGGTCATCCCCTACAGGCCCTGGAGGATCGGGCCATCACAGCAGGTCCTCCGCCACGGGCTCTGGAGGGTCGGGCCATCGCAGCAGGTCCTCCACCACGGGCTCTGGAGGGTCGGGCCATCGCAGCAGGTCCTCCGCCACGGGCTCTGGAGGGTCGGGCCATTGCAGCAGGTCATCCACCACGGGCTCTGGAGGGTCGGGCCATCGCAGCAGGTCATCCGCCACGGGCTCTGGAGGATCGGGCCACCGCAGCAGGTCATCCGCCACGGGCTCTGGAGGGTCGGGCCATTGCAGCAGGTCATCCGCCACGGGCCCTGGAGGATCGGGCCATCGGAGCAGGTCCTCCACCACGGGCCCTGGAGGATCAGGCCATTGCAGCAGGTTATCCGCTACGGGCCCTGGAGGATCGGGCCATTGCAACGGGATCGGGAACCGGAACTTGCTCTGCAGGGTCTGAAACTGGAGCGGGCTCTGGAATTTCCCGGACTGGATCGAGCTCTGGAACTTCCCGGACTGGAGCGGGCTCTGGAACTGGAGAGGGCACTTGAGGGCGCTCTTGCAGCGTGGGTGACGGTGGCAGTAGTGGTGGCAGCGTATCGGGCAGTGGAAGCGGTGCTGGCCGCGTGACAGATGCTGACTGAAGGTCGGACAGTGCAGCAGTCAAAGCGTCCGTTCCTTCCCGCACCATCCGGATTGCCAGCTCAAAAATAGCACGGACCTTTTCTGCTTCTTGCCACGACACGGTAGGCGGGAGCGGCACCATCGGGGAGGCGAAAAACCCCTTCGGCATTCCATGCCTCACTTGCGGACTCGGCGCTGTGTTCGGTGGCTCACAGGAGTGCGGAGATGGCGGCGGCGGTCCGCGCCTAATCGCAAGCCGACTCCCGGGCATCAGTACCCGCCGTGATGGGTTGGAGCTGGTAAGGGTGTGCGCATTCGCACAAGCGAACGCCATCCTTTATTGGATGTCCTGTTCTGTCACAGTCGTTCGCTGAGAGAGAGTGTGCGTCTCAGCGGGACAGAGATCAGAGAACACGAGGAACTTTGTATGCAAAGTATTTAATCACAGAAAACCAGAGCAGGTACAGAAGCTGACCAAGCAGCAAACTCACGTTAAATGTGACGTTAAAAGGACATCAATTCGAACAGAAATTGAGGACAAGACATGACAGGAACACAATGTGACAGTGTGTGTGTGTGTTGACATTGTAAGTTTATTCAAATAATACTTAATGTTTCAGTCAATATTAAATTATTGAAAGAGTTCTGAGTTTCACTTATTAGTTTGATAAGATAATTAGTATGTTTACTATTTTAGCCAATGTTGAGATTGTCCTAATTGACTTTAAAATATCATTAATTTATTAAACAAAAAAAACTAAGTAAGATAAAGATTAAAAACAGCATCCATACAAACACAGGTTTGTTGGCACATTTGTTCAGAGCGGCATCAGAATGATGGCTCACCTTCCAGAGCACTGAGCTCCAGCGGCTCGGCGATCTCGGTGTCTGGAAATCTTCATCGCGCTCCCAGATGGAAGCAGTGCACTCCTCGTAGAACTGATGCAGATAGGAGCGCACCCCGTAACCCTGGTAACCGCTGCTGAGGGCGCCGTGGCTCTGCTCAGTGTAATCCGAGCCACAGATCTCCGAGCAGGACGCCATGCTTCACATCTGCACACAAACACAGCAGCGCCATTCAGTCTCAGTTTAATTCAATTTTATATAATAGATTGTTGAAAAGTTCTGACTGTCAAGGTTCCATGTTTGGTGACCGTTTTGTAATGGAAGTGATATTGTAACACAGCATGATTAAATTGAACACAAAACTGCATGAAAATAATTCACGGGTGTGTGTGTGTGTGTGTGTGTGTGTGTGTGTTGGATGGGTATAGTGCCCAAACTAAATTTCACAGGAACCAGTTTTTAAGATTTTAAATTTGGAACAAAACTTGCTTAGACAAATTTAATCAAATGTCATCAAGTGACATCAAGTGTTCATAAATTACAGCCAACACATAGAATTTTATTGTTATTTGGCAATAAAATGGAAAATAGCAATACATTTGTATTTATTTCTTTAATAACTTTTACCATTTTTAGGGTTATGCCTTTAGCAAACAGAATTCTGCTCAAATGAACAGTCAGACACACTAAACACACAGTAGATCCGATCAACTAATTCCTCATGAACCGATTGTTCTTTTATTTTGTTAAAACCGAATTTGGTAAAAGGTTTCCCAAATCCTCCCATGTTTTCATTGGCCAGACACACAGATAGCCCCGCCTATGAAAGATATAATTATCGATGGTGACTTTACTGTGGAATAGGAGAAGAATATTTGGACAGGCTCCAGCTCTATCCTACAGCAGGTCTGCATGTGGTTTCAGTGAGCTTCAGATCGAGCGTGTGTAAAGAGGTCTGGATGATGAGAGCAGAAGGGAACCGAGGCTCTAATGAAATCACGGATACCTGCTGAAGCTCACGAGGAAATGACTCAGCTGTCCTTCAGCATTTCAATGAGCCTCAGTCCTGCACCACACCAGCGCGTTTATGTGCTCGAGTTGTCATTAAAGTGATGGCATGCAGAGATACAGAAAATGAAGCACATTCATGCCAGTTAGAAAATAAAAAATAAAAAATCTGACAAAAACACAAAGATATGAATAGCTTTAATGAGGGAAACAAATACGTCCCTGCTACACAGTACACAAAATGTATGTCTGAATTTCTAGTAAAAATATTAGGCAAAAAGTCCCTGAACAACATCAGACTACATCCAAGAGATTCTAAAATCTGATGGACAGATATGAAGTGACTGACTGACCATAACGACATGGTGTGTCCATATTTCATATCACATAGCTAAAACATACTTTTTAACAGTCACAAACTCAAAGTAAGGTCAAGTTCAGATTGATTCTCAGACAGTGTGTGATTTCAGATCAAGTGCTATTTACTTCCGTATTGTGATGTACTTCCAAGAGGCACAAAATTGAGCGAGGAATAGAGGCCATGGCTTGTTTTTCTTCTGTGAAACGATCAGATGTCATAAAGTATATGTTCCGTTCAGAAATGACCACTGACAGCTGGACATGGTTAATGATGTCACGCTCATGCCCAAGCCTCACAGCGATGAATTATTCTCCATAAAAATAGCAATGTGAGCTAGGAAAATAAACATAGTCGATTTTTATTTCCCATATCCTTTATACAGTTAATAAAGTATTTAAAATGAAAACAGATGGATTTAAGAAAGCAGATATCATTGATGAACAGCCTTGTAGCTCACAGGTCTAACAGTTTCTAGTTTCTAAGCTATTGTAAATTAATTAATTAATTAATTCATTCATTGTATTCCTCTTTGTAGAAAATGAATGGGTTTTTAGTTGGGATAAGACAAAGACAACTGTAACCACACACACACACATTCAATTCTATTTTCATTTGACACAAATCTGTGAGCATCTGTAAGAAGCTGAAGGTTTGCTAGATTTGTTTTTTTAGCTGCGTGACGTCATAGCCTGTGACTCACAGATGACGCCATCCTGAGGTCTTCATGTCATCTTGAGCTCCTGAACATCTGAGACACTCTGTCCTCTCCTCTCATTAGAGATGTGCAATCATATGACGGAAGTCTATTTATAGACGCGCGTGTCTAATGCGTCAACGAACGTTTAAAAAATACACTGTCGTACTTATTCAACAAAACGGCACAACACAGCTTTTACACATCTGATGATCGATATATAAGCAGACTGATCCAGCAGTCACAGTTTTACCTATCACACGCGTCCTTATATTGACAGAGACAACGACAGCAACGACGAAATCAATACAAGACATCGAGAGACATCGACAGGTCAGTGTTTGGAGTATAATTTAATAAAAGCGCATACCTGTCACAACTGGGCTGGAGCTGCTCTTCTTCACTCCGCACAGCCGCTCGACTCACAGCGACGCACTGCGCATGCGCCACACAGAGAGAGAGCGAGAGAGAGGGAGAGAGAGAGACTGTCCTGATCAGATGCTTCTCTGAGTCACCTGCCTGGAACGCGCTGTTCTTCCTCACATGTTCACCTGTGCATCACACACCTTCAGTGTTTCATTCCATGAGGAACGAAGACTGCTCTTGGACGACTATTAAACATCCACAAGAACTAGACTATTGTTATTCTGTGATTATTAGCTAATGCAATGGAATTGCCAGACAGTTTGAATAAGTTGTTTAATGCATGTAAATGGTTATGCTTTTTCTGACCAGCATTTCCAACAGTATCATTTAAGAAGCGAACTGTATGATACATGAGATAATGCAAGGTGTGTGAGAAAAATGCCACATTAAGAAAATGACATTTCAAAATGCAGTTGGTGAGAAAGAAATCATTTTACAGGAAGTCAAAATAATATCAAGCTACATTCAATAGCGCCATGCAAAAGTACACTTTAATGTGACTCATTAGTGTCTAAATAAATATCCCCAAAAAACTCATACTCATTAATCAACATTAATCACAGCTTCCTGTTAAAAACAGAGTTCGACTGGATAAATGATTCTTTGTCTAGGCGTTTTAGATCAGAACTGTGCACTGTTAATCAATATTCTGTAATTAACAATGTAAATGAGAGCTGGCTGATTCATTTTCTTTTAGGCTACTTAACTGCGGTCTTCCCACAGACTGGCTTCTATTCAACTCTAACACTAGTGAATTATTTACATCCTGAGCGCTGGTTGTTTATGGTGAGCTTTAGGCCAGAAGCCATGGTAATAATGACTAATCAATAGACTTTGTTTCAATCAAATGCCAGGTTTTACAATGCTCTCAGTCTCAGATTGAGCTGGGCTGTAATCATTGTGTCAGAAAGTTTGTCTGAGCGATTTCTCTTCAGCTCTGTTTTCTTATACAGTGGAATGAATAATGGGGCTTTTTAGTTAACTTCCCCAGTTCTCATCTTTCGAATGCTGGATCCATCATCCCAGCACTGTCTATTGCAGGGCTGCCCGACCCTGCTCCTGAAGATCCACTGTCCACTTTAGCTCCATCTCTAATCAAACACATGCCTTTAACTTTCAAGCGATCCTAAAAAACGTAATTAGTTGCTTCAGGTGTGTTTGAGTAGAGTTGGCGCTAAACTTTGCAGGACAGTCGTATTGTGTAGATCCGTAAAAGAGCTACTTCTGTCGGCACTTAACCACTCAATTCTTTCTTTTCTCTAATTTTTCATCTTCTCTATAGCTTGTTTCCTAAAATAGTCTAATAAACATGGCATTGTATACTGCAATCATTGTTGACAAATTGCTTCCTCTTTCGTTAATCACTTTTTTTTTTTTAAGTTCATATGATGCGATTTGGAGTGTCATTAGCTCAAGAACAGCTGAACACAAATATTGGAGTGTGTTCAGCACATTTACGGAGGACTGATTCCTGAAGCTGACAGAGCAGTCTATGCTGGCTGTGCACAGAGACTAGAAAGAGAGCTGCTGACCACTCACAACCTTTAAGATAGTCAGCTTTTCTTATTAAAACAAGCTGCTGCTTACTATTCAGACGGGAGGTTTGAGCAGTGTGCTTTTAGTACCTTAAACCACATAATGACATTGCATTACACCAAATACACAATGATCTTTTTAGCAACATCGTTTTCTATCCTTTGAAAATGTGGGCTAAATAAGTAAATATAATGTATCATGTACAGTATGTGGATAATATATTGAGAACCAGCTGCTGATCTGAGAACAACACATCACCTTGCAAGGATTCATCTGTTATGTAAGCTGCACTCAATTTGACATTTATATTTATTAATTTAGCAGATTTGTTTATTTAAAGGGATTTACAGACAAACATTTGCAATGAAACATAGGCAGTGACAGTTTGCATGGATATTTTGGGGCACCCAGTTAATTTTGCAGTCTGAAATGGGGTTATGCACCAAATATTTCCAATTTCATGGCATGTGTGCTGTCCTAGCATGATTCCCGGTGCCCCGCGGCTCCTCATGCACGAGCCATTGACTCGCTGCACAGAGACCTGGAAACTGCCTGAAATGTTTTTATCATGGGAGCCTCTATAGCAACCACTTAACGATCTGTTGCTCCAGTGAAGCTGCTGCGTCGTAAACCACACAAAGGATTGCTGGAATAAGAATCCAGTGTTTTACAGCTCTTCTGACTTTTATATATGTTGGGCTGCATTAAATTCAGACTTCTTATTTATTAGTGATGTGCTGATTTCTGCTCATGGTTCGTCTGCTGAATGGTGATTTTTGTGCTTCTCATTATATTGTTGTGTTTAACTGCAAACGAGCATCTGGCAAAGGGTCTGATTACAGCGTATGCACACCCTTCCCATCATGCAGCTGAAGATTAGTCACTGTGTATCTTTCCTGCATCTGTAAAGAAGGAAGTATTTAACCGTGCATGCGTATAATACACGTCTGAAAACATTTCCTCAATTTATATTCACTGGTCTCTCTCTCTTCTGCTCTATCTGTGTGTGGACAAGCTGTGCCTCTCTCATTCAGTTTCTATGGTTACAATCATCGAAAGGTCACCTTCTGGAAGTCGCTGGAGAGCATGCGCCGCACGATGATGGTCCCATAATCACACTTACAGCAATAACAGCTGATAAAAGCAGACTTCATTAAGCCTGTGTGTGTGTGTGTGTGTCACTCGGACGTGTTACAAGAGCCACTGCACTCCATTTTACAAGCACACTCAGTTCTGTACCAGCAATGCAACATTTCTAAATAATCTGCTGGTTGTTTTATAAGCTTGTTTATGCAATACAGCTCCAGGTAAAGAGAAGAACTCAAGCTGATGCCTTTATTTTTCCCTGCAGGTTAAACACAACACAATAATAGGTGTATAACCATGTGGAAAATCCTGTAATATTGTGGTTGGTACAGTTCATCAATACAAAGCACACATTCATCTTACAGTCACACTGAAGCAGCAGAGTGATGCAGTCTGCCTCCTAGCGGCTGACATTGGTATGACAGCAGGTTTCAGATTTTCACCAACAACAGCTATAAATCAGCATGTTTATTTGCATGCCTTAATAAACATGTATAAAGTGATTCTTTACACCTCCTGACCGTTCCATCGGTCACAAAACGAAGGATGTTGTATGTAAATGTGACTGTAATTGAAGCAGATCTCTTTGTCTCAGGTTTGCAGCCGAAGGCTTTTTTTCTGCCGTCCTTCATAAGGCAGAGGAGAAGCTCCTTCACCTGAGTTGCTGTAATGCTTGGTTAATCATTTAATAACCTACCCCTGGATGCTCAGTAATCAGGTTACCACCCCAGACAACCTCATCTTCATTTCCAAATGTCTAATGATGGTTTTGATCGGTCATCTGTCAGCTCTCCAGGCTGATGTATGGAGTTTGCTTTCATTAGCCTCTGGCTCCCAGAGAGATCTGACCGCTGCATTCGTCACACACACACACGTCTGTCAGTGAGAGCAGCGAGAACACACACCGGTCACTGTGTCACACGTCTCACACACAACGAAGCAGTTCAATACCAAGGACTTGCAAATGTACTTTTTGAGTTGGTGCTGATCTCACACAAACTATTGCAAACAAAAGTGCTAAATGACTTACAGTGAATACAGCTCAATATGCTTATTTAACTGAACTCTAGAGTAATTTTTTTTTAACATAATTATGTACATTCTTCTGCAAAGCTAAAAATATATATATATGTATAGGAAATAACATTTATGAAATATGACCCTGGGTGAAGTACACTTACGCTTCTTCTTCTCCTCTTTTTTAATGAATATTTTCTTATCTGGAATCAGTTTGAAATGGACTTTAATAATCTGAAGTGCACATTTAATACAGTTAAGCACTAGCTTTGTTCCAAAAAGGTTTTTCAAGATAAGTAACCTTCACATTAAAAAGGGATTCAGGATTTTTCTTCCGCCATGAAAAATGTTTCTTTATGAAGTGAACTTATTAATCAAATGAATAAATAATGCGCCAAAATACTAAGTGTTAAGACTTTCAGCCTTTTCTCTGTATTGCAATCGATGCAGTATTTTTAAAATACCTTATAAAGTAGTTCAAGGCTAAACAAACACAACAAACTGTGTCGTGTCACTGAGCTCACAGTGGTGTGTGTGTTGTTGACGGTCACGGTATGAATGCATGACTCCAGCTGCTGTATTCCTGTAGATTACTGTTTCCAGATGAAAGATAGAGAAAAAATCAATGCAAACCTGCTCTGATAACTGCTCTTATCACCGGGAATGTGATTTGACCCACATCATTATTCTGTCTATAGTGAGTTCAGTCAGTGCAATATTTCCATTAACACATAATACTGGCTTTCCAGGGAAGGAATGGTCTCAGTCTGTCTGTGTCTGTATTCATTTCTTTCCATTCTAACCTTATTCGCGTGCCGCTGCAATAACCTGCTCAGAGTTTGAGACGCAGACTCTCAGTGCAGTCGTGCCATGTTCATTTCCCCTGGCATTGTTAATATTAAAAACAAATGTATTGATGGTAGTAAATACGGAGTGAGTGATGCAGATCCAGAGGCCATGCACCTGCTTCAGCATCTACAGCTCAGCACACATCATTTATCATGCAAAACAGACCGGGCTGCTCCGTCTACAGATGCCTAATGCTGGATGGGCAGGTGCGGACTGGCTTTTCTCCCTCTTTCTTTCTTTCTTTTCCCCTTTTCATGGTTGCTCCTGTATCTTGCTCTCTCGCTCTCTCTCGTTTTCCCCTCCGCCACCTTTATTCCTTCTATAATTGCTCATTTGTTTGAAAGGCCTCAGATTGGGGATTAAGGAGTCCGGGCGGGAACAAAAGCGCAGTGTGTTACCTAGACAGAGACAGACACTGCTGTTTGAGTCTGAGGCTCGACTCGGCACAAAGACAGTCTTCTGCACCTGCCTCTCTCACTCTCTCTCTCTTTCTCTCTGGGCCTGTATTCACAAAACATTTGATCTTAGCAGTAAATGTTTTTTTCTTAAAAACTATTCCTAAAACTACTGAGTAACTTTTGCAAAGGAATACAGAGAAGTCTTAAGCTAAGAGTAAGGGGCGGGCTGATCTCATTGCTATGGATGATGTCAGCATGATCGGTGTGGGCGGAGTCTTAGTCAGAGATTTATTCATAGAAATATTGCAGAGCACAAGGTTATGTTGTCATATTCAAATAAAGGTTTAATAATAATAATAAAGTAAATAGCTAAATTTAAATAAAGATTTAAAAAGCATGCTAACTAATTGTGAATATGCATATAAAAGCCTTTTCAATTAACAGAGCAGAATAATCATGGCTGACAGTAAGTAAATGCAAAAGAAACGCAAACAAGAACAGCTGTAACCTTTTGCCCAACCGTGTAATGAAAAGGATATAATCAAAGAAACATTTGGAGTTGGGATAACCTCTAAACCCTCATTATTGTAAAATGTTTCTAAAATGGTTATATCCCAAAGCAGATTGCCAACAACAACCAGTTTAAGATAGTTGTGAGGTGGTCTTAGTGACTTAGAAGTCCTCTTCGCTGAAACACTTTGTGAAGTATACTCTTAGAGCAAAAATGTCGTTTTAGGACTGACTAAATCCTAAATAAGCAAGTTATGAGTTGCTTTTAGGCTTAAGCTGTTTTACGAATACAGGCCCTGATCTCTGAAGCAGGAGTTGCTCTGAGAGCTGAGAAGAGGTTAGAGTCCTTTCCAGGGACGTGCACAGGGGGGTTGCTCAGGTTGCCCTGGCAACTGCCCATATGCCCTTTTCGACTCACGTTGCCCT
>JAUCNO010000514.1:0-16694 GCA_032353835.1 Enteromius viviparus | reverse complement strand
CAAAAACGGTAAAACACATCTGTATTACTCTAGGGATGTTGGAAAATAAGCCTATTTCCAAAAAAAGTGGAGTGTTCAATTAATCAATTCTATTCTTGAGAAACCAAACTAAATTTTATGAGCTCAATCCCAAAGCGAGAACTGATATCTTGTATCAGATATATATCAAATCTAAAACTTGTTTTGAAATTGAATTAAGTGGATATTTCTGAACCCAATAATCAATTTGAATAGATTTTTCATGCACAAGATTTTCTTTCTCAAGTTAACGGTCATGATTTTAACAATTCGCACCAGAAAAGGATTAAAAATAAAGCATATTTGTGCAGTGTGATAGAAGATATTCTAGTAGTTCTTTTTTGTAAGTAAGTGGAAAAATCTATTATTTTATTCATTGATAAAACAAGACATTTAAAGGCTATATTAACATTGTGTTGCATTCAATTTCTTTCTTTTTGTAATGTACTTTATAAAAACCTACAAAAACCCTGTATATTGTACGTTCATGCCGGTTTATGAGAGGTTCTGATCGGTTTTTAAGGACTGTGACAGGCTCGGTCAATGACACGAGGGTTTGGTCACTCCAGGCCTCTCAAAGAGCTCTTTGTGCGCGCATGTCTTTGTGTCTGTTTGGAGACAGAAGACGGACTGTGCTTTTAAAGGCAGAGGGCTGTTCCCTCATTCACTGTTGGTTACTGAGAGAAATTCTTGTTCATTTTAAAGCCGAACTCTTTAAAACTCCTTATTTTCGTTCTCAGTTATTACAGAGGAACCCATGGGGTCATAGTAGTGTATGATGTCACCAGTGCCGAGTCCTTTGTCAATGTCAAACGATGGCTGCATGAAATAAACCAGAACTGTGATGATGTCTGTCGAATATTAGGTGAGTTGTTGCATTTTACATTTTATTTTATTTTAATATTATATTAATTAGTATTAATAAGTCCAGTTATATTTGTAAATGACCACTGGTATGATTTTGCATATGAAATATGGTGTTAATTCACAGTATGTTAATGAGCCCATGCATGTGATGTTACTTGCATGACATGAATCGGCAGTCAATCCAATGGTGAATCCTATATTAATTTCTGTCTACGTTTTCTCTCTTCAGTGGGCAATAAAAACGATGATCCAAACTCTAAGGTTGTGGAGACGAATGACGCACAGAAGTTTGCTGAGCAGATGGGCATCAGTCTGTTCGAGACGAGTGCAAAAGAGAACATCAATGTGGAGGAGGTGAGTTCCTCAGGGCTCTGTATTAGGACCATTCAGATTGTTCTGTGAAACACCTAGAACCCACTGAAAAACTCTCTAAAATGTACTTTTGGTTTGCTTTAATTGTATATTTTGCAGATTTATGATCGCTTGTGCACATCTCTAGTCCAAACTAAATAGAAATGACCCGATGTATATCTCTGTGTGACATCTATTTTACAGCAGCTTCAAACGCAGCTCATTTAATCAGATTTTAGAGCCGTGTATGTTGTATAAGTGTGTTAATCTTTATTCAAATCAGTTTTGGAGGGCGCAATAACATATCCATGTGTGTTTTTGGTCTTTGTGTAGATGTTTAACTGCATCACAGAGCTGGTGCTCCGGGCAAAGAAAGAGTCTGTGGCCAAACAGCAGCAACAGCAGCAGAACGATGTGATTAAACTCGGCAAGAATAGCAAACGAAAGAAAAAGTGCTGCTAGTGGACGAGCAGACGCGGCCGGGGTTCTGCACACGCAGACGGACTGTGATCGTCTCAGTTAAGATTTCACAAAAACACAGTACGGACAAAATGCAGTCCTTTCTGGACCGAGACAAACCACAAAGACTTTTTAAAAGAAAATGTACAGATTTTATGAGAGCCGAGGAGTTTTATGTGGAATTCGTGATATTTAATAAAAGATCCTCCTTCTTTATTGAAGGACCAGCAAGCTGACGTGATCGCCAAACCGCCTGTATGTTTTCAGAATTACTCTTCAGTGATTATATATCTCTATTATCCACCATCTCAGGAGTGATTTTTGATTTTGATTCTCTTTTTCGCTTTTGTTTTTTGTTCGTTTTTTTTGCAAGAACAATTTGGGCCTTCATCCCTTTTTGAATATTTTTTTTTTTTTTTTTTATAAATGAAATCAAACACATATAGACATTTACTCACCATGGACTCAATCGGAGGCCGATGCCGTTATTGATTCGTGATTCGTCATGTGTTTTCTTTCTCCGATTGGATCTTTTGTTATTCCTTCCTTTCATTGAGTGAATCTCACAAAAAACATCTCCAGGTCACGTTTAAAAATGACTTATATTTTGCATTAAGAAAACGAAGACTTTGTTTAGGATCAAGGACATTTCATGTTAAATTCTTGATGAAATAGATGTTTATGCATTGTGAAGTAATCATATATTATCACAGTATTCTTTTGATGCTCATTTAAAGAAATCATTGTAACATGCATTAAAAATGACTATCATTGCAATAAGAATATGAGAATTTAAACATCTGGATACTTTTTAGTAACAGAAAAAAAAAAGTAATGATCCTAATACAGGCTTTATTTTTGTCATGCAAATTATAATTTCTCTTTGCCTTTTACATTTGCATGTTTTTTTGAGATTCACCTCATTAGTTCTGGCTTTGGGTCCTCATGATGCGGACAGCCGAGCTCCTTCGACATTTAACCACCACATCTGCTGCGTCAGGCTCTTGTTTTTCTGCTTTCATTTTCCCCGTGAAGATGAAGGTGGATGATACTGCCGTAATCTCAGATCAGTGTTGCCATACACGTCTCTTCCATGTCAGTCGTGGCAGCATGCATCTTTAGGTTTGTGGATAGCCGGTGATAAATACGTCTCACAGAAGAGCCACGTCGTTGTGCCATACAAGGTTGTATGAAGTACAATACAAGACGCTGATACTAGGTTTAAAAACATAATTACAGTGTTTATGCACAGCTGCAGAGTCTATTGCTAATATGAAATGTAACATGTTTTTATATGTGGAAGGGAGATGTTATATTAGTGTTTAAGCCAATGGGGTTCTTCCCTAAACTTTTTGAATACGCTATTGACACTTTGACTGAATTGCTTTTATGGCAGACCCACGTTTGACAGATGCACAACCTCTGTGGCGTTTCCATGGAGGTGAATCACACCAAAACAGACTTATCACTCAATTCACCATTTTAAAAAGTATTTTTCATGAAGAAAATGAAGCTGATTATTAGGCATATTAATGCTGTCTATGTAAAATGTAATAATGTAGCATTTTTTTTTTTCAAAGAAATACAAAGTTTTAATGAAATGCATCTACATTGAAGCCATTACAACACAGTATTTCCCCGTGAAAAAGTGAAGCCAATTTTTAGGCACGTTGTTTTCTTATAAAATGAAAAGGACAAAAGAAAAAGCTTTTGCAGAAAATTATATAGTCAAACAATTTGTTTATGCAGAATGCTTTAAAAATGGTTTGTTACGCAATGAATTTAGATCTGCGTTAAAGTTACAACATTGTTTTACATTAAGATATTAATGTAAAATGTAAAAAAAATTTAAATGTCTGTATAGAAGTAATTAATTTTTTTTTGTGCATTTTTTTGCAGGTTTTGTTTTTTTTTGTAATGCAATGAAGTTAAAGCTGCATTAATTCATTACCACAAACAGTACAATGATATATAAATGCTTAAAAACTGAAATATGCAAAACATTGAAAAAGATTAAGGAACCTAAAATGAGCTTCATTTTTTTTATATATATATATTTTTTAATATCAAAAATGTAATTGTGAGATTCACCAATATAAATATTTTCATGATTTTTCATGTAGTGAGCCGAAACACACCACAAGCCCTGGCTGTGCTGTGAGCCAATTTCAACCCAGTCATGTGACTAACGTTTGACATATTAGCCCATGCCCGTGCAAACTTATTATACACTGGAGAAAAGAAATGTATAGTGGACCTCCCCTTTATGAATTAAATCATTAATAAATATTTTAAGAATTAATATTTGACACAAGCATGTTTGTCCTTGTCTTTATTAAGCATTGTCACGTTGCATTTGTTTACAAGCTTTGCTCTTTCGTTTCAATGTTTATTGCAGGACTGCAACAATTCTTCAGTTTTATTACTGGAATATCTGATAATTGAGAATTTTGCATTTATTCTTTTTTTGTTATTCTGATGCATCACAGTGCGTTCCACATCAAGACATTGGAAGCTTTTTTAGCATGGACATATGTTTGTCTGCATTTGTATATAACTTGGTATTTTATAGCAATCTTTTTGGAAAAATAAGAATTTAATAATTATAAAAACACACCGGATCAAACTCACTATGAGTATAAATAGCAAACACCTCATAGGAAGTATAAAATCTGCCTTATTTACATGTTCACCACGGTATTATTTACAAATGTACAAATACATACACTCTTGTCTGCAGTCTTCGTCTGGAAAATGCGATTATATTAGATTCATTTGAAGTACTTTTGACACAATTTCTGGTTTTATTTAAAGAAGTAACAGAGTAAGTAATCGGCATGAATAATTCAGACTTAGGTGTGTCATATTTGCTATAAATGTAGCGAGGTTCGTGTTGATACGAAGTTGTATTTTAGCAGCAACTTTTGAGATTCACTGCAAAGATAAAGTGAGTAGATATATGTATGCTTTTAACATGTTGAGTTTTAGAAAGTGCATTTCAGGAAGGAAACTTGGCACTAATGAGGCTGGTGAGAACCATTCATATTTGCTTTATACAATACTATTTACTTAAGATAGCTATTGAACTCCCCCCCTCCATTTATTCTATGTAAAATAAGCTTTTCATACTAACAGTATCAGGAAAGAATTGCTTAATACTCAGTATTTCTATGAAAATAATGTATCGAACGTCCAGTGATTGTATTAAACATCTTGTTGTAGTCTCATGAATGAACTGTACATAGAAAGACGTGCACATCCACTCACATGCATTAAGAACTAGTGCTTATTCGAGGGACTGCTGACATTTCCAGAGAGTTTGTGTAAAAATGGGAGACACTTTCACAACAACGGCTCACACTGATTTAAGACACAGAGCAGAGAGACTTGCAAAAACAGTGTTTAAATGGCAAAAACACAGCAGTACAAAGTCAACGTAACAAGATGTTTACAGAACAGTGTGTGAAACGCGAGAACAGAAAAGACATACAGAAGAGAGGAGAGTAACACTTAGAGCGATTCGAATCTGGAAGATTTAAACCACTGCTAATATAACAGTGTGTTTCATTCGTCCGCCGTCACGCAGGAGGAGCACTACAGGCCTTCATCTCTCAAATGCAATTTCCATAAGAGGCATTAAATGTAATTGGAGTAAATTAAATGTGAGCTTTTGCTTCAGTGATATTTAACTGTCCGAGAGTTATTTTTTTCTTCTGAATTTAAAAAAAATAAGTGCACAAGAATATTAACATGCACAAATATACATTATGCATTAATTTTGTTCAGTATTCTGACAATTGCCAACCACTGGGGTTATTTTGTGTCATTTTAATAGCTTTATTATAACATGCAAATTCGTTTCAATTTCTGTATTAAATAAAAAGGTCACTATAGTAAATACTCATATGAACAGTGTTTAGTGTAGTAAATTTAATTTCTTTTCTCACAAAAAGAGATTCTTAGTTAATTGCACGCACTTCTGTATTAAACTAGTGGATTTAACATCCAATTTTGTTCAAATATGTTTTAAATGTAACTTTTAATAATTGGCTCAGTTGAAGTTTAATTAGGTTGATGAGTAATGCAATATTTTTAGGAAGTGTAATTAGTACAGTAATCTATTTGCACTATTGAAGATGTAATGATTTTCCAATAGCAATCATTTGCATTGAAACATGAACTATGAAACGTACGCTCTGTTGTCCTGTAGTACCTCTCCTGTGGACCTGATCAGTGTTTCACATTAATCAGATGAATATAAAATGACCCGTGTGATGTAGTGGGTTTTCAGATGGTTTACATTCAGTTGTGATCAGACAGCGCTTCCAGCGAATCCTCCAGAAACACTTACAGACCAGACCGCACGACAGACAAGCGCGCCACATGGAGATCGTTCTAAAAAAACTTGATTTATCATTCAAAAGTTATACATTTACAAATATATTGTTTTCTTTTTTTGTATTATTCCAAACCTATTTGTGTCTTTGTACGTATAAAAAAAATCACTCTTTGGGTTTCTCCGAACCAAACCTCTGCGAGAAAGAAGACAGCTGCATAGCTTTGCTCAAAATCTGCCCGACTTTCACTGACTGAACCCAAAAACACACACACACACACACACACACCAAACACGAGACGGAAAACACACCGATTACAGCTCACGATCAGGACGCAAGTGCTCCCTTCGTTCTCATAGGCTGGAGGAAGTACACTCTGGAAGTGACCTGGGCTGTGTTCAGAACAAACACCAGCACACTACACTTTCTAGCCTCTTGGGGTGCTACTGTTTCATAAAGGTCTAACTTGTACATTTAAGGTCCTTTTAGGGGTAAATAAAGGTGCAAAGGTGAACCTCTAAGGTTTTGTCTCTTACTGTGTCACCACTAGTGACAATTTTTTCTGAGAGGTGAATTCATACTATGCCTACTGTATTTACTACAGTATCCAAATTGCATAGCTTTACAGTACTCACTGGATTGAATACTGTATCCCACAATGCAATGCACTTGACTTGACCCTCCTTTACAGTGTGACAAAAGAACTAAGTAATATCAACAATGATTTTTTTTTAACACCAAGAACAAAAAATCTATAAAAAGTGGGAAAAGGCTCAAAAACAATTACATTAAAATTATTGGTGACTGCAATGTTTTGAAATATTGTTACATTCTCACGTACAGTGTCACATTTTTTAAAAAAAAACGGCGTGTAGTACACGGTAGTGTTTAATTCTGAACACAGCCGCCGTTTCAGTGCATCTCCGAGGACTGAGTTTTTTTTTTAATGGTGAGTGTCGTCTAATGGTGTCTTCAGTTTTGTGTTCCTCTCTGATTTCTACTGTTTGTACGTGTGTAAACCTTATTTTCAACACTGTTTTTCAGACACACTCTACAAGTTCTGCTCTTTGGTTCATTGGCGTCCGATTGTGACGCAGACTGCCTGAAGTTTATCATCAAGCAGCCTGAGGGCATTTTCTCACTTAACTGTGTTATAAAACAAGCAGGTATGTCGGATAAAATAGCCACGACGCATTTACGCTACTAATCCTGTTGCATTACTGGTATATGTTGCGTGCTTTTATACGTTCTTGAATCTAAGCTGCTGCTGGAAGTTCGTATAATATCTGTGTGGTTGTTAGAAAGTTAATTGCATTAACTCGTTAATGAACCCAAGAGCAGAACGCCTGTAGCTGTTTCTGCGTTTAAAGTTGCAGCGTTCAGACATCATCTATGATTCAGGCCCAATCTGTATCTGAAACAGACCGATTTATAACATGCTACACCCTTTTATATTTTGAATAATACTGCAGCGCTCTCATATCAGCACAGAAGATTCAGCCTGGGCCTGAAACGTGCTGGCGATGCCGAAGCCTTCGTCCTGAACCGTCTGAAGTCCAGTTCATCCTGAGTTGAGTCTCTAGCGAATGCCGTGATTTGTCGGCGAGCGTGAATCTCTGGCAGTGAGGTGAGGAGAAGCTTTCCGAGGCACTCGCAGGGGAAACGGACCTCTGATAGGGCAGAAGAATTCTGGGAACCCTGTTGAACAGACCCTTTGTGTTCTGCTCCTAAAGCTTTCCGAGGGAGGATAAAGTGCAAAACGGCTCAAAGCCATCAGAGAACTCGGTTTACCAGTGCAGTGGTTCTCAACCGACAGCTTGTGACCTAAAATAAGTCAATTATTGTCAACATAAAACCTGTGTATCGCTTCACTTAAAGCCTTTATGTATAATGCATGTTAAAGATAGTGTAATATCTTTTCAGAAATTAAACCTAACTGTAAAATTGTAACCTAAATTCAAATGTATTATAAAATTGGAATATTTGTGTGTGGTGTTTTAATAAGTAAGTATTATGATGTGTAATTCATGACATCATACAGTACCTTTTAAAGGCAAAATGAATGCATAAAGCTACCTTAATAGTGCATTATATATAAAAGAATTTGTGTTAGCAAAATATTTCAGTTTAAATTTTTTTTGCATTTGCTTAATTGCATATAATTTCCATCTTTTTGGATTGCTCCGTTTTAATAGTAATAAAAGTAATGCACTTAATGTGATGCATATTTGTCATGCATAAATGAAACAGGTCTACATTTTATAATAACACCAATGAATCGTGTTTTAAATACACCAGAGCAGGTTCATAAATTCATCATCATCCCCTTAACAATAGCATAGGATAGTTTATTGTGATACATTTTGCATTTGATTTAATTTAATATTATATTTTTAGAATGCATTTATTTAAATTGCCTATATTTTAAATATATATGAATAAACCAAATTTGATTAAATGTATAATCCTGGTTATAGTGTTTGTAAAATGACTGAAATCTTTGTCTTGACTTGATTTGACTGAAGAATATGCAGCACGTTAAGTTTGTTAAAACTGGATGGAGATTTTATGTGCAATTCAAATACACGACTCTAAATATTGCAATTAATAAATGCATTTCAGTGTTTGATTTGAACGATTTTTTGTTACTTTTTTGGTTTTTGATGAGCGTAAGCAGTTGAGAACCACTGATCTGGTGATTTAGACTTTCTTTGTCATTTGTTGTACCCTTCTCTCACGTCTCTTCTCACACTCTCTTCCTCCGTGTCTTCAGATAAACTCAATTCTTCTTGAAGAATGAAAAGAGGCGCTTGTCTCCGTCCGAGAGGCGATGCGCTCGTCTGGATGGAGCTCCTCCTCGTGACCCGTTGAAGGAGTATGGAGGATCCTTCCACTCCTCCTGGTGTTTATCCATCAGCTGTTGATCGATAACTCTGTGCATATCATCCTGAGAGAGAGAAACAGACATCAGGGCTTCATCTGAACACAGAACAGAGCCATGGACACACTGAGTGAGGTGAGTGAGAATGGATGAACAGCAGTCCTGTTTTCACTCTTCTTTTCCATTGGATGCTCTGAACCAAAACACAATCCTCTTCTAGTGTTGTTATTGTTAACCAAGTTAAAACTTTTAAAAACTGTTAAAACATTTTTGGTAATCAAAAAAATAAAAATAAAATATTTCATTAAAAAAATCTTTAAAAATAATTAGAAATACCTTAGTAACTATTTATTTTGATGACCAGAAATTAACTAATTAAATATAATTTTAAAAAAATATATAAAAATATAAAAATAAATGCTGATTCTAGCTATTTAACATAAAAATAATATAATAATAAACAATAATAAAACAAAACTATTGTCATGGAGGATTACACTAATGAAACAGAATATCTATAATTACTGAAATATATGCTTCAGGGATTTTGTAAATGTTTTCTTATTATATTACCAAACAAAAAAACTTGAATAAAAACTAATTAAACCTAAATAGAAATATAAAATAATAATAATAATAATAATAATAATAAAAATGACAGAAGCTGACAAAGGCACATAGAGGTATTAAAGCCTAAACTATAATTAAAATTGAAAAAAAAGAAAGAAAAGTCATTCAAAAAAAAGTCATTCAAAATATTAATAAATACTATAAAATATTGTTTTGATGTTTGTTCTAGTGTGAAAATGGCTTGAAGAACCACATGACGATGACATGAGCTGTGACCTCGTGAACATGGGGTCGGCGGTGAAGCCGAGCTCACCTCTAAGGCAGGAGGGAGTTACCATAGGGGAGAAGGGGTCTGTATGGAAGCTGAGAAAGGCCACTAGATCAGAAACCACAAGAGCCACACAGTGAACAGCCCTGAGGAGGCAAACTGCAGGCGGGAGAGAGAAGGGAAGCTGAGAGTTAAACACACACACATTCACAGCACACGGGGAAGAAGAGGAAGAGATGACACACGTTCATACACTCAACAAAGACTTCAAGTCAACATGAAACTACACTCATAACCCATTTTACATAAAGTGACATCTTTTCCTTTAAAACCACGGCTGGAAATCATCTAACTTTCAGATCTCTCATTTGATTATTCCTGTAGTCTTCATAATACGAAGTACAAAGAAAGCTTAATAAATCCAAGTAAAGTGTCTACTTTAATTTTTCAATTAAGGGTAATAGGAAACACTTTTATTCACTATTAACTCTGACTTTTCCCTCAAAAAATTGCCGCTTATTAATAGTTAGTGTAGTAGTTATTATACTGCATATATAGTATTATTGGGTAGGATTAAGCATGTCTTAAGGTCATGTAGAATAAGGCATTAATATGTGCTTAATTACTACTACTATTATTCGGGTAATATATATGCAAATATGCAACTAGTCAAGAAATAATAATCACCATTCAGAGAAACAGGTATATTTACTTGAAAAAAACAGTGACTAAATATATTTTTCAGTACTGATTAACATTAACAGTCATCTAAAAAGAATAATAATTTTTTTTTTATTAATTGTGTGCTTTAAGATGTCTTGAAGTAGATTAGCTCAGTGATGACTTCATGTTGACTTGAAGAAGGAGAGAAAAGCAGACAGGGGCTGACAGGTCAGGATCATTAGAAGCTCAAGGGTTAGCATAATAATGCTTCGAGAGATCAATAGTTTATGTATTCTCTTGCAATAAGTTAAGTTGTAATATCATTTTGTTTATATTTCAATTACAATTTCTTAAATATGTTCTGGTTTTATTCAAATTTTACACTGTTAGTATTTTGCTTTTGTCATTGATTTATTTATTCATATATACTGTATATAAATGTCTCTTGTTTTTTATAGTTTAAAATCAAACAAATTTTTTTTTTCTATTTTATTATTTTGCTTAACTTTTTTTAATTAATCTCCATTAACTCATTATTGTTGTATCATTAAATATGCAATTATACTTTTTGTGTTTATATTTGAATTTCATTTGTTTAGATTTTCTGTTATTTTTATTTGAAACTTTCAACACTTTCTTGTGTATTTCAGTTTTTTATGTCTAGTCTAGTATTTATATTTAAGTAGGTTTTTTGTTGTTGTTAAAATAAAATAAGTTTACTTGTCATAATATTTTACTTTAATAAAATGTTTATTTTAAGGGGTTTTAGTTACTAATAATAATAACTTGAGTTATGAAATATTTCTTGATTGGCGAGGGTTTGCATTCACTTTTTCTTTTCTTTTTGATACTTGCAGAAAGCCAGGCAGCTGAAAGAGTGCAGATAATATGCAGATCAGCTTTTTGACGGAGCGTTTTCTTCAGGCTGGTCTGTCCTGAGGTGAGAGGGGTGTTGTGTGCACTCATATGTGTGAGTGAAACCAACCTGCCAGGCTTCTAACTGCTGAGACAGGTTGAGTTTCTGCTGTATCGCGTCCAACAGCTGACTGTTCAAAGACATGATGTCTATCTTACACTTCGCCAGCTCCATCTCCACAGCTTTCTTCCTGCAACAGGGTAAAGAAGGAGCAAAAGAGTTAAAGAACAGTATCTGAGGTCACGGAACAAGCTACACTGATACGTGTAAAAACTTCAAGACAACTTCTAAAAACCCCCTTTCTATCTCAGTGAATGGGGATTATTGGGAGGCCATGATAGACAAGGGCCAGTGGGAATATGGCCAGAACACCAGGGTTACACCCCTACTCTTTACGATGAGTGTCATGAGATTTTTAATGACCACAGAGAGTCAGGACATCGGTTTAACGTCTCATCCGAAAGACGCTACTCTTTTGACAGTATAGTGTCCCCATCATTAGGACCCACACAGACCACAGGGTGAGCGTCCCCTGCTGGCCTCTCTAACACCTCTACCAACAGCAACCTAGTTTTCCCGGGAGGTCTCCCATCCAGGTACTGACCAGGCTCAACCCTGCTTAGCTTCAGTGGGCAACCAGGCTTGGGCTGCAGGGTGATATGGCTGTGGCTAAAAAGACTTATATTTAACATTTATTTTTAAACAAATTGTTGGCAATAAATTTGATAAGTATAAATCTACAGCAAGTTACTGGTAAACTGTGAATAACTACAACTTATTAATCTTCAAATGAAAATGTTACAATTTTTCCACATATTATATGTTTTGAGTTACATACGTTTTATTTCAATTAACATATGAAGAGTTTATTTGGAAAAACAGATAACTCAGCTTTTGTTTTTCCAATAAAATCATGATTTTTATTATGTTATCATGTTTTTATTGGTTTTTATTGTTTCAAAAGTGTTTCTTACTATTGTTTTCTGACAATTGTTAAAAACAGAATTCTCTGTTTTTGCAAATGAATGATTTAGAATAGTTTTTAGTAAGTTATAAATTGACACATTTTTGTGAGAAAAGGAAAAGAAATGTACATTTTTTCCATTCACCACAGCTCACAAATCTCTTTTACATTTCCAATGGCATTCAGTAGAAACATGCAGAAGCAATGTCGCTGACACTGATGAGATTTAAGAGCTGAAGCACGGTTTCAGGAGACTTAGAATATAACACACGAATAGGCGGGGCACAATAAGCTTTCACTGCATAGAAAACAGCAGCATGAAAACAGAGTATCTCCTCTCATGTCTCACAGAAGCAAGTCATACTTGTTTGGAATACATGAGTACATTTTCATTTTCTGTGATGGAAATGAGACGGAACATTTTAATTCTGAAACAGGGGTTTTACTCAATCATAATTTGTGTGTCTCAGAACAATGAGCTCAGTGTGTGTTTTCCATTAAGCATCTGGTGACTTTGCAGCAAAGCCAACCTGCTCCCTAAACCCTAAATATCACTCGTATTTACCATTAGAGAGACAATAAAACACAAACACACTCGGCTTCTGTACAACAATCTGTAAAACGTTGAGAGCGAGTTGTTTTGCAGTACAGCAAAAACAGGACTTTGTGGTGAGTATGCAACAAACGAGTATAGTCGCTATTCATCTTTTCTGTGAAACGGTACATAAAACAGAAATAGAACTACGCCCGAGAGTATGTGAAACTGATTTGTTGGAGGGTTTCGTTCCTTGTAATATCTCTAAGCAAAAGTCTTTGTCACAAATGAGCATCCGACGCAGAGCTTAACTTAAGGCATTTCCCAGCGAAACGGCTCCTACAGAGGGCACGCAATCTGCTGAAGGAGTGATATTAGCATTCATCAAGTCGCTCCGCAGTAGGGAAGAAGAGATAGAGACGGAAGGAGAGATAGAACTAAAGAAAAAGAGGAGGAGGTGCCCTGACGCGAGTGGGGGAGAAAAAGTTCTTCTGACATATGAGAGGGACGCGTCTGTGTGAAGCAAACGTACAAACATCAGGAGCAAAGCGTTAGATGTGACTGTGAGGAATTAATCATCCTGGCTTCGATTCTGATTGCTCTTAATGATTCTGGTTTCTTAGCGATCGTTTCAGTTCGATAACATCAGTTCTCACGTGATCATTTCAGATGATAGATTATAGATTCAGATTCAGAATTTAATTTAACATATGTTTTGCAAAAAGTAATTAAGCAACCATAATTAAACTTTAAAAAATTATCATAATTATAGCAATTCAATAACGAAGGAGGCTCATGTACCTTACAAACAATGTTGTTATGTAACAATGTTGGAATATGAGGAATAAGCAAAATTCTCTCTCTCTATCTATATACGTATATACATACATATATATGTTTATAAATAAAAGTGTTTTATTTAAAAGTTTTTGCATAGTAAATGTGTGCATAATGTGTCTATTTAATATATATATATATATATATATATATATATATATAAATACACATATTTGTATATGTTAAATATATTTTAAGGTAAATTATATTAATATACTGTAAATATATACATGTAAATATTTTCAGAATATATACCATATGTGTGTGTATTTATGTATACATAATACATATACACAGTAGGGCTACACATATTATGTAAATGGAAACTTTTAATTTGGATGCAATTATATAAATTATCATTTGACAGGACTAATACATATGTGGTTGTATATATATATATATATATATATATATATATATACACACACACACACACACACACACACACACAATCTAAACCAAACACTAAACCATATAATAATTACATGTAATTAATTAACATAACTCTTAACTGCTATACAGTAAGAAGGCCTTAAACTAGTGCAACCTTTTTTCTTTAATTCATATTATTAATATTAATATCTGGAATATTTATATAATGTTTTGGAAAAATATATGGAATATGATGAATAATTTTCTAGTATATTATACGGTTTATGAGGACACAAATGTGTATAATGACATGGGTATTAAACATAGTTAATGAGGACAAGTCCTGTGTCCCATAAAACAAACTGTTTAAAACACACCAAACAAGAACTGGCAGGTTTAGGTGTAAGGTTAGGGAAAGGGTAAAGAAAATACAGTATAATACTGTTTGTACATTATAAAAATCATTCCGCCTATGAAGTGTGTGTGTGTTCTCTTACCTCTGACACCCCACACACACCAGGACGATAAGGATGGTGACCACAAAGGCAGAGGCGGCGGCGATGGCCCCCAGTATCAGCACCTTGGGGAGATCTGAAATCATTCCACTGAGCTGTAGACACACACACACACACGCACACAGGTCCAGCCGTATGGCTCGTCCGGGGCACCTACACACACATAACAAAAAAACGAGATCAGAATCTATGACCAGAACCACAGCACACAGAACTGATGTAATAATACATGAATGACAACGCAGGGAGGTGTATGTAAATAAAGAAACAAGTTACAAATGTACTGAATCATGCTAATAATTATCGACTTATAATAATTATTAAGATACCTGTCAGAAGGCCAATGCATAGTTATTAAAACGATTAATTAAGAAGAGTTAAGGCATGTCAAAATGTTTCGTATCAATATTTAGAGAAAACATTATGAGCAAGAAACCTATTTTTTGACATATTAGACTGGCGACCAAATATCTGTGTTCACATTTGCAAATAAATATTTAACATATAAACAAGGCTGGTTTTGTTGCTTTAGAAGCTTATGGTTTGTAGCAAGCATTAATTATTCATTTTTATCTAATTTTACTGCGCCTTCTTTCATTTGTGTTACCCCATGTGGCTCAAGTGATTTGACCAATATACCTACAGCAAAAAGAAAAGGAAGCTAAGAAAGAATTATGTTTTAAAACCAGCATTTTGAGTTTTTTTTGCTTTTAATGCTAGCTAAAGTGTCTCAAATCATCTGTCATATATTGCTTGCACACATCAGCGCTGGCGTTTAATCTCTGTGTACAGTAATGCCTGGGATTAAATATAAAGTTTAATATTTTTGCTGAGGCATATCTGTAGGAAAAATATGAAGACTAAACTAAGCTAACCATGGCTGAGCTAAAGTCATTAAGATAAATACAAGTACAAATACAAGTTACTCTCTTCTGGAGTTCATGTTTTTGAACATCTACGGTGTGGTATTCTCTAAAGTACCATGAAAATACCAGGGTACATGAACATGAACGCTCAGTATTATGGTGTATAATTACTGTGATATTATACTGTGTCCTTACCAGACACTATAAGCTTTCAGCAACTTGTGAAAGATTAAAAGAGAATCATAATAAATGAGGGTCAAAGATGAGACATCCCATTTTGGTGTCCACATTAAAACACATTTACAAAAGGAATTGTTTTATAAAGTTTTATATATTCCCTTTACCATGTTTTTTTGGCCAATGCTATTGATAATTTGTTTAACCACAGTTATGGTTAAACTATGGTTATTGTAGCAAAACTATGGTTCATTTGTGGTTAACCATGTTTTTTGTTTTTCTATAGTAAACCATGGTTAATTTCTCTAAGGGTTAAATGCATGTCTACTTTAATGTTACAAATAACCTTTGTGAACATTTTTTGTTTCTCAAAATATTTCCCCCCTGTAAATATTTGTTTGATTGTATTGAACAAAACATATATGAAACTTTAATTGTTCTGCTTGGAAATGCATTTTGTCTTCGACCCATGATTCTTGACAGAAATGAATACTTTTATTAAGAAAAAATGCATTAAATTGATCAAAAGTGACAGAAAAGTCACTTTTTTTTTGTCATTGAGGTTTTCAAATAAATGCTGCCCTTAAATATTTGTGTGACGAAACCGGTTCAATAGACTTTCAGTTAATTATTAGAGGACTGTTGCTGAGATCCAGGCAGGTTCTTGAGCCTGTAAGTCACGACTTTATATAACGACTCATGTACTTGTAGCGTTCCAGCCAAATCGTTGTTGACCTTAACTTGTTGTGTACTTAAGTAAAATCTTAGGCTGGAGTGAACTGAACACTGAACTAAAATCTATAAAATGTAAATGTGCATATGCTTGGGTATCTAGTGTCTATTTGTCTATTACATTTACATCTAAGTGTCTGTTGGAATTGTACTTTTATTTCACAATATTGCTGATTTTTATATGCTTTTAAATAAATAGATGCAGCCTAGGAGAGCATCTTATAATTATAGAAACATGTCCAATCTACGGTGGCTGAGAGAGCTCAACATGCTGCAATTTAAAAATAATGCATGCAAACAGAAAAAAACGGCTGCAACTTAAAAAACATCTTCATCAATTTGACAACACAGGCGCTGCAAACACAC
>JAUCNO010000513.1:17615-38814 GCA_032353835.1 Enteromius viviparus | reverse complement strand
CCTCGCTAGGGTTACAATTGCTAGGGTTCGAGCCCGCCGTTCTCCCGGCTCGCTCCTTGGACAGCACGCCAAACCCGCTTTACCATTTCATAACACGAGGAAGCGTAAACACTTGAAATAGCATTTTAAAATATATTCAAATATATTATTTTGTAATGTTGTAATAATATTATTTTACAATATTACTGTTTTTACTATATTTATGATCAAATTAATGAAGCTTTAATGAACATAAAATACGATTTTCAAAAACAAACAAAAAAATCCTACATACCCCAAACTTTATATGAATCTATATTTAATTTCCTTTTTTTTTTCATTAAAATTCAGACATATAGGACTTCAAGAGAAACAATCACTATATTTTATTTTAAAAAAATATCTCTACAAACACATTGGCATCAGCTAATAATTCAAACGGCACACGTTTTCAGATTTTTCCCTTTGACTCCCTTCACTCCGTCCTCTCCTCTCTCTGTGTGTCTTTCTCTCGGTCTGGGCCGTAACCCGAGGCACTGCTCTAGCTGTGCTTCCCCTCAGAATAAATGTGGGGAAACTTTAGATTTTAGCTCTGGTGAGAGCATAACCCCAATTTCCTCTCAGAGAAGCAGAGAGATGGAGTGGGAAGGTGGGTGGACGGGAAGTTTACCTTAAACTGGGGTAACCACTGCCCGTTTCCAGGGTGACGAGCGTCATCCTCATTTCTCTCACTCTCTCGTTCTGTTTCTCTCTGTCTGTGAGGTGGACTCAGTCCCCAGTGGTTTGGAGCAAGTGATTATGAGTTAAGATTGGGAAAAAGTGTGTCACGCTAATCGCTTGCTTCTTTTTGCCTTTCTACTGAAATGCTCTCTTATTATTGACACTTTTACCACATGCATCCTTCACTTTCTCTTTTCTCCTTTTTTCTGTCTTTTATAACTTGCATTCACCATGAATAACACTAAATGATCAATGCTTATGTCATATATTATTATTATCTCAATCTCTAAACTAAAGCTGGTTAGTTTGAGAGTTGGATTTTAGTATTTTTAAGTAGCAAATAATAATGAAAACTAAAATCAGTCTATGGAAATGTACAATTTCTCTGCATAAAGTAAATAATATGCAAATAGAATATAAAAAACAGATATTTTGAGAAAAAAAAATATTTTGTTTTAATACTTGCATTTAATGCTAAATGCGAGTATTTCCAAATGGTAGATTAATAATATTTTGAACATTAGAATAGATAATGATTGCACATTTTAGAACAATATGTACAATGAATAAGAAATATGACTTTTTAAAACATACTTTTAAATAAAGGCCTGGTTTCATAGACAGGGCTTAACCTAAACCAGGACATTTAAGTCATCTTTCTAAACATGCATTAGAAAAAAACTGGTGTGCATCTTAAGGAAAAACAAAGGCACCGACATGTTTTAAGATCAGTCAGTGCAAGTTTGTCAGATTTACATTTAGTCTAGGACTAGACTTAAATCTTGTGTGTGAAACCCATGGAAAGTGTTTACCCTTGATGCATAGAAAGTCATATTTAATCCGGATTCTACTGTTTCTTTCACTTTGTGTAGTTTTGTTCATGTTTTTCGAGGACATGCCACACAACCTGTACATATTGGCATATGCTTTGTGGTTTACTCCGCAACAGTTACACAAAACCTTTTATTGTCAGCAACAACAATAAAAAGGGAAAAACTGTTTCTCCCCATGTAGCTGCTTTTTATTGATTTGCATAGTGTTGTTTTTGTTCTTCTATCCATGACCCTTACAGAACAGACCTGCGTGCCGCCAGTTGAGCACCACTACTCTCTACAGCATGACGTTTTCTTGTATCTTAAGCTGGGGACAGGTGCACAAAAGCCCACAGCCGGCCAAATGACAAGTCCCATCATACAAAAGTATTAAGTAGAGAGTGGGAATTTCTCTGTTTCTCAGGGTCTTCTCACACAAAAATGAAAAAACACACACATGGTTTTTCTCTCAGTGGCTAAAACAACAGCCTGAGAAAACTATCTCGCTGTATCTGCGGACTGAAAAAAAAAGAGCCTTCTTTCTCTCATTTTCGGCACCCTCGCACCCTGTTTCGTCTTCTGTCCGGACTTCTCATCCGATCAGGTTTCCCTCCCGGAGTCGCTCTGCACAGCTGCGCGCTTCTTTTAATCCACCTCTTTCACACACACACACACACACACACACACATCGCTATCGTCGGTATTTTAAAGGATCGCCAGGAAAACACAGAGCATATTTTAAGAGAGAATCCCATAGATGCAATCCAGGAATTTTCAAGGACAATCAAGGACAAAAAAAATCCCTGATTGTAAACACATGGGCGGAATTACCATAGAAACTAGCTCGTTGCATTAGCGCTAACATCCTGTCAGTTGCCACAATTACAGTGAACTTTAAAAGAAATTTGCCTCAAAAGTGACTCAAATATACCGCTGAGACCTTTGCTACAGAGTGCATCCAAATGACAAGCTCTTAATAGTTTTTAAAGCTGAGGTTATGTCCGAAAGAGTGTGTCCGGCTAGGCTATCAAGCGTAGCACATAAAACATAATGGCCCGCCTGCAGGAAACTAAATATAGATGGTGTTTTGATTACGTGAAAATTGACATTTCAAAGGAGATTAGGATCAGACCACTAAAACAACACAGCGAAGAGCCGGGAGGCAGAAGCCGAGAGTGAAAGCCACCTTTACATGCTTAGCGTAGCACGTAACTACGCGGCCACATGCTCACTTTTTCCAGCTCGGACTACCGTGAGGTGAGTGTGTTTGTGTGCGGGAATGTCACTCTGGTGACTAGCTTGGCTACTCTTAGCCTTCCTTTCACGCGAACCCTAAGTGCTTGACCCCGTGACCCCGTCTCCTTGGAGCGCACGGAAGTCCTTTCTTCCCTACGGCAAGTGGGATGGGTGACATCACCACGGGAGAGGGTCCCGTTAATGACGAGAAGGGGGATTGGCTGTTTTTTCCGACATTATTCTGACATTACTCCCACATTATTGTTGTATTAGTAGTGTCATTATTAGGCCAGGTGTGTTTTCACAGTGAGCAAACCCTTCGTCGCTCTGAATGGACACTATGTGGGCCAAGATCGAGATGGGACAGGGCGCCACGGTGCAGACACCAGAGTCTTCTCACACGCACATGTACCACGAACCTACAAAAGTCAAACTGAGTTCACAAGTAATGAATCTAAGATGCACAATGTGCATTTATGTTTTGTCATATTCATTTTAATCTTCCTGAAAATTACATTTTACTTAATGAGAATACAAATCTAAATGTCATTTTGCATACTTTGAGCATATTGACATTTAACAAAACCCTAACTTCATTGCTTATGATTAAATAAGACAAAAATTTTCGTTTTTTTTTCTTGTCATATTTTGGCCAACATCCTTATTGTTCAGACATAATGCACATTTATGCAATGTATAAGTATATTTAATAAAACATTAGGTAACACTTTATTTCGATAGTCCACTTTAGACATTCTACTAACAGTGAGTAACTTTGCAACCACATGTTAACTAGCAGTCATTAGAGTATTAGTATAGCCTTAATAACTTCTAGCACTTTATTTCGATGGGTCCATTACACTGCTAGAAACTTTGCAAGTATATGTCAACTTAACCTACCTAACAGTCTACTATGAGAGATGTAGTTGCAAATGAATGAGGATTAGTTGACATGTAGTTAGTCAACTAACTTATAGTTAGTAGACTCTCTTCAGTGGACTATCAGAATAAAGTGTAACCAAACATTAAAATTATTCATTATGGTCCATCTCTTCTGTATTATTGCATGGTGACACATAACATACTACAGTACATTATATGTGAACATTATATGGATATAAACAATATTTGTTATACATATATAATACTAGTTTAGTCAGAGATTTTGTGTTGATTAAAATATCCTTTATATTAGGTGAAGGTTTTTTTATTTTAAAAGAGCAGCTAATTAACAAAAGCTTTATTTTACAAACGTTTCATACAATGTATACATTATACAAAATCCTGACTTGACTGTAAATAAAACATAATTTTTTTTTCCAATTTAATGTTTATGTCTTCATTAATGATGCCACAAACTATACAAAGACACCAGTATTCACGTTTATACATTGTCTTTTTGTTTAATAAATATTAATATATAATTTATATTTAGTCAGTGTTTTGTTATATATATATATTGAGTCAATTTCCGAAATATTTAATAATTTTATAAATTAGTCTAAACAACTTAGTGTGACAAAATCTGAACTTTATTGACTATGTTTATGATTTTTCTTCTTTTTAACCATTGTTCCTGAGATGTAGACTGACGTACACTTGCGTACATTGTTGCACCCAAGGATTATCTTATTTTTGGGTACTTTCAAAACTTCCTAAAACACTTGCACTCTCATGCGACGCCTGGATCACTGTGAAAGCTATCATGTTCAAGAGAGCATAGGGATCCTGAAAGCTCGGGCCAGACATGACAGTCTTCCTCTTTTAAAAGAGCATCGCCATGGAGACGCTTCCGACACCACACAACGTTAAATGGCAGATCCGCAAGAAATATTTGGTTGCACGCACACACGCAACGGCAAATGCGTGCATTTAAAGAGGTGTTCTTCATTTCACATCCACATGGATGTTAGAGTCTCGACGAGAAGCTTGCCAACCGATGGTCTTGAAGATAAGGAATCAAAAACACAGATACGATCTCACGCGCACACACATCTTCATGTCTGATTATAGTTAAATGGGGTTGTGTTGAGTCTGGTCGCTATACACACAGATCTGGCCTCACCCTAAGGATTTTGGGTAACGGAACACTGCAGATCCACATCTCAATAAGTGTAGAAACAGGTTTCCTTTCTCTCGTTCTCTTGTTTCATACCATTTCTTTCTTTCTTATTCTCAATTTTCTCAAACCACAATGGATTTTGCTCTTGTTAATCCTGTTGATCTTGTTAATTTTCATGCCCATAAGACTGAAGAAAACAAGATAATGCACCTATGAAATTAAAATATTGTCATCCTTTACTCACCATCATGTCATTCCAAAACAGCATTACTTTTTATACACTTCTGTAAAACAAAAAAGAAAAGAATTTGAACAGCTTTTAAATGCAATTGGAGCCAGGAGCTTTCAAAAACATTAAAGAGAGCATAAAATAGTCTGTGCTATATTCTAAGTATTCTAAAGCCATGCAATAGCTTTGTGTTGCAAACGAGACCAAGTTTAAGATAATCTTCTACTGAGCTGAAATCAAATCCTTGAGAAAGTCAGTTGATTCAGTGTAATTTGTAAATGAATCAGTAAGGTTTTGCGAACTGGATCACACGATTCATTGGAATTATCTTATTCAAAAGAATGATTCGTTCACAAATGAGGCATTGCTACTATGATTGGTGCTTCTAGACTGCAATGAGATTAGATAGACACCAAACGGACACATCTGCTTTAAAGTTGATATAGAATAAAGTTTGGCTTCCTAAATCCTTGTTATGGATTTTATTGTGAATAATTCACCCATGCATGCGTTAAATATTTTTCTATTTAACCACATAACTTGCAGTTAAAATATCATATATGTTGATATATAATTTCATTTTCTCATGATATATACTATACTTTTCTTAATATTTGCTTTCTGATCTGCCTCAATCCAATAAACAACTGCAATAATTTATTGTGAATTTTTGATAATATACTTTGAGACATAAAATAGAACAAGAGACCTGTTGCTCCTTTCTTTTAAAAGCACATCTTTAAGTCTCCTGCTTCTCATATTTTTCTCAGGAGAGATCTGCCTTTGGAGTCTCAAACAATGATTGGATTTTCCAAAATTTTAAAGCATGCGATTAAACATCAAAGATTCAAGTATGAACTTAAGCATTTTTTACTCTTTTTTTCTCTTGTAATTAAAATTTTAATTCAATTTTTAATTGAATTACATTGAAACTAAGTAATCTGAGCTATGTAAGCCACATTTTAGCTGTCTCTTACTGTACTTGTCAGTTATTGTTGAATGACAATTGTTGTCTATTTTCCTACTGTCTAATTAACATTTTTGCTATTTTTATTTCTCCTCAGGAATTGTTGGAGTAACACATTGAACTGTGAACCCCTTTGAGTCTCTTGAGCGATAAAAGAGCAATACAATTTTTCTCTGGTACAGACAAAGACACTGATTGTATCTGTACACGCACACATGCACGTCTCCTGGCTTCCCCTCTTTAGTGTCCTCTGATTTTCCAAAACATCTTAGTGAGGGAGCGAGTGAGAAAGAGAGAGTGTGTGAGAGAGAGAGAGAGAGAGAGAGAGAGAGAGAGAGAGAGAGAGAGAGAGAGAGAGAGAGAGAGGGATCATCATAGGGTCTCTGTGGAAATTTTGGTGTGGTAGACAGGCCTGCCCGGTCTGCTCTTTATTTAACAGTGGGAGTAAAGAGAGATGAGCACTGTGTGTGCAGATAAATATAGTGTGAGAACAGGCAGTCTGCTGGGGAACTCTTCACAACCTAACAACATCTAACTTTCTCAGACCGAGAGAAAAGTTGAGTGAATTACAAGATGCAGGTCATCAACAACCATCAGTGCACACACTCATGTGGCCAGATACAGTGTAGTTTATACACCAGAGAGATAGGATAAACCACCTACCCACACACTGTCCTCCAACACACACACTCTCTCAAACTTGTGGAAACAAAGCAGGTTCTCAGTTAGAAGATGACCTTCCAGGCACTCTTGGCCAAGAAAGAACGACAGAAAGAGACAGAAATGACACGCACATTCAAACGTGTCCAGCTGCTCCCTCGGGTTGCTATTAGTTTGCAATCGTAATGAGGATGAGAGAGTTGGGGAGAGCGGCTTCAGGGCGAGCCACAGTGGAAAACCTGCAGAAATGATGTCAGAGCAATCGCGACCACCGATTGGAGTGGAGATTCCCGGCGAGAGCCTATAAAACCGGGAAAGACAACAGCAGGAACCAGCAAAGGCAGAGAACGTGAGAAATTCCAGGAACTGCACGGTGTCCATCTGTCCGTCCCTGTGTGACTGAAACCGAATCAGATTAAGGGTAAGGAGCCTTGGAGAAATGTTCCTACAGGGCTGTGTGAGTGTGTGTGGAAAGGTGAGCAGACAGGTGTATTTGAAGACGTTTGTTAGGAGTGGCAGTAGAATAATGCTGATTATTTGATACAGAATCTGCTGTTTGATAAGCAAATGCCAATTTGTTTGAGCTCCAGGGTTACGGATGAACTGGTATCGGAAACATCCTGTTGATGTTGCATTGCTGCAATAGTGAGACAGAGGTGTGAAATCATGTCTGGTATCAGAGAACCGTTGAAAGTGTCTTTGAGAGAGCGAGTGTGTGTGTGCAAGCTGGGTGTCCAGTGAAGTGTGTGTGGGCAATGGGAGATGGCTGGAGTTGTTTATTTTTGGGGACGGAAAATGCTAAAGTTAGCCCATGTTGCTGGACAATGCATTTCCCCAGTCGTGGAGCAGGAGAAGGGGCCGCATCTGGTCAGCGCACCAGACCTCAAATGCCAAGGACGGGACACTCCGGGGTCAAATGATAGGTGGAAACGCATTACTGGGCAGTTTTTAAAGATACCTATCAATCCTGCAAAAGATTCTTTTAAACATTTCTAGGAAATACTGTGGCAGGTGTTCATATTTGGTGAGAAAATAAGGTAAACATCTGTAAGAAAACTACAATGAACTACTAATAAAAAGGTCAAAACTAATAACGTGTTACATTTAGCTTTTTCTTTATCTTAAATGTCTTTTGTTTATCTTATCTATCTATACTTTAAACGAAAATGTACTAGAAACATGCTTCACTTAAACAAATAGCAAGTAACAGATTGAATTAAACATAAAATTTCAAAGTAGAAAGAAATTGTATTTTATTTCCAACTTAAACTCTTTTAAACAATGTATTATCTATATTAACATTGTTGCATTTAGCACACTATAAAGCTATCTATCCAGCTATCATTAGATGTGAAGAGGGTTTTTAACCAGTCACTGGATTTTCTATATATAAGTATATATATAAGTAATTTAAATGTTTAAAAGAAAGTGTCACAAGTATCACTGAAATGTAATTTCTATAGTTGCAATGAACACATCTGCCAGCAGACGGCAGTCAAAATGTACGATTCGGGGCAGCATCATAATCTAAATAAGGTGGTTTTAGAAATCAAAAAATTAGAGCTAAGGCAATGGTGTTCTCATAATATATTTACAGTAAATAAATGTATCACTATAAAGCATTAAATTGAGTGATGCCAAACTACAGTAACATCACGTGCAGCCCCGCCGTGAGGATGTTTTTGTGAGTGTGGATAAGAGTGTGTTTTGGGGACACGCAGGTAGGGGTGCAGGTCAGAGTGTGTGTTTGGGCTGAGTTCATGTGTTTGTGTAGAGGGTGTGTGTTAGAAGCATTCTCACACTCTCGCGGCTGCCGGACCGCCCAGTCAGAGTGTATTTTCACAGATGGAGTCTGGATGAATGTAAACACAGCCCTGTATCACAGTAATTCAATACGGTGCTAAAGCTGAAGTGTGTGTCACGCTCAATTGACAATGCACTGACACAGAGACATAAAAACTGTAATCACTGTAATTACATTGAGGTATGTTTATATATATGCTACTTTTTTAAATAAATTAAATTGCATCAGCAAGGACGCATTAAAACAGATAGTGAAGAAACACAGTTTCCAAAAAAAAAAAATTCAGCATATTAGAATGATTTCTGAAGGATTATGTGACACCTGAACTGAAGACTAGTAATGATTTACCAACAAAGGAATGTATTACATTTTAAAATATTTAAAACGGTTATTTTAAATTGTAATAATATTTCTTAGTATTACCGTTTACTGCATTTTCGATCAAATAAAAGCAGTCTAGCTGAGCATTAGAGAATTCAAGAACCCAAACTCTTGTCAAGTTTTTTTTTTTTTTTTTTAATAATTGGTTATGAACATAATAATAACATTGTTAATTGTATTGTAGATGCTGGGTTGTGTGCTGCTCTCTGGTCTGCTGACACTGACCTTGTTCCACTGCAGTGCGGAAAGTCTTCATGTACCCCAAGAAAGATCAGAGGTGAGTCCAGGTGTCGCTGATATATAAATAAATACACAAACTCTGTATGAAAAAGAGAGAGAGAGGAGAGAGAGAAAATAATGTGAGGAAGTTTACTCTACCGGTCCCCGGAAACACAAAAACAGATTTTATGTATTTGATAAGACAAACTGGTTTAAGTTAAACCAGATAATCTGTCTGAGTGTTCTATTAATACAGAAGGGATTCCCCTTGTGAGCCTCTGCAGGAAGTAACCATCACCCTCTCCTTATAAAACAGGAGCTACCTGTCTAAGAAATTACCCAGTCTGTCACACTTCCTGTTTCTTCATAGGAAATAAGATAACTTTATAATTGCATTTTAAATGTTCTTGAGTTAGACTCCCTAAGGGGATCAAGCCGCTGTTTTCGCAAGCCCACGGTGGCTGACCAGATATAAGCTGCTTGATAAAGGTTGAAACCGTATCCATCAGCTAGACCCAGTGAACATGGGGCCATAAATATCTAGCTTGGTTCAGCTAGAACCCATGTAAAACCAATCTACCACCTTTAAATAGTGTTTTGATGATAAACTGTCCATCAGAGAGAATATTACGATTTTAGGAAGACAAAAATTGGTGCAACTGATTAAGACAGTTTTGCATAACACCATGCATTTCTATTTATTTTCAATCTAGCATGAGGAACCATCTGTCGTGGAGGGCCACAGTGTCCAGCGAGGCCAGCCTGAGCAGAAGACCTCAGAAGCCGTGAGTGCTAAACTGCTCCTGCACAACAAGCTGGTCCGACTGGAGAACGATGTCATTGAGACCAAGAGGAAACGCAGCTTCCCTGGATCCAACACACCTCTTGACCGCCTGTCAATCAGCACCATGGATCCCAAAAGCAACAAGCAGAAGTAAGAAACAAGCAAAAGGAAACTCTCTTCTTTTAATTTGGAAACAGAAAGAAAAATTATTCTCTTGTTGTTAGCCAGTGAAATAATGTAAAGAACATGATTATTATTATGCAAATAATTTGTCAAACATAATACTGACTTCAATTAAATAATGATTAAAGAAAGATTTTAATTTATAATTATTAATTAAATAATATTTCAAAATCTTTGACTGGCCATGGCTCGAACATGTACAGTTTTTATTGGCTGCAGTCTGTCATGCACAGTTTGATAGCTTTGTGTGAGCCTGTTTGTGCTTTTACAGTTCACGAAGTGCAATTAATGTTTTGTCTGCAGCCCACAGTTAAAGTTACTTCTATTTCTTGGGTGGAGTCACTGTGGTGTGGATTGAGGTTTTATATGACATAATAAGAGTCTGATGCTGATATACGGGAATGGACAGTCCAACTGTGCTGATGACTGTAGCATCAGACTTCCAGTCAATGATCAAAACTGTTTTATCTCTGTGAATGATTTGATCTCCCTGCTGGACGGAACATGCAGTGTTACTCAGCATGGCCTGAGGCTCTGACAAGGCTCTATCTAAATGATCCTCAGCACTTGATAAGATCAGGACAGAAGCCAAGAACAGCAGCGAAAACACCACGCCATGCATTATCAAATCTCAACACCCGAGTCCATCTGTCATGAGCCTGATAAACACATGAAAGCTCATGAAAACCACTGCGTAGTTATGTGTCTGTTCAATGGATCCTCAGGAAAGATATTCACCTTGAAAGCCTATGTTAGATTATGTTACTAGACTTACCAGATATTTTCTCAAGATCTTCTTGCAAATCTTGAGTTTTCTACACTCAATTAAACAAAAATATATATAAAAAATTGCTAGTACATTTTTGTTACATTTATGGACACTTCCTTCAACCCTGAAAAAAATATAACAGTACTGAAAATGCCTTTATATTAACAGCACATTGGGACTTATTTTTTTGGAGAGAGTTTCATTAGTTTGCAATATCAAACATCACAATGAGTTGTTTCGTACATCTACAAATAATGGGAAGTGAAATAACCCAGGAAGCCACATTCAAGTTAAAAATGGCCATTTTAAAGGGATAATTCACCCAAAAATGAAAACTCTGTTATTAATTACTCTTCCTCATATCATTCTACACACTTTCCAAAGACCTTTGTTCATCTTCAAAACAAAAATAATGATATTTTTGATGAAATCCAGGAGTTTTCTGACCCTCCAAGGACAGCAAGGGTACTACCACGATCATAGATCAAGAACATAGATGAAATAGTCCACTGGCACAAAGCAAGTGCAGCGGTGTGAGTTGAGCCTAAATGCTTGCACACTACTGAGAAAGCCTTAAGAGCAGCTGGAAGCGACAAAAAAGTTTGACATTCCTCACTTTAGGCAAACATAGAGCGAAAAACACCAGGAAAAAAAACAATCGCTGTGAGAATGATGAAACGCAAACAGGGTTTTCGGAGACATGTTCACACCCCAAAGCAGTGGGGTTGTAGCATTGCCAGCGACACTCAGAGCATAATTGATGATGTAGTGGAAATGCACCATTAACGTAAACAAGCCGCAGCACTTGTGTGTTATAGGTCAGCAGCACATGTTGTTTACATGCGCCGTGATACTACGGTGGCCGAGAGAGCTCAACGCGCTGCAAACTTGCAAACAGCAAATTCTCACAACGCAACCAAACACAGAAACACGCTGCAAACACAAAAACACACTGCAAACAGCATGGACCACAACGGAAATGTTTCAGGGGGACCTCAAAAAGTGAAGAACCCATCTGGGACCTGATTATTTGTTCAGTGGCTTTTGGTCAGAGCAGAGGTGTTGTCGCTGAACTAAACATTTTTTTTGGTGTTTATTTTAGCAACCTGATCATACGGTCTTTCAGATATTATTAGACTAATCTGATGAATTAAAGGTTTAACTGTGAAACATTATTTTAATGCTATGTTAGCTAGAGTTACTCTCCGATGGGTTTGTCACTTTTAGGTCCACCTGAAACATTTCCGTTGTGGTCCGTGCTTTTTGCAGCACGTTTTCTGTGTTTGGTTGCCTTGCGAGAATTTGCAGTTGCCTGTGTTGTCAAACTGATGAAGATGTTTCCTTAATGTGTTGTCGATTTTTACTGTTTGCATGTGTTTTTTTTATGTCTGAATGTGTTTTTTTTTTCTGTTTGCAGCGCGTTGAGCTCACCATATGATACTCTTTAAAATGGGCCTAGGATGACACGGAGGAGAAAAATTGTTGAATTAAGTTGTTGAATAAATTTTCTTTAGACACAAAACGTATTCTCGTGCCAGAACCACACAATTTCATTTTTGGGTGATCTATCCCTTTAAGAGTCGTATGTCAGTATGCTATAACAATACTTACCTTGGCTTCGTTTCTGTGACTTTCCACCAGGCAGCATGTGAAGTAAAAGCATAATCAATGATTGTAAGTGAGCAACAAAACAGTAAAATTGCTGTTTTCTTCCCATTATGTCAGCAGAAAGGTCGCTGAGTTGCCGCGGCGACGAATCAGCGCTCCACTCGACCGGATTAGTGTAGGCCGTCTCCCCAGCAACAGAGGATAGACTCCGCCTCTGACCACACCCCGACAAACAGGTACCCAAGTTCAACAGAAAAACCTTGTTTAACGGTTAACTGCTGTATTATAAGATGGAAATAGCATACTAAATATACCATGTATTTATCATATAAGTATATTTTTTTGTTCTTTTGTTCCACAGAGGGTAATATCGCAGGTAGATTATATGCATGATAGCACACCAGCCGACACAACTCGCTAACCACTGAAAGATGTCAGCCTTCTCAACACACTTTTAATCATCGCTGCTCCAGAGCTGTTCTTTCTCATTGATTACTGATTTAGACCTTTAATATCCGATCAAACTGTTAATGTCCAGTTCTGACTCATCACCACATAAATTCAACATCTAAACTGTATTGCTTTCATGAAATGAGTTCCGTTTATGATGTCAGAAGCATTAGCCAATCAGAGAATAATAAGCTCATGGCTTCCATTATTGCACAATATTTACTCCAGTGCCTCACAACTTCTCGCTTGCTGTAATAGGCTATAATTATTGTCATTTTCTCACTTTGACTGGAGGCTGTTCAGCCTTGACAATAAAACAGATGAAAATCTCCAATCTGTCTTGTCTTATTTCAACTTAATTGCTGCATGCTGCTAAAATATTTTCAGAATAAATGAGATTGCAGCATAATTCTTGTGCTGATTTGTAAATACTGGTCTATGATTGATATCTGTTTGGTGTTGATCATTTTGGTTACCCTTATAATTACTTATAAGTGTAGATACTTTACAAATAAATATTTATCCTACTCTATTCCTACTTTAGGAATAGAAATGAAGGCAATCAAAGCCAAATCTTATTTTGTGGGCAATAAGTTGACAGATAAAAACCAATACGAGTAAGCTATCACACAGCATTAGATAAATAAAGCAAGCAATGCACCAGGGTTTCTTAAAACATTTATTTTATTCATATTACAACAATGTGTGCAAATATAACGTATATCAGTGCAGTTTTTTTATAACTGTCTAGTGGCTTTTAATAGGAGTGTAACCACTTTCCTACACATTTTACATTTGTTACATTACGATCGGTGAATAAAACTTTGAATTTATTTAGGTTTTTAATGATTTATATCTTTATAAATATAAAGATGTATATTATATATTTCCCTTATGTATGGTGTCATTAAAATACTTGGTATAGGTAAAAAATAGTAATGTCTTACAAAACGTTCATTTTTGTTTTAAAATGATAAACCTTAAAACTCTTACTGACCCCAAACTTTTAAACTGTAGTGTAAAATATACGCTGTCTTCATAGGCTAAAAACCTTTACCAGTACTGAAGGGTAATACGATTTTGTGAGAGTATAGTATATGTTTTAAATAACAGTAGATGTTGAAAAAGGATAAAGGATCCAAGCAGAGAGCCAAAAATGAGATGAGTCTATTGTTTTGATGAATATATGATTCTTTCTAGTTGACTCAAGCGGCCAGCGCACGTTCATACCATCTGTACTACAAATAAACTCACAAACCGCTAGCCTAAGATTGCGAACACTTCTCTGTGTGATTCTTGCCTGGCTTTATAGTTTGTGGAAAATGATACGAATGGTAAAATAAGATAAAATAAAAAAATGAGGAGAGACTTCCAGCTCTACTACACTTTTCCAACTTCCTCACCATCAGTGGTCCACATCCATGTGTCCGTGTATCCAGTGGAAGTAATTTGCCACCCGAGTGTACACACCATACACCCTCTGACTACCACACTCCTCTGGCCCACCCCAGGACACCAGTCCTTGTGCCACCCATCTCCCACTCTGGGCATCCTGGGTGACAAACGCTCCCCCACTGTCTCCCAAACAGGTGTCCTGACCGCCTTCGTAGAAGCCAGCGCAGAACATATTGCTTGTGATGTTGTAGTTGACGGAGCGTGATGCATAACTACCTTTACATTCATCCTGGGGCACAACTGGGAGTTTCACATATTGGAGCACCTCTGAGACGGTGCCTAAATCTGACGTCAAGCCACTGGTGGAAGCAGAAGCGTTGGCTGTGTTAATGCCCCAACCGGCTACTATACCCAGTGTGTTGGGCAAAGGCATCAGGGCTTGTCCTTTAACTCCAGGGCTTGGTAAACACACGGGTTGTATTAATGCAGACAGCACCACCTCCTGGCTGAGTTTCACCAGAGCAATGTCGTTGTTATAGTTTTGAGGATCAAACTGAGGATGGAGGATGACTTTCGCTACAGACCGGTTGGTGGCAAGGTGCTTATCCCTTACATCTGTGAGGCCCAAATGGACTCGGATGTGTTCAGAAGCAACAGGGACGACGGAAAGATCACGACGATGAGATCTCAGAACGTGAGCAGCTGTGAGAACCCAAGTAGAGGAGAGGAGAGCGCCGCTGCCGAACCAGCGATCCTCGGGGACACGGGACACATCCTCTACTGAGAGCAGAACTTGCCAGGGGAACAGACCCGGAGATGCTGTTCTCCCACCAACGATTCGCTTCTGTTGCGCTGGGAAGAGCTGTGACTGCTCACCACATGCTGAATCAAAAAAGTTAAAACAGATATGCATAGTAACTTAAAGCAAACAGAAACACAGGGTCTCAAACCCAAAAACAGATTATGGAAACACTTTATGAAAATAGTTAAATTTGTGCTTTGCTGAAGGGAAATTTGATTATATAGATATGTAAATCATTATTATATTTTATACACTTTAAGTTTTATTATTCAGCATGTTTTCCAGCTGTATTTAATATAAATTGGTCTGCCTGTTTGAAAAAAACATCAATAAACAATGTTAAAAAAATAATAGGTCTGTTAACAGGTCAAGAAAAACAGTAATAATTGTAATTGTTTTTTTAATATATATTTTGAAGTTTTATTCTTGATATGGCAAAGTTGAATTT
Organism: Enteromius viviparus; assembly: GCA_032353835.1. NCBI lineage: Eukaryota > Metazoa > Chordata > Actinopteri > Cypriniformes > Cyprinidae > Enteromius > Enteromius viviparus. The sequence goes on along the minus strand of JAUCNO010000513.1, from coordinate 23,306 downwards.
TCAGAAGTCAGTGTGACATGATTGTTCAAAAATAATTCTAACATTAATTAGTATTTTAATATATTAACTATGTTTTTTTTGTGAAAACTGTTTAAATATTTTATCTGAATTCTTTGATGATTCTCTATTTGGCAGTCACTGCTGACATACATTGAGCAAATGGATGCATACATTGAATTTCCTTTCCTTTATTTTTGTGTATATGGAGATATGAATGTATGTACATTCATACATGGTGGGGGGGGCTGTTACATTATGTAAAATATTAATTAAAGACTTTTTAAAAAGTTCACAATTTATTTTAGAGTCACATTCATTTAATGTTTTATTGCTGAAAAAGTATAAAATCCTTTTAAAACGTACTGACCCCAAACATTTAAAAAAGTATTGTGGTTTAATATATATTTAATTAGAATAATATATAATATAATGTAATACATATAATGTAAAACATTTGTATTTTTCGTTTTCATACAAACAATCAGTAAGGAAACAGTAATAATAAACCTGAATGTGTAACTGACAAAAATGTTTCCCAATCAAATCAAGCTGAGGTTCATTGAAGTCAGGTATGAACTGCATAATATTTTTATTTTTATTATAATTTCATAATATTTATTTATTATCAATTAAAGATTTTTTTTCATTTTAATCATGGTCTGGTGTCTTGCAAAACATTTTAAAAGCATTACATTTGAGTCTTACCAAGAGAAGTGCTTGCTAGTGGAGTAGGAAGTGGAGATTCAGGATTGGTAGTCAAGTTTCTTTCCAAATCTCCTACATACATAAACAAGTTTTACCATGCTAAAACTATAAACAAGAAGTCCTGTTTCTAATAAAACGACTAAACAAAACCGAATAAACATTCAATAATGCAATAGTTACTTTGACTGTCAGTGACACACCATACCTGACAGACAGGTGGGCAGAGGCGTCCCATCCTCACTCACCCATTCCCCACTCTGATGACAGGTGTAAGTGTCTGTAAAGCAAATCCACAGTGACGTCTAATATAACCTGACGTAAATGCATCAATGACTGACAGAGAAATACTCACTGTTGACCTGGAGAGAGTCTCTGCAGCTGTACTGGATTCTGGATCCAAACACAGTACTGTTTCCAGAACTCTCAAAAATCACCTCACCCAGAACTACATCCACTGGACCACAGTCAACCACTAAAGGAGATAATGAGAAAGAAATCGAGCCACAGAGCAATATTAGTCATTTTTTTACTGTTTGGTTGACGTTTTTGGGTTGTTTAATATTTGATTTTGAGTTTATCTGTCTTTAATGTTTTTTTTTTTTTTATTAAAATAGATTCCTTAAAAGTTTATATGGCATTATTTTTTCAATAGATTAGATGGGAGGATATATTTAAGCAGGATGAGATGAAAATTGTATGACATGATGTTAGGAATGAATTATAAACTATAGAAAAATAATTACAGCTATTCTCAAATGTGATTGGTGGATTTTAGTAGGACATGCAATCCAAATTATAAGAGGATGTATTATGGAAAGAATTTATGGAAAGAATGAACAAATAAACCATTTAAAGCGAAGATCACAATCATACCAAACATTAAGTGTCCACTCTTCTGTCCACTCCCAACAGGTGAGGAAGTTTTGTAGTCTGTCCTGTCTGAAAGTCTAAGTACATTTACGTGTTTGTGTCTCAAAATAAACCAAATTGTGAAATGAAGATGTGCTACTTATTAAAGAATGTTGAAACACATGTCTGACAAAAGATCATGTTCACATCCGTACATGTACATGCTCTCTGCCTTACTTCAGTTCAGAGCCCCTATTTATCAAACAGCATTAACGGCCAGTAGATGGAGACATTCTGTGATACATAAACTCAATGTGGCCTTCAAACAACACTTTCACTGTCAGAACAACAAAACTAGACTCAAGCAGTGAGGATGTACATTATACTAATGTTTATCACAGACAGTTTGTATTAGCTGTAAGCAACAAAATCTGACATAAAATCTATTATCAAAAAGTGACAGGTCATTATTTTCTAATTTGCTGTGAATTTACGAGTAAAATTGCACCCTTTATACTCATAGACAATTAAACTGAGTAAAAACAGTGTTATTCATTTCTTTTCAACGTATTTTTCAAATGCATTTTTGCATTTTTCCACTACAGAACCAAACCTCAAAACTACAAAAAACTGAGTAAGAATTGTTGTGATTTTAAATTTGGTTTTATTCACATACACAAATTAAGGCTTGGCCTGAACAAACCCAAACTAAATTTCCATTAAGTCTGGGACTAGTCTTAAACTTGGTTGTAAACTGGTAAGCAAACCTAGTAAAAATAAAGAGATTTTTCTTTGTCATGAGATACTTAAAACATGGCTGAAGAATAATTCCTGAATGCTTTGGCATATTAAACAGAAACACAAAGCTCTGCTAGTCTTTTATGCGCAAGCTGCATTTATTTGATAAATAACACAGTAATAACTGAAATATTGTCAAAATCAAAGCTGAATTTTCACCATCACATGATCCTTCAGAAATCATTCTAATATGCTGATTTGGAAACATTGCTTTTTATTATAAATGTTGAAAACAATTGTGCTGTGTGTATATTTCAAGCTTTAAATCCAAAATGTGCGGTCATAGTTCATAGTGGAAGGTGACTAGCTACCAGCCAATCCTTTCAGATTTTAACTCAGTATCTGATTGGTTAAAATGCTCGGTAGGGAACGATGCCTCCTTTGAGATTCCTTCTCTGATGGCAGCAAGGAGAAGAAGAAGAAGAAAAGAGAGAGAAAAGGCAAGTGAGAAAAAAAGACAGGAGGAAAACAGAATTAGCGCGTCTGTTAATAGACTTACTTTTACACAGCGGGACTTCACTGCTCCATTTCCCATCCCTCTGACACTCAATCTGATAGTGCTCAAATTCTTTATCAACCTGTAAGAGAGAATGTGAGTGTTAGTGTGATGGAAAACACTAGCTTGCATCAGTCGCTGGCTTTATCAGCAGAAGTGCATGGTGACTGTTCTCTGACCAATCTCAGTGAGTATCCAGGGTCACAGGTCAGCGTAATGTGATCTTTGAAGATGTAGTTAGACTGCAGAGGCTCCAGGTGTCCATTAAGGGGCGCCGCAAGAGGAGAGCATTCAGGACCTGAAGATGACAGCATCTTTGCCACAGTAGTACCACACTCAAAAAATAAGTAATATGATGTAATTCATTTTAATATTAATATGCATTGAGTATCTGACCGGTGGAGGTGTAAGCGAGTTTCCATCCAAGATTCTCTCCAGTGCTGTCACTGTGAAAAAGGATGTTTACTATGTTACTTCCTGTCTGGATCTTCCCTGGCGACTGCTCACCACAAAGTGGGTCAAAATCCTTGTCTCCTGCATTAATCTGTGGATAAAGCATCATTATCATTATGATTTTTTTTTTTTAACCAAATCTATCAATATTTATTCATTAGTGATGAGAAAAACTATGATTTTTTTAAATTTCGCAAAGCACACAGACCAACTTATATTGTTTTTATTAAAACATAATATAATCTAATAAATGTGAAGTGTCTGTATAATATGAAATCATATGCATTACTCTATTAATGTGTAAAAAAAATAGTCTTCAAGTCAATTTGATGAATAGTGAAATGATTAATTCAAACATCCATTAAATAATTAAGACATCAGGTTAAGTTAAAATATAATGAATATGTCATTAACAAAATGCTCCTTGCTAGATTTTTTTTTCTAGCTACTGTATTCAACAAGCTATGGCCATTGAATAATAATGTGAAGTGACATATTACATCAAGGACTCTCACTTTGATAAAGTCGTAGGGGCAGGTGACTTCAGGGTGGTCTTCAATGTCAAAGGTGTCATCAAACTCCAGAGTGATTTGAAAACCCTCCTCCAGCTCAATGCGGTATGTGCAGTCAGAGCTTTTTGGGTACGGTTTAGGAAAATCTGCACTGGTGATCTCTCCAGAGCGCTCGGTGTACACGCTTTCATTACACTCCACTGCAATGATTACAAACGCACATATATCATTCAGTATAGCATTCAAAATGAACACATTAATTCACAGCGACCATGAAATGACTAAATACTTGCATTGCAAATCTTCAACAACGAATTCTTCAAGCATAAGAGTTATGCTTGCATTAAAATGGGATAAAAGCTCCCGTTCTAATCTGGTGTTTGAAGTTCACAAGTTTATCCATATCTCACTGACCACCACAATGTAAATATTTAGTCGTTGGTGCTTAGCTACAATCAGCTGAGGAGGGGGCAAAGGCTAGACATAAACCAGACACACTCCAAAACACATTTTAACTTCTACTACAACATAAATTATTATAAAACTGCTACTAAATTCTTCGTGAGCCAACATTATATAAATATGTGTACATCTGCAATTACTTCACTTATACAATGTTATCTCAAAACAACCTGCTGCAAGGTTTTTCCTTAAAGTACTGCTTTATAGGAATTCCAAACACTAATCTGAGATAATCCAATCGCACAAGATTTATCACAAAAATCCATGCAATTTAGAGCAAATGCTTGAGAAGAGCCCACCTACACAGCTATATTGCATTTGGTTGTCATTAAATATCACCATGTTTTTTATAATTAAGTATGCAGCTAGTCTGCACTTATAAGCAGGTTAGGTGACACACAGTCGTGCACACACATATGCAAAGGTAATGATCTCTTTAGTTGTGATGTTAACTTAACTGATTAACCAACATTTTCAGGAGTATTAGAAGACTTAAAGGATTTTCCTCATCAAGCCGAATATAAATAATGTTTCGACTCTACCACTTTTTGGCAGCAAGGAGAAAATGAAATGGGTCAAACTTCTGTTCTAGTAAAAACGGGCTGTTTGGCATCGACCTATTATGTTTGTTTACAAAGCAACAAGTGGGTCACTAGGTTGACGTGACTTACAAAATGTATCGAACATGCAAGTTTGTTGCATTAGAGGAAAATTCAACTATAACACAAAAGAGGTTCAAATGGACCAATTTAGCTATTTTGAAATGTTACCTTTGCAAGTTCTGTTGTCAGAATGAAGCAGGAACCCATAACGACAGGAACAGTAGAAGCCACCGATGTAGTTGTGACAGAAATGATCACAGACAAGATCTTCATCATTTCTGTCTCTGCATTCATCCACATCTGCAAGAAGAAGAACGAGCAATTTGGACGTTGGACACTGAAATGAATATGGACGGTTTTGTTACTCCAAACACTCACCAAGCGCACTAAAGTGAGCCTCAAAGCCAGAGTAGCGTTCTTCATTGGAAAAGTCTGAACGGAACGCCACACTGAGCACGTTCTTGGGGGACGTGATGACATTAGCATCAGGAACCTGTTCTGTGTCTGTACTCTCTTTTCCACAAAACACAGCCAGCTCTTCTGAGTCTGAGTACACCTGTGTGAGCAAACAGATTTCTATTATTAAATGAACACTGTTCTTTTGAACTTTCAATTTATCAAGGAATCCTGAAAGAAGTCAAGTCAAGTCACTTTTATTTATATAGCGCTTTTAATTATACAGATTGTAGCAAAGCACTGAACATTATCAAGTAGAAGAACAGAGTGATGCTAATGTTTAATGACGAGAATTAAACTTTATTTATCAAATGCAGAGACGGTCTCTGTAGTCAAGATGACGGAAATCACTGGAAAT
>JAUCNO010000513.1:0-10376 GCA_032353835.1 Enteromius viviparus | reverse complement strand
GTCTGTACAGTAGAAACACCATTACGCCTATGAAGAGTCCCCACAAGGATAGCAAACCAGACGTGTGTGTGTGTGTGACTGCGGCCAAGTGGTTTAAAGGTTCAGTTAATAGTTCACCCATAGCTTTGTGTGTGTGTGTGCGTAGCTGACTCATGGTCATGCATGGTTGTGGTGTGTGGTTTTTCTAGCAACTGATGCTACAGTAGCATAACGGCTCGGTCAGATTTCTGCTAGGCCACCGTGAGATTAAATGGAGAGCAAATGGAGACTTTGGCTGCCCGAGTTTATTTGATTGAGATATAGACCATAAACTACAATGGAGTTCAGAAGAGCAGTGTCTCAAACCGTGCTCCGATTTCAATACGAAGACGTCAGCATCATTCAAAACAATAAAACGCTCCTGCTGTGGGTGTTTTTGTCTTTCTGTCCGTCCATCCGTCTGTCTCTGTGACAGTTTAAGTAACGACTGATTAGCACACACTATTCTTCTAATAGTCTCAAAGTCAGATCCCAGTGTGTAGACGTATGTTAATCGATGCGTCTGTAGGTAATGTCCTAAATCCAGAGCAGACGGGTCGATAGATGCTGATTGGCTGTAAATCTGAACGGGTTGCATCATCGCTCGTAATCAAACTCTTGGGGAAAGTGATTACAGCCGGAGTTTGTTGATCCCACCGTATTCTCTATTTGTCATGCCAATAAAGTTTGAGTGAATTTGATATCATTGCGAGATGGGGATGACCTCACCAAACGAGGAATGAATCCGAAGCAAACTATTGAACTGAGGCAATCCAAATGAGAACCACTCGAAACTCACCTTGGCTTTGTTTGAACGTTAAACATTAACACAGAACACAAGAACTGATTTGCACTTCAGAGAGCGAGTTCACTAACTGTGTACTTGAATCTCTAAGAAAGTATCAGTGTGGTTCAGCTGCTATGAACCATTAAATAACCTGAGTAAACACTCGCCTATTGACCGAACTGATTCAGTTTGTACATTTTGACCTTTAAAGGAAGGAAATTGCTCCGGAGGACATGTAGATCTTGTGTGTTTTGTAAATGGTTACTACATTTAAACTCTTAAATGTAAAATTAAATATAACAATAAATCGAGATTAATCGCATCCAAAATAAAAATTTTTGTCTACATTTATTTTATTTTGTGTATATATAAACACATATATATATGAAAAATATATTGTTTATATATTAAATATATTTATATTAATGTATATACATTTTTTAAATATATATGCTGTATGTGTGTGTTTTTATATATAGGCACTGTGCGCAAACATAATATGTAAACATAAACTTTTATTTTGTATGCAATTAATTGTTTTACAGAACTAGTAAAAACTGACACATTTAATTGAAATAACATCTATAATATAGTCCCTCTTGGTAGCTCTGTTAAAACACTTTTTTTTCATTGTTCTGGGCCGTTCTGGGCTGATTAAATCAGTCATGTTCTTGGCCAAATAGAACAGAATTCGTAACACCCGGGAATAGATTTGATTACAAATGAATCTATTTGTATTTCACATCACCCTGTTTATGTCAACCTGATCTCTTTGCACTTCCCAGATGTGTTTGTCATGTTAGACGTGAAGGCTTGGTGTATTATGCATGTGATATGATTTTCATTTCTGGTGGGATATGTTTTAGATTTACCGCCCATCACATGTGGACACGTCTGACCTGTGTGTTCTGTAGAGCAAAGAGGACAGCCTCAGGCAAACACACACACATATGTATCTCAGATTACACTATATTGATTAATATTTTTGTAATCATTTTTCTGTACGGGTCATAGTTTTGTTTGTATATAGGAAATGGTGTTTTAAAATGTTTGCATGACAAGTGTGTGGGTGTGTGTGTGTGTGTGTGTGTGTGAGCGGGAGTGCGTTCGGGCAGTGTAGCCATTGTCTCTGCTTGTACCATTGTGTACCAGTGTGGGTCAGGAACTATAAGCAATGAATGCTGGCACAAAGTAAGGTCACCATGTACCTTCTCACACACACAGTTCTCTCTCTTTTCATTCTCTCACTGACTGTGTGATAGTTCATATATGTTCTTTCTCTCGTAAGTGCCTGCCAGAAACATCATGTAAATAGAGGAAACGATTGTGAGATCTGCAGGGTCTGGCTCCAGAGTGTAGATGCTGTCTGATCTGGAACTCTCTTTAGTCCAGAGGAAGTTTCGAGCTTGAGTACAGAAACAGAGCTGTAATTTACTCACTACAGCATAATATACAAATGACTACAAATTGTAATGTTTCTCATTCTGAGTCATTTATCCTAATTTGTTAACATCTGTCTGTCTATCTATCTATAGATAGACTGTTTGTCTGTACAAAGAATAATAATGAAATAAAAGTAATACTATTACGATATTGTTTAGCAATAAAATTAATAAATAAATGTATTGTTTTATATGTTCTATCCCTCTATCTCTGTCTGTCTGTCTGTCTGTAAAAAAAATAAGAAATAAAAATAATAAAAAACTAAACTATATTGTTCAGTTATTTAAAAACAGCAATAAAAATAACATTCATAAATATTTCTCATATTTATTGTATTACATGTTTTGTATATCTATTTATCTGTCTGTCAGTAGAAAAATACAAATAATTAAATTACCATAATGTTTATCAATAAAAATAAATAATAAATGTTTATTTTTATTGTATTACATGTTCTATGCAGCCATCATTTTATTAAGTACAACCTTTTGCTTTATTGATCTCTTGTAGCATCTTTTATTCGCTCTTTTATTCTTTATTTTTGTCTATAGTTCTGTGCTCTAGCTTTTGTTCTTCTGTCTTTCTGTATGTCTGTCTATATTTATTATATTTAGAACATCCCTAAAAGGGAATTTTTGTTACAATTAATAAACATGGTGATTGCCATTGAGAACAGCAGTTTCAGCCAGAAGTATCACAGCTAGATCACAAGCATCAAGCTACCACATTACCATGATCTGATTGTGACAATCCAATCCAGATGCCCACTCTCTTTTTCTGCGTGTGTGTGTGTGCTGGAGTCAGTTGTCAGGGGGGTATGGGTCATTAAGTTGGGGTCCTTTGTTTTGTCAGTTTGTTTTGTTGTGCCCTGCTTTACTGAGTAAAACCAACCAAGCTTAAAATTGTCTGCAGCATTTTCACCCCCCCCCCCCCCCCCAAACACACACACACACACACACGGCCTGGAGTGAGAAGGCGCCCACTTCCCCTCATTCCAGCCACTTCACCCTAGATTGATCACAGATCAGCCTACACCTCGCTCTCTGTTTTCTCTCTGTCTCTCAAGTCTTTTAATCAGCTTGTTTTTATGTCACATTGTAGCAAATAAAGTGTTTCCAAGCAGTGCAGTTTTTAAAAATCATAAACAAGGACAACTGAACACAACCAAGAAGATCAAATCGGATTGTGACAGTATTTATTAAAACAACAAGCCACATGAGTGATTTTCTCCTAATGAATTACATCACAATCATGTAGCACCATAACTGATTGTGACAGACCGGATGACTTAGTATTAATCAATACAGATATTACCGCTAGATAATTTAAGGAAAAAGGTCTAAAAATTGTGTCTGATTTTATGAATTGAGGTATTGAATGGTTTATGCTCTGCCATCTACTGCTCTTTTTCTGTCTGCATGTGTCTCAGCTATGATTTTGAATTCTTTCAGTTTAAAATATTAAATAATATTTAGTTTTTTATGTAAAGGATGGCTTATAAATTGCTTAAACTTTAATAAAGTGTTTCTCATTGGTTTTCTCCTCTATAATGTTATACAGTGTAGTAATTATTTGGAAAAATATCCTTCTATTACCCAATTACACTTTGACACACCAATAAATCAAAGCATGCTGCTAATAACGGGACTTTAATTTTGGCTCGTTTTTCTGAGCGTCCATTTCCTCTCTACTTTTCTTTTCTAATCTTTTTCTAATGAAGTGTTTTCACCTGTTGAACCGCACAAAGGACACTGCCCCGGCATTCTGGGACGGCCTGAAGGTCCTGCTGGGAGCCAATGAGAATTTGCGGAATCTGCGAATGATCTTTATTGTTGCAGAGCAGCAGGCCTGTAACCGTGGCGCTTTGATGTGCCGCCAATCAGAGTGCAGATTTTAAATATGTGCACATGTCCAACAAACTAGAGCACAGGGACCTGGAATACATCATCGCGTGTGGAATAATTAAAGCAGGATTCAGGAGGGGGAGCAGAAATTGCCAGAAGTGAAGAGAGAGAAGAAAAAAAAAAGGAAACAGTTCAATCAACTATATCAGTCTTGGTGACACTTGGTTTTAATTCATTGGCTATATATCCAAGTGGACCAGCCAATCGTATGTGACCAATCTTAGACGCCCTGGGTTCTCTACATGTGCAGGCATATGGCACAGGACATACTTTGTTTTTAATACATTAAGCATTATTTTGCACATCAGCTTACATTGAAAACTATTTTAATAGATCTTAAAAGTGGTAATTGCAAAGTTGTGTGTGTGTGTGTAAATAACAGTAAGTAACTAAAATGGGGGGGGGGTCTTGAGTGATGATTCAAATGAATCAGAGAATCATTTTTTGGTTTGGAATGTTTCATTAAAATTAAGATTCCAAAGAAACTGATTCATCAACAACAAAAAAAGAATCCCCAATACTGATTAAAAAAGTAATTAAAAGATTTGCTTCTGGACAATAAATGTGTGAGAACTTTGTCTACTAGTAATTGGCAGTTTTACAGTTTGAAGAAAAGCTCTAAAAAGAAGATAAGCACTTTGCTCTCTTAAATTTCTCTTTTGTGAGTGTGTTTTCCACTCTTTTCTTTATGGGATACATTCACAGGATGAGTGTGTGTGTGTGCGTGTGTGTGTGTGTGTGTGTGTGTGTGTGCACTGAAACTCTAGAGGATGTTGCTGAGTGTGAAACTACTAGAATTTCACAACATTTAATTACGGCTTGTGGAGTGAAAGGTTAAAGCAGAGTGGATCTTCCTATTTGTGTGTGTGTGTGTGTGTGTGTGTGGGTCAGACACCTGTGACCTTGCATTTGCCCTCTGTTACCGTGGTTGTCTGTCTGTCTATCTATCTATCTGTTTCACTTTGTCACTCCATTACATCTCTCTCTCTCTATCTCTGTGTCATTCGCAGCAGCTGTTTATGATATTCTCTCTGGTTTAGCCCCGTCCTGTCCGGGTCGAAAATGATGCGGTGTATCTTTACACAGGGTTTAATTTAATTGCCGTATTTTTCTCGTATAAATGCTTAATTGAAGTGCCCAAGGCAGCGCTGCTAAAGTCAATAAAAGACTGAGAATAGGCTTTATAGGGCCTGTCTATGCCTGTAATTAGAGCCTCCAGGCACAGCCAAAAATCTCTTAAATAAATGGTTATGCAAGAAAGACCTGCTGAGAGAGGGGAGGCAGGGAGCAAGTGAAAAAACCATTAGAGAGAGCGCGAGAGAGAGAGAATACAAATCATCATCTGTACAGACACCTCAGGGACGGCCTCATCCTGACAGCAGCGTTACCACACACACTCTCACACAACTGTGAAAATAAAACAAGTGAAAAGTGGGTAATTCATAGTCAAAGCAAAGGATTGTGAGAGCGAGAAAGAGAGATAACATGGCAGAAACCTTTGTAAATATAAATGAAATATGACAAGAGGGATATAAGAAAACAGGAAGAAAGGAAAACTGTGAAAAGCAGGACTCCCGTGACGAAAACATCATTGTGCAAAGCAATGGAGTTCTCAGTTATTTAAATGTTATTTTATTAATCATTCAAACATGTTGATCAGTCTTTCAGGGAAATGTAAATAGAAGTTGTTGATACATTAAGCTAAAGAAATTGGCGTCACTTTGGTTATTTGAGTCATATTGAAATATAGGACTTTTCGATTCAAGTTTTTGCATCTTAAAAATCTGAGCACAGTTTGAGACATTAAGATCACTTTTTAAACGTAAGTCGCTCTCCATTCTGCATATGCATATGTATCAATATCAATATATTTTGGTGAACACACAACGCTGAGATGCCTTCAGATGAAACTCCAGTTGGTCTTTTCCTCAGCAGACCATTAATCTCGTTGCCGTCTGGGAGAAACTGTTGAGATATAATAGAGATCTTATTTGTGATCTGTGTGACATTTAAAGTGACCTTGATGTGTGTCCACGTCTCTAAATGAGTTTGTTTCTCCTTAATGAAAACGTGTGTGTTTCTGGATCACTGACATCCCAGAGTTAATTGCCTGAAACGGTGTGTGTGTGTTGAATTCTTGTTCACTTGAGGGAATACAGGTTTCAGGGGAAGAGGGTTGAACCAGTGTTGTGTGTGTGTTTGTCAAGTTGGGTTTCTAAAGCTCCCGTATCCACTTACCCTGATTGGAGCGTCTCAAATGTGGCCATGGAGATGCTAAGATGAGATGAAATGCTAATTTTGATGGCCGTTTCAAACATACCACCAGCTGCTCCGCAATACATCACGAGCCGTGCGGACAAATGAACAATATTTCTGTTTTCATCAAATTGAGTCACACATAACTCACCATTTGCAGCAACTCAAGCTATATATTGACGACACATAGACCTTGCTCTGCAGCTTGTGTGTGTGTGTGGTTTGATGATAGATGATAGCGTTTGGAGCAGATAACTCGCCAGGAGACTGAAGCAGAGACCAGCCAGGCCAAATTCTGCAAATCCCCGCAGACCACCCAACACTGCAGCCTCTGTTCACGCATGTGTGTGTGTGTGTGGTGATGTGTATGATAAAAGCGCTGCTCTTTACACACTCATGTCTCTTAGCATCAGCGGCAGTGTGTGTTTCTCTGTGTGTGTGTGTGTGTGTGTTCACACTGTTGTCTGTGGGTGTTTGTTTTTTCAGCGGTTTTTGTCGTGAAAGGCTGCGGCCCTCGTGCACACACGGACACGCGGTTTGGCGCCAGGCAGGCGCTGTATCTCCTCTCAGGGATGTCGAGGGTCCGTGGGGATGGAGGGAAAGCTCAAGGAGAGGGGAACGAGGGAGGGACGGATAGTGGGTCAAATTGGCATGTAAGAGCGGTTCTGTTCTGTTATCAGCTTTTAAAAGTCTGCCAGAGACCCCACTGCACATTAGAACCTTTGTCTGGACTGAGGTGTGTGCGCGTGTGTTTCAGTGTAGTTGTGAGGGAGTTCCTTAAATTGGATCAGAAATGTAGTAAAACAGACTTCTGAGACCTGTCTATTTTAGCCAGTTCTATTTTGTCTCAATTTAAATCTAAAAAAGCCTAAATGTGTCTATAAGGCTTGGGTAAGGACAATAGAAATGTATGAAGTTTTTTTATAAAGATTTTTGAAGCAACATGATTTAAGACAAAACACTGATTCCCTATGGAAGCCTTTTATTTACAATTATTTAGTCTTTGGTGTCACTTCTTTTTTTTAATTGTATACATATTAAACAAACAAACATATTATATATACATATATATGTATATATATATAATATGTTTGTTTGGGGTTTTTTACACACATTTTTTAACTAATTTTTCGGACAAGGCTTAAGCTAATCCCAGACTAAAATGCATGTTTGAGCTGTCTCAACTGAAAGGATCTTGCTCTGACGTATATTAAAATATCAATGTCATTTTTCTGTGTCAAGATGCACACCTGTAATGTTTATTCTAAGGCATTTTTGTAAAAGTTGCTCAAATATCTTAATTTAACTAAGGCCTAGTCCTGGCTCAAACTAAGCTCCGATGGTAAAACCTGCCGTACGTTTAGCAGTCAAAAAGTAAAATAAAATAAAATTGCAATTGTGCACTGTGAGAAATTTTACATAATTTTTTTTAAATTGTCTTTTGAGAAATGCATCTGTTCCTACAGAGCTCATGTAAAAACTGTTCAAGACTGGTAATATTAAGAAATAATACAAATATAAATAATAATAATAATGCTGATAATAATGTCTGAATATATATATATATATATATATATACTGTATATATATGTGTGTATTTTTCCTGTAATAAGGTAAAATACCTTTTTTTTTATTTATTACCAAAAGTTGTAGTTACTTTTTTATTGAGATTTTTAGCTTTCGTTCGCGTAACTTTTCTTAAACAAAAAAGAAAGAAATCTATCTTTTTAAATATGCGGATTACTACCGTATTCTTGTGGAGATTTAGATTTCTGTCTTATGAACAGTTTGCATTGTCATACAACTCTTAACATAGTGTGCAGAATGTTGGGGCCGGTGGATGGTAAATGGAATGCTCTGGTCATGAGGAATGTTCTACAGGAGAATGCAGAATGTATTCTGTATTCCAAATTCTATTTTCTGCGCTCCGGCAGCATGCTGTGGTTTACACACAGAGGAGTAGAGCTTCTCATTAGCCGCACTGCTCCGCCTGATTGCCGTATAATAATGGACAGGACCAGCTCGCCCTCAGCCGCTGACCTGAGACCAGCCCTGTATATTCGCTGGATAATTGTCCAGGTTAGGGAGGATGATCCCAGGTCAGCATCTACCCACAGCATGTAATGACAGCCCTCTTTCAGGACACAGAATTTCTATTGGCCGGTGTTCAGGCTTAAGGGGTTACGGAGAGTTCCCCTGGCACCTACACAAACACACACTCACACACACTTTTGGATCGCTTTGGTCCAGTTACAGTGTGCCAGAACCAATGAAGTGTGTGTGTGATTCATTGCACAGAACCCGCAGCACTTCTGGATGGTACTCTAACACGGCCCTTCCTGCTTTAAAAGATGGCCTAAGCATCTCAAAGCTTTATTGTGCAGCAAAAGTTGAGAGAGTTTCGTAAACTGAAAGGGCAAAAATAAGAGAGGATACTGAAAACCAGAAGCATGTAGGTGATTTGATTCAAAAAGATTTTTTTATGCTGGTTGAAAGTCTCTTTACGTCCCAATCACTAAGTTACAGTAAGTAGGCTAAATGCATTTATATTTATTTATACTGTCCGTGCAAGGCCAACAGAATGTTTATCCAATCAAATTCTGTCAAAGGCTGTCCTGTCTGCCTGTCAACATAAGTGACCCTGGACCAAAAAGACATTTTGTCGCTTTCTATCAGGTAGTGCTGGGTAGCACTGCCCACAGCAAAATCTTATTGGTCCAAAAATCTCATTCAATTTGCTAAATATTAAACATCAATAATGTTTGAACTGGCTTTGATTATGTCCCTTTGTGTAGTGTTTCATATTCAGGGATGAAGAAATAATTACAGTCATGGGGCAGGCACATTAAAACACTTTTCAGCATTGCTTATACTGTAGTTATTAAATAGGTGGCACTGCACAGTCACTTGTTTTAATAATTTAATGCATTTTTAATAAAAAATAAATAGATTTTTCAAAGGGAAACTCAAACTTTTTTAACATCATGCCTTGTTGGGACACTGTGCCGTTTGGATCCATAGGTTTACTGCTGTGATTTTGTCTCACACTGTCATACGCTTGTCTCTGTGCATTGATTCTGCTAAGAGCGTGTGTGTGTGAGTGTCTGAGTGATCTATTTTCTGTGTGAATCTCTTTTCCTTTCATCCAGTGTCGGCATCCGTTCGACGTGTCTGTTTATGTTTGAATTTATCTCTGGGTACTGTACTTTAATCTGTCCTCCAGGCAGAGAGAGGGGGTGTCTGACGCAGGGCTGCCCACAGAAAGAGCCTCCCCGCTGGGGAGAGTGAGGGGCAGGCTGGGGCGTGTTGTTCTGTTTCTCTCCTCCCAGCTTTGTGCGGCTCTCCAGGGGTCCGCTTACTTTACGCGCCTCCAGACGCAACCTTTGTGCCTGCAAGACCGAGCCCCCTCCGGGCCGGTCTGAACCAGGGTGTCAGGATGTAAAGGATGCGTCTGTATATATGTATGTGTGCTTAAGAGAGAGAAAGAGAGGAGACAGGAGATTAAGTTTTGTCTCTTTGCTCTAAAAGGCCAACTGCCAAAACATATAAAAATCGGATTCTCCACACAGTGCCATCTTAAAGATCCCCTCATTCACGTAGATACACCACCAGTACTATCCCACTTTCGCGGTCACCGAGTTTCAAAGTTCAAAAAATTATATATATAGTTCATTTATGTAAGTGAGGATAGCAAAAAAGTTTTAAATAAACTGTAACAATTTAAAAATGTGTCAAAATGAATGTAGTTTTGACAATGTATCTAACTATCTATGTTTCAATGCTGCCAAATAATTAATTGCGATGAATCACATCCAAAATAAGTTTTTGTGTATATAATATATCTGTGTACTCTGTATATTTATAACATATAAATGCACTCACATAAAGTATATATTTAAATAAATAATTACATGTGTATGTTTATATTCATACAATTTATATATATATATAAACATAACATCTTTCAT
>JAUCNO010000510.1:0-13403 GCA_032353835.1 Enteromius viviparus | reverse complement strand
ATCTTTTCGTGCTGGATTCACGAAAGTCGAGTAAGAATTGTGTCAGTACCACGAAAAAAAAACGTGCGACTGGGCTGTCTTGTCCATTAGTTAATGTGCTGAGGTGGAGAGCTGTGTGTTTGTAATAAACAAATTAATCAATACATTTTTTATGTTTTGATTGTTTTCACCATAATCTTGAAATATACACACAAAGCACATTTTACAGTTATTTAATCAATTTAAGATATATGTCGGTTGGTTTTGATGTGAGAGCGCAATTGAGGATAGACTCCTTTACTGGAGGAAAATTTATTAGATGCATATATTGTCCAAAAGTGCCAGATTTAAAGTCTTTTGGATTATTGTGAAGTTTTTAGCAGCCATTTGGACTGTTATACTGACGGCACCCATTCACTGCAGAGGATGCTTTGGTGAACAAGTGATGTAATACTCTTCTGGTGAACAAACAAACCCATCTACATCATGTCCAGACTGGGTGTTGACTTGTTATCATGATGCATTTCACAGTAGGACAATTTATCCTGTATCAGATTACTCCAAACAAATGCTGATCCTGGATCAGTTTCTCACTCTGAGCTGCTTTCTGAAAGGGGTAGAATGACACACTGCTCTACATCTCTCTGTTCGGGAGCTTCTGTGTGGGATTTGACATCGGGCTGGATTAGGCTATGCCTGGGGAGAATATGCATGTGTCTATTTTGCATGTCCACAGCCTCGGTTTGCACAGGGATAATGTTAATCTATCCTAAACCAATAAAAAGGGGACTGTGAAATGCCATTAAGCCAGTGGTCAGGGGTTACCATGAAGGTATTTAGTGTCTGAATCACATCAGGCTGTCGAGGCTGTGCCCTTGCTTTCTCTTGTTTGCATAATCAAATTTCAGTCCAAACACCATTCCATTTCATATATACATATTGTAGGTTTTTATATGGCCGGCTGATGGATTTACTGCGGTGTAAATTAGTTGACGGGAGGGGTGGAGGCCTCAGTGGGTAGATTTCATGTGGAAGTGTTTATTTCCTTTTCCTGAGTTCAGTTTAAACATCTGTGTTGTTCAGGAGAAAGAGAGGAACACACTCTGCTTCCTATCATGCTCAGTGAGTCAGGGCAACTTAAAACAATGAGGCAAGCTACCCATTCTTTTAGTGCTCGAAGAAAGGGAAGACCAGTAAAGAAGTGAATGAATAAACAAATCATCTCAACCGCATGTTTGTGCATCCACCTATAGTTATGCAAGAGAATTTTGCGTACACTAAGGTGTAGCTTTTTAAGATGTAGCACAAAATACGTTTTTAAAATTTTAACATTTTAAGTATAAGTTCAGTTCTGTTGGTCATTATTTTTTTTATTGTAGGTTTTATTTAATATTGTGGTTAACAGGGCTGGGCGATATATATCGAACAATATATTATTCGCATCTCGTCAGTAAATCCGGTTCTTTGATTAGCGCTAAATCTCCGTCAGCTGTTTTTAAATGCAGCGCTACCTTATGAACACAGCCGCAGATCAATGACAAGCTACGCGGTGAGTTTCGCGGGTGATTCATTGGCGCAGCTTGTCAGTGATCTACGGCTCTGTTTATAAGCTGGCGTTCCTTTTGAAAACAGCTGACGAAGATTTAGCGCTAATCAAAGAACCGGCTTTACTGATGAGATGCGCATTATATACCGTTAGATATATATCGCCCAGCCCTAGTGGTTAACAATCAAAAGGTCACAGAATGACTCTGAAGTATTTAAGGTAGTAAATTAATATATAAAATTAAATTATCTAAAGGCTAAAATCAAGATGTGAAGTCAAAGCATATTTCCCTCAATTACTCTTTTTATTAAACAAACTGTTCTGAAATCACAAAATAAGTAGTGGTTTATTCATTTATAACCGATGCCACCAGTCTCTGTTTTTTTCTTTTCTTTTTGTGATGTGTTCAGTTAAGTTCACTGACCTGGATGCCGTTATCATCACTGACAAACCTAACTGAATGTTAATGCTCAAACTTTTTACCTTTTATTGGTAAGCTTAAACTTGACACAAAATGGTTTGTGATAATGTTGTTGGTGTCACCAAAGTGTAATAGAGGTCTTTATATAAATCAACAGGGCCTTGGCCTTCTGCTCACTCGGACATTGACATTTTTATTAATATAAGTGGTAAGTAAAGGGAATTGGTTACTCTAGTGTTTGTACAGTATGACCGTTCCAGGGCAAAAGCACTTTTTCCCCCTCACAAGGTACAGTTTGTGTATCCACAGGGACAGCTTCTGTCCAACTGGACTAATGGGGTCTTGTGACTTACTGCTGCTGGTGTGACACAAATGACCTGTAGAGGATGTCATACAAAATTTCTAATTTGCAAATCAAATTGCTGTGTCAGTATCATATATAAATTTCATTGCCGTTCAGTGGAAATGTGCTTTTGTGTTTTTTTTTCCCTGTAAGAGTGTGTAAGTGTTTGAGATTTATAGTGATTGCTTCCATTCAAGCCCAGGTTGCCAAAGAGATGAGCAAACATTCATCTGAGTGTCAGATACTCAGGGCTGGTGTGTGTTTAGTGATGTGTCAACAGCTCACCTGTCTCAATGGGTGGCTCTCAGATAAAACTCCTTTGTTTTGCCGGTCACATTTCTCAAGATCTCACATTTAAATACTGAAACAAAAGCCTGTGCAATCTGAGATCTCATTATCCATTATCCATGTCTCTTTCTCCATGTTCTGCCATTTCTTTCAGTTTAATATGAGCGTTACTTTCGTTTATTGGTAAACTAATCATTGCAATCCTAATCGTCATTTCACCACATCACAGTCAAGTCGGTCAGCAAGCCATACAAGTTTGGTTAGTGCTTATGAAAGATTTTCTGGTCCAGTTTTCCATTAGTAAGTTGTTTAATAGGCACAGTCTGTCTGTTGAGCGTCAAGCAGTCACACAAGTACTGAAAGGATGTGAAAGATTTGTGACTTCTGAATCAGCAGATGCTTTGAAAGGCAAACAAGGCCGTGGTGAGTGATTGAACATTGTGCTTCTGCTGGATGGCTGAATAAATCCGCATCTGTCACTTGTGAACTCGTGAATCAGTTTCAAAAGTGGTGCATGGGTTTCGTCAGTTTATTTTAGGCAGACTGGAAATCTGGCCTTTATCGCTGTCATAATGACACACGGGAATGTAATGACAAATATAATGATTACAATACAGACTCAATGAATGGTTGTTTTTCAAATCTGAAAGAAAAAAGACAAGCTTAATCGTTTTTTATAGCATTCCCAACATCTAGATTCCCAGCTTTGCTCTGGGTCACAAACTTTGACATTGATGGAAGTTGGAAAAAACCTGGAGAATATCTCCTGTAGATAATATTAAACTAAGTGACATCTGTGGAGAGAGACTAAGGTTGATTTGATAGTTCCTCCTGCCGGGAGAAATACTTGCACGCATCAGATGTTCTGATCAGCCATGCATATCCACAGCTTTGCTGTCGTTGCCCTCTTTTCCCGATGGTTTTCAGAGCAGTCTCTCACACAAGCACTAAATTGAACTTAACCTCAGGATAATCCTGGCCTTTTCCCGAATCGTTAGCGGTTCTCTATTTTATAGAAGACACCAATTAGCAGTTTGTGGTTAATATACAAACACTTAGTTTTTTTTGTCTGGCTGAGGGTTTTAATAAATGATTTATTAATTATGTTATCCATTGCTGGGACTATTGGGGAAAATTCTGTTGCTTGATATTTACAGTAAATGTTTGTGTAGTACACGTTGTGTATTTCATGTTGTACTGAAACCGTGTTAGATTTGGTTGTCCGGATTATGCTGGGAAAGCAATGTTCAGACTGGACCTATGGAACTCCTAATTGAATACCCCTGTTATATTCGGTTGGATTATGCTTCATCATCCCAGGGTCTCTGGAGATATTGCTGTGTGTCCAGCGCGATGTGTTTTTCCAGCACAGTTCTGTTCAGCCGAAGCCCAAGGGTCTGAATACACAGATCTCATTAAAGAAGAGGCCTTTTCTTTTTCTGCCTCTGCTCGTATGGCCTTATTACGGAAAGAGAAAGGAGTATGGGGTGTCTCGCAGAGAGTTTGGAGGGGGTCAGACTAGTTCAAGAGGATTTAGACAGGCTTTTATTGTCGACAATAGCAGAAAGACTACACACACTGCCACCCCTGTGTCCGATATGGTCGGCAACTGGCCTTGCATCCTCCTTTGGTGCCTTCTTTTCTCTTCTTTTGCGCTTTTTATCCAAGAAAGCCATGCATGAGCTCTTGGTCTTTTCAAGTACTTTTCTTTCCAAAATGCAATGCATTATTCCAGAGATTTAAAATGTAAATTCATGCAGCCTACATGTCTGCATTAAGTTTTGCTCTCTAAATATTTGTAGACGGTTAACATTTCTATAAATATTCAAATGTTCATTGTGAAATGTGCTATCAATTTCAGCAGTATTTTTCCTGTGTAACTAAAATATGTTTAAGTACCAATATTACTAAAATTTAAATAAAAATAAACTAAAAATTTACTAAAACTGTAAAAATAAAATGAAAAGTCAATTCAATATTTGGAGGACAGTATGTAAGGAATACAAAGAACCATTGGTGTCTAAATATTTTGGCACGGGCCTTGCTTGAAAAGGAATTTGGTTCAGAGACAGACTAATGTTTCAGCAGGAGGTTGTTAAACACCCACCCAACCACATGTACACCCACCCGTAGAAGGATGCACCCCACTTTCGGAAGCGAAAACGAATCAAGCTATTAAATTTAATAACCATGTGTTAGTATTTACAGAAGGAAGTCAGAATCTCTCCCACAACAAACCCTCCCGGAACGATCCGCCTCTGATATAAATAAATTTTCTGCACATTTGAGTTATTAAATCAAAGAAATCCAGCACTCTGTGATCTTCTCGTTCCCTGCTTGTCAGTTATTCTAGTTTTAATTCATTTCTCCCATACTAATGTGCTGCTCTTGCTTTCTAAACAAATCAAATCTTCAGTTTGAATTGCAAAAAGCTCCATCTGCAAAATAACCGGCGTGATTCGAAACACTTGTGGTGCTGAATGTAATGACTTAAGTGTGTTGATGTCTAAACCATCCCGATGCCTTTTGTTAGAATGTTTATGTTGGGACGGGGGTGTGACAGTATGCAGCTGTGGAGGTGAAGCTGCCATATGTTTACAGTATGATTAATTTTGACAGCGAGGGCCACTGTACGTGACGTCTGCTGTCATTGTTTCTCGTTTTCGTCGTCTGTGAAATGAGGGACGTGTGCGATCTTGTACTAATGTTGGATTCTGTGCAGGTTTTTTTTTGTGCGTGTCTTATAATGCAGTGTGTGTTTGAGAAAGAGTCATACCTCTCATCAACACCTTTTTAATTGCTTGCTTTCACTGTTTATCTTCATTAATTAGTCTTCACATGGTTTTCTGTTGTGTCTCTGGCTGTCTTTCTCGCCATGGTTACCCAAGTCATGGTGCTGTGGTGTTTATGTGACTGTGTGAGCACAGACCCGTCCCAGTTGACAGGGTCAAAAGCTCACACACACACACACACATGCACACATTGTCTGCTGAGATCCATCATATTCTGCCTGCAGTAAGTCTGCAGGATTATTTTTTTTCTCTTCATTGTCATGTATTTACATGCTTATTGGACCAATTTGTAATGCATTGTATGGGCTAATTTAATTAGAATTTTGTTTTGGAGTTAATAATTAAGTTAATAGGTAATAGCTAATAGGTAAGATTGATTAAAAAAATATTTTTACCAATTTCTACACACACTCATCCGGTTTAATTATTTATTTTATAAATTAAATATTTAATTATTTTAATTTATTTTAACATGTTTATATGATTTTGTTTATAAACAAAAACTCAACTGATGAGGTAAGATGGATACTTATGATGGTGAAATTCTGATTGAATTTGAATATATAAATGGCAAATTGCTAAGTAAACAAAGTAACAACACTTTTACAAAATCAACTGTAAATATCAAAATAGCTCTCAACGCAATCCTTCTGCATTCTCACTTTTGCTCTGTCCATGTCTGTTTCTCAAACTTCATGACAGAAAAGCGTGAAGATGAGGGTGGCGCATTTAGTGTTTGATGCTATTCTTAACCCTTTAATGTAGGAGAGTCAGTTTAAATTAAGCTATACGACGCTGATTTACTGGCATGGCCTGTAATTGCCCTAACAGCTTTAAAAGAGGCCATTCCTGGAGCCTGGTAGCTTTTTTTTTCTTCTATCTGCGCCTCTTTTACTCTGTGTGGATATTTGGGCGGGAATAATTAATGCTAGGCTAAAGGTCTAAAGTTGCCTTGTGGTGTTTCTTTCTGTCTGTTTTTCATTTAGCAAGGGGCTTTTTTCCCTCTGTACCGGCATGCTTTAGACCTCTTCTCCTTCATTACAGAGAGAAGGAAAAGAAAGTTGTCTTCAGCACCTCTGAGAGGAAGGGAGGAAGAGGCATGACGAACCAATTCTCTTCATCTGTCGCTTTTTTTGTGGTGGAAAAAATAGTTCAGACTTTGAAGTTTTTTCTTCTTGGGTCATTGACAAAGACGGAGACAAATTGTGATTCTTGGGAGTCACTGGGATTAGGGAAGAGAATTTGTGTTTTGTTTTTATGCACATTGTTTTAGAGGTCATTCTCAAAATAGGTTGTCTTTCAAAATGTGTGTGTTTTTTGCACTGACATGTCAATGTGTTTTCTCGAAAGTAGAGAACGAATCATTCATAGCTACATTCTATGAACTGCTTGATCCAGTTCACAAATCCAGTTAATTCGGTCCTTATATTTAGTACTTTTCCTCAGAAAGCTATTGTAAGACTGCAGATGGTTTTGGAATGACTTGAATATTAATTTTTGAGTAAACTATCCCTTTCGTCTTCTGAAGGCTTTCTGCTGCTTATATTTTAACCACTCTCAGCATGTTTAGTTTGGTGACGTTTACCTTGAATTCATCTCATGTTACATCGGTGGGCTGCACTGCATATACACACTCAGACTCTTTCCTACATTACCTAATTGAGTAAGTCCCGTTGCCAGGTATTACAATTAGATCTATCTGTGGACTTCTCATTTGAAAAGTGCAGACTGCAGCATATCTTCTTCACTCTTCCATTTCAGCCCTTCATTTTCTCTGTCCCCATCGCATAGCTTTCCCTTTCATTAAGTAAACATGCGGGTTGACGCATCACCAGGTCTGTTCAATACATTCCTAAAGGCCTCTGTTGCAGAAATGAGTGGTTAGCAATGGGCCTTGGTGCTCATATTGGAAAAGCAGGTTTGAGTCCAAGAGCTTTATGTTCAGATCTCATTGTTGCAGCTGTGGCGTTGCAGTTATCACATGGGTTCTGGTTAGACTCATTGAAATGCTATTACAATTTTTATTATTATTTTAAATGTTTTTATTTTTATTTTGCTTTCATTTTTCTTTTTCTTTAAAGTGATGTTTTTTTTAAATTTATTTATCATGTTTGTGTTTTGTTCTTTAAAAAAAAGTATTTCGTTTTAGTTATTTTTAGTACATAAATGGAGATTTAAAGGGTTAGTTCACCCCAAAATGAAAATTCTGTCGCAAAACTGAAGTTGTGCTGCTGATTTCACATGGAATGCTTACCGATGTTTTTACTAGGTTTCTGAACCTGGAATGATTTCAGTTGTATTGCTGTCTATAAAGGGTCAGAAAGCTCTCTGATTTCATCAAACATATCTTAATTTGTGTTCAGAAGATGAACAAATGTCTTATGTGTTTGTATTACATGCTCATATGTGACATCATTCTAGTCCAGCCTGCTTTCTATCCAAACTCCATTCTTTTTCATCCCTCTTATTTTCTGTCACTTAAATAATGCCTCAATTGATCAATTATAGCACTGTTTGTATTGCTATTATTTATAAAATAATTTAATAAATTTGTTCAGTAATTAATTTATTCATTGATTGAATTTATTGACTGTAATTGTTCTGGAAAGTACAAATAAGTGCAGTAAATGCTGAGAATACAGCTTAAAACAAGTCTGTATAACTGTGCAAAAATGTAGGCTTTTAGATATTAAAAGAGCTTTAAAGGGGACATTGGATGCCCATTTTCCACAAGTTGGTATGATTTCTTTGGTCTTCATGAAATGTCTACTAAATACTTTGGTTAAAATTCCCTGGTCTTGTAAAACAACACCTCTTTTACCTCACCAAAAACAGCTCAGGTCACAGCAACCTGTTTCGGTGCATGTCTCTTTAAATGATAATAAGCTCTGCTCGTCTCACCCCTCACTTCTGTTTTTTGTGTGTTCAGTGGGACAACCACCACAAACAAAAAAATCCACTGTGTCATCAGTGGCTCTGATGTCGGGAGACTCTTTACAACTTGCGGAAAGCGCACAACTGGCTGAAATATGTTAAAACTGGACAGTCTTTCAGCGGCTCTGGGCGGGGCCTGAACAGTATGACATCATAATGCACAGAAAATCAAAACAACTTGAAAATTTAGTTTTTTGGCAATTGATAAAAGGAGTAAATGATTTTTTTTAAATCATTGCTGGCGGTTGTGTACACACACTGCTTAGATACATTTTAGAGGTAACTGCAAGCACCATGTTAAAGTGTATTTTGCAGCTTTAACTCTAGTATTTGCTATTTTAGTTAATTTGTTGGTGCGTTGCTGAATGAAATAACCCTAAGTAAAGTTCAAGAGCTGAGTTGGGGAAGAATGTTTGGCATGAGCTACGTTCAATTTTATACTGTTTGCTGACTCAGATACTGCAGCGCTTGTGAAACACAGATGCTGGGAAAGTTTTAAATCCGGGCAGAGACAACACGATGGGTCCTTTCTGCTGTTTAGCCCTGACCGGTGTCACTTCCTCAGTATCATTTCCTGATTCCTTCACTTCCCACCTTTGTGTATCTCATCTTTTCCTCTTCACTTTTTACTGTGTGTGTCCTATTCTAAGAAAACCGTCATGTAGTTTGTTGGTTTCATTGAGTCAACACCTGAATCTAAAGAATCAGGAGGGAGTTTGGCTTCTTAAAGTAAATAAATGAGAAACGGCTGACTAAAATATCTGGAGTGCCAGAAACTTCACATGACACCCGTTTACTTAACACTCAGTTGAAGAGCTCTAGAATGTTCCGGTGAATGTTTACGCGTCTCCATGCCCTCTGTTTGCGCTACGCTCTCTGGAACGTCAGGAATCTTGCCTAACTGGTCTCTTCTGACATTATCTCTGTTTTTCTGTCCTTGCTTTTGTCTCTTGTGTGTAATAGTTCACATATTTTTTTCATCAAGCTGCTCTCTACAAAATGCCTTTGAAACAGAAACCATTTGCTAAAACATGGTGCTTCTGTGTTTAAAAAATACCTCTGAATTCCACTGGTTCATCCTTTAATCTGAAGCCTTAAATGGAAGTAGCAGGGAGTAGATTGTGACATTGCACTGGCACACTCGCACGTTGGATTCTGAATACCAGAGATTACAGTACTGCTCCACTAGTTAACTGTGGGCTGACTGTATATGTAACACACCTGCTCTCTGGGCGGGACCCGTCAGACAGGTTGGGGTGAAACTGACAAATATCTTCATTCCACCTGTTAACAGGTGTAGAAAGAGTCCGGAAGAGAATCCTTGTTGTGTAAGTGACATTTATGACAGCTTTAATTCATCTCATCCTTTGCTGCGCAATCTTTCACACCATTTGAATGTTTTTTGTGGGTTAGGTGACCATGTCAGATTAGATGAAATTCGACCTGATTTAATTTTAATTTTAATTTTAATTTTAATTTTAATTTTAATTTTTAAGTATTTTGCGCTGACTATAATAAAAACTGAGGAGCATGGATTTGTTTTTGTGGGTATTTAATTTTTCATATAGTGCGTGTGAACCACAAAACACAATCAATTACACGATTTTATGGTAAAATGTGTTACTTTTCATGTTAACCGCGCCAGTTTAGATCAAGAAAAACACATTTTATTCTGCGTAAGCGGTGCAGCAAAAATAGACTCGAAACTATCGAAGCACTACTACGCGCTGTCGCGCCGCCTCGTTCTCCGTGAAAGCTCTCATCCGTTATCATACGCGTTGCTTACCCGTGCAGTGTGAAACCGGCGGCTTTGTGGATGCTTAGCTCAGGCTAAAGATAAAAGATTGTTCTCATTGCAAAGACAAATATTATGGTGTGTAGTATGTTTCAGCCTGATGCACCCTGTATGTTTTCTTCATTTTCGAAATGCACAAAGTTGTGTTGTTATTATATTTGTATGCAAATTAAAGTAGACCCTTCACAGATTCGATTGATGTATTGCTTTTATCTTTATGATCAAAACTCAGTGTGTAATTTAAGTTCGTATTCACATCATCAGGAGAAAACACCTCAAAACGCATGAGTGCGTTTGCCGACCTCAGGGGGTTAAACCACCATTATTTGGCTGCATTTCATTAAAAAAAAAAAAATGGTTAGGATTCAGGTGTGGTTGCAAATAGTGATCAATCATGATTAATCCACTGAAAATTCGGATTAATTTGATAAAAAAATTTAATCATTTGACAGCCCTAATTTTAATTTTAATTAAAATTTTATCAATGTTAGATAAAATCTACTTAGCACTGTTTTGTGTCTGATTTTTGATATGTCCTTAACACTTGCCAAACACCATGTTTGGAGTGTTGTTTAATTTATTTATTTTTTATAAAACCTTATCCCCGATTTGCATTATTCGTAAATCTCTTTCCGTTAATCTTGCATTTTAATTGGCTAAATTATCATTTGAGCTTCTTCAACATCTGACTTTAAATTGTTATGTGCACCACACGAATGTAGTGATTGTATCACATTTATTTAAGTCACTTCAGTCCTCGTAATAGGGTCAAGCCTACTTCAGATCACTGAAATATTAATGAGAGCCTTTGTTAATCTACTGAGGGAGAGCCAGGTGCAGGACATTTGCATATTAACAATCAATAATATCCTGCAGAAGTGAATGATGAGATTTTTTTATTTCTTAATGATTTCTTACTGGTTATATAACAAAATTACATTTAATTTAAAAATGATATTTCCAGAAGTTCTATAAAATGCTTTTCTAATCTAGATTTATTTTATTGTTTGCAGCCGAAATATCTACAAATTCTTATAGAAGTATTTTCTAGACAAGTAAAAAATGTTCTTGTTTTAAGGAAAAAAAATCTAAATTAAGTGATTTTTTTGCATGCAAAACAATCTTTCAATGGTGTAAGCAAAATAATCATATGTCAAACTGAAAACAAGATTATTTAGTTTATCCCAGTGGCAGATTATTTTGTATATATATAAAAAGGACAATGGCACCATTATTATTCCTGTTCAAAGCTATCTCAGTGGAGGCTCAAATATCGATGTGAGGAGTGGATAGTCATCGGTCACATGATTTGAAGCTTTATGGCCCACCAGAGGGTCTTAATGCACTCATACACTGATTGATGTTTAAAACAGCCTTTTCTTTAGTTATCCTTGGCCATATATGTCTCATGCAATAACACAGAATACAAAGCTTGTTTCACTGAAATTTAAATGACCTGCGTTGAATACTAGGCCTGTATTAATCACAAAGGTCTGTCTTTGTTTTATACATTATTGATATTAACATAGATAGATAGAAGTGCAGCTTGACAGGTTCTCTTAGGTTCTCATGTTGTTGCTGCTGTGAATCCAGTAGGCGTCCAAACAGTGATGTCATGCCTTTCAAACACAAACAGCCCTATTGTAAAAAACAGAGCTGGGAAAATTATATTATGTTGGACTTCCTTTCTATGTCTCAACCATGAATTTGTGGTGCTTTTAATTGTGAGCTTTGCTTTGTTAGCCATGCGAGAATGTTTTAATGTTTAGTTTGGGTGAGGTATTTTTGTGGGCAGGCAGATTTCAATTAAATAGACTTCATGCGAACAACACTAGCCTCCAAAAATACAAAACCAAGTCGTTCTAGGATATGAGGTCACTGTCTTGACCTCTTTTGTAGTATTTACTCGATGCAGATGATGCTTTGGATGGGTTCCAGCAGCTGAACACAGGCAGTGGCTACACCCATTAGAACCGGAGGAGGCCGGTCAGCTGCCCGCTGTGTGTTTTCCAGTCTCTGATACAGCAGCAGGATGTGTGCAGTAAGCCTTTTCACCCGCTCTGTCGGCTCTGTGAAGCATGAAGCAAATATGTGCCTGTGAGCAGAGCAGGAAAAGCAGAGGCAGAAATGTTTAGTTTACCTGTCCCAGTCTGGTTTTATTGGGAGTTTCTTCCTCCGATGTCTGTGCGTGTTGACCTGAGTTCACGTCGAGCTGTTCTGCGTCTCGCTAGAGCTGTGTTTGTTTTTTATGTGGTGACACTGTAACAGGAACACAAGGCTCTTTTCCAGCCTCTGTCTGTAGTGAGTCACATGCCACTGTCTGCCTGAAGAAACCCTTATTACAGAGGCTTCTTTTTCTTTTGAACCTTCTCTTTCTTTCACACTTTTTTTTTTATTATTACTTCTTTCACACTTTTTGTGCATTTTTCCTGTCCTCTACACTTAAACGTTGATCCCTTCTTTCTTTCTTTTAAGATTCTTTGAATCTTTTTCTTTCACACTTTTATTTTTGCACCCATTTTTCCACACTTTCCTTTTTGTAGTTTAATTTCTTTCTTTCTTTTGGACTTTCTTTTTTTATCATTTCTTTCTGTCTTGCTTTTTGCTTTCTTTTGCTCCATCTCTTCCTCTCTTTTTTGTGGTCTTTTGCACTTGAACTTTTTTTGCACTCACACTTTTTAGGTTTTTTTTCCCTTTTTTTTGCACAATTTTTTTCATTTTCTTTTTTGTAAACTTGCTTTCATGCTTTTCGTTGCTTCCTTCTCTTTTTACTCTTTATTTTACTTTTTTATGCTTGTTTTGCTCATTTGTTTTCTTCTTGTTTTTTCTCATATGCTGTTTTTTCTGTTCTCTCTCAATCTTTTCTTTTTCTGTTTGTCTGAGTTTTTGCTATTTTCTCTTTCTTGTTCTTTAGTTTTCTTCTTATTAATTTTTTTCTTTTCTTAAGCTTGTTCCTTTGCTTTTTTCTTAAATATTTACTACTTTCTTTTGCTCATCCCTTCTTTGCCTTTAAATCATCTCTTGCTGATTCTTTGTATCTTTCTTTTCAATATTTAGGGTTCTTTTTCTTTTATTTCTTTAAATTTTTTAACTTTAATTTTAAAGAACATTTTTTACATTTAAAAAGACATTAGAAAACAAAAGAACAAAAACAAAGAAACATTGCCATACAACAAGGGGGTATACTTAGCCTGGGCCCGCTCATACTTCCTGTGATGTAGTTTCCAGCAGTGTTGCCAACTATTTCCAATGAAAAGTAGCTAAAGCCTGCCCGAAAAGTAGCTAAATGTTGCCAGATGACGTCA
>JAUCNO010000508.1:23021-59115 GCA_032353835.1 Enteromius viviparus | reverse complement strand
GACGTCTGCCAGACGTTTGTAGTCAGCAGATGCTTTCCAGATCAAGAGATCTTTAAAAGACATCTTGCAGACGTACGAGTGCTATCTGGAAAAGAACCGTCTTTACTGACGAGATGAGCATAATATATCGTTCGATATATATCGCCCAGCTCTAGGACTCATAATCCGCTTTCTTCCGACTTTCGTCGCAGCCATCGCGCATCGCGGACAGACTGGACACGTGACGTCACAGACTACGTGGTGCCATATGGGTCAAACACCTGGCTTAAAACTGGCACCCAAAAAGGCTTATTACAAAGACGAAAACGAAGGACGTTTTTGTTATAATACTACTATAATACTACTATAATACTACTTTTATAGTGTTTTTTGAGTTTATTAATAACTCACCTTAAACAGCCAGTGGTGTTGTAGAAGACCTCAGAGTCAATGTATTTGTTACACCAAAAGTTGTAAGGTACCACAACTCTTTCTGAAAGTAGTGGCATGACGCTACTGATCATCTCTGGCTTTAGCTCATCAGCTGAGGACAGATTCCACAGCAGACCTGAACAGACATCAAAGGGTCATACTCCATGCCTCATCTTGTATTTTATTTTTAAATAGCTTTAGATTAACGCATTAATAATACCGAACACAAAACCAATTCATGTCACTTTCTTTTATTTTAACTACAAAGGAACCATTCACATACAATGGGATGAGATCATGGAAAACAAATGACACAGGGCACAATAAAAGAGTCCAGTGAGATCAGCATTAGAGCATGGATACCCCCGGGTTCGGACAGATATTTAAAAAGGACGTTC
This sequence comes from Enteromius viviparus, assembly GCA_032353835.1. Lineage (NCBI taxonomy): Eukaryota > Metazoa > Chordata > Actinopteri > Cypriniformes > Cyprinidae > Enteromius > Enteromius viviparus. The sequence continues at coordinate 58,306 of JAUCNO010000508.1, read as the reverse complement.
GGGTTCAGGTCGGGCTCGGTCACATCAGCGCGAACGTGCGCCTGTGCTATAACGCCGCTTTTTGCCCCGCGTGCGCCGATGATCTCATCTGTTGACATTTCCGAATGTAGCAGATGTGTATTTAAGAACTTATTTTGTGATGCCACTTTCCATGACCATATTTGGGGTTTCCTGCCGCTATGCTGACTTGGGAGGTTGGCACACGTTGCTGCTTCCCAGTTTGTATGAGACGTCACAGCAGTAGGTCACGCAAGTTTTTGCAGTCACTCAATCAGGGCTGTATTTAGTTTAACATATACATTCAAACGAAATAATTGTGGGATTGAAATCCATTCTATAATGCACACTCAGATGTTTCCTTGAGTATTTTTATTTTCTCTCTCTCCCAGTGTCGTGCATTGCTGCCGCGCGCTGAATTATATGCTGCACAAGTCATCATATGTGTTCATTTGTGTTCTCCAGATACGAGCTTTATTGTTATATGTTCTCAAAATTAGGTTTTGTAAAAGTATATCGCCCAGTTTGTATGAGACATCACAGCGCGTCGTACATTGCTGCTGCGAGCTGAATTATATGCTGCACGAGCCATCATTTGTGTTGACGTGAAGTGAAGTGTTCCCGTAGTTTCATATTTTCTACAGAGATCACACCGCTACACGAACGCCTTTTTACAGTTGCTTAATAAAAGTGAGCTTTCCAAACAAAAAAGTGCATGTGTCATTAGAATGAGGGGAAAAAATAGATCGGGCTGGGATCGGGCTCGGACATAAATATCTTAATGCCTGTCGGGATCGGTTCGGGTTCGGTTACTGCTCTGTCGGACGCGGGGCGGGCTCGATCCGCACTCTAGTGTGTACTAGTGAGCTCAACATATTTTGACACTAGTACAACATTTTAACCCAACAATTTAGTCTTGACCATATCTCTACACCTAAACCTAATCTTACCCATGAGTAAAACCAGATTTAATGATAGATGAATGATACTAATGTACAAGCGGCAAACACTGATTGTAAGCCTTTCTGCTAATATGGCAGTGTCTATCAACAGATGTGGACTCGGACAGAATCTGCAAACAGCTTGTTCTGAGACACTGTTTATGATTTATGGGGATTAAAAAAGGAGCTGGTGGATATTGATCATTATAGGACGGTTGTGTGTAAGCACACTGCCAACACACATTTCTATTCAAGCAACATGTAAAAGCGTTTTTTGCATAGTAGGTGCTCTTTAACAGCCCCAAAGACCAAATGTAAGAACGAACTGCCTACAAGGAAGTATCCAAGCGGTTTGTTATTAACTGGTTTGTTTTCTTGTTAACCTTGATGGCAGATTTTTGTAGTCCCAATCATGCATATTTCTAAGAGGACAGACAAATTCATTTAAAGATCACTGTGAGTTTTTAGCATTCTTGAGAGAGACACAAGGCCTTGTTGATTTGCAAGGTGGCAAAGGTTAGAGAGATGTTTTCTTTAATTGACAACACCATTGGCCCAGTTATTAATGAGACCAGTGCAGTATGTAGTGGCGAGATGGAAGACGGTGCCCCCACCCCAATTACGGCTCCAAGGTTCTTCTCAAAAGCCTCTCAGCGGGATGATTAATTCTAATCACCAGTTCTTTCCTGCGCCCTCCACGATGAGCTCATTACGACACCAATACGAAGCTCCAACATCCCGAGCTGAAAAGCTGAGAGTACGTGAGCCAATCAGAGCAGTGGACCACATATTTAACCAGACAATTACTGGACTTCTTAAAACGACTAGAAGATGGAACTCACACTGGACAATTAATCAAAGGGAACGTGTTGAAAGTGACTCCAATCCGACTATGAACCAACAGACTATTGAACGACGTGTTTAATTGATGACAGACGACATAGATAAATGTTTGATGACTACAGCTTCCACCATTATGACCACTGAAACTCCTTCAGTGACTCAAGTCTAACAAAAGCCATGATGGATCACTCACTGAGTGTGTAGGAGTGTAATGATACACCAATTGTGTATTATACAGTACAGTACAGTGAAAGTGGTGTTTTTACCACGTAAATCATTTGATTTTCATGGGATCATTTCAGTTGAACGAATGTCTTATGGGTTTGGAACGACATGAGGGTGAGTATTTAATGACAGAATATTCACCTTTAGGTAAATTAACCCTATAACAAGACCCAGTAAAAAAAAATGCAGCATTTAACTTTCCTGACTCTTAAAATGGCCAAGTTGTCATCGTGTAATGAGCTCATCGTAACATTCCGACATGTATTAGGAAGTAATTTACCGATTTCCTACCTGGCACGCTCATACATCACACTTACCCTGCAGGTGCCATCAATCTGAACGATACATCACCTCAGCCGCTGCTGACACACGAGTAAATCAACACAGAAGAGAACAGTACACAGCGGTCGGACAGACGAGTGTATCGCTAACCTGTAAAGAGGGGAGCGTTGTAGTCCTTTAAAAAATATCTCCTTCCTGCAGCAAGACAGAGGAAACTTTCTAAAGGGTAGCTGACGGAGATAATGGTCTGACTCACACATCACGGCATGAGACGAGGAAAAAATCAGGTAATAAGGTCTTGTCATTTCTCATGTCTTGCGCCTCAGGTCTGACATAGAGATGAAACGCATTAAACCAGTGCCACAGTCCTACGCTGGTCTCATCCCAAATGAGAGGGTCTTCAAACCTGATTATTGCGCTTACATATTTATTTAGTCTATGGGGAATACTCAAATAAATATGAAGACTTATTTCAGAATGCCCCATATGCTCTTTTCCATTCAAGAATAATGAATGAGTAGATCTTGCCTCCAAAAAGGACACAATTCAAATATTATAAAAGTCCTTCCCATTACACTACTGAAGTCAGACTGAACATGGTGCAAAAATGTACTATAACTATAACATGAGCATAAAATCATCAACTATTTAGGAGCTTTAACATGTTCCAAAGAGCATTTTGCATTTCACTTTCAATGAGAAAGTGCTCTGGCTTTTGGTCTCTAATCAAACACCAGAGGCTGTGATCATGATTACTGAGCTTGCATTGTCATTTGAGCCCATTAGAGAAGACTCAACCTTCCAGACTTTAAAGAAATATGAAGACATTTACCAGAATGCCCTAGACACTTTTTTCATATAGTAATAATGAAACCCTACAAAAAGCACCAAATGTACACATGACTTGAGTGTTTCTTTTTAAACGATACGGGCCACTTTTATGATGTTTTGGTCGATTTTGGAGCTTGAAAATGTGTAGAAACTACAACATAAGCTAAAAAGCACCAATTATCCTGTTAGGAGCTTTAGGAGTTTCCTTCATCAGTGAACATGAATGTCTGGCATCCCATATAATTTCACTGCTTTTATGGAGCTTGAAAATGTCCAGAAAATGTCTCCAATTCTGCCTTGTATCACTGAACTTGAAGATCTGGCAACCCGTCTGATTTCACTACAAGTCCACTGGCCTGAGGATGCTGGTGTTCGGCGCTACAGATGCTCAGCAGGGTCAGTGAAGATCGATGACAAAGCAGAACTGACAAGCAAGTCAGCTTTGGCAAAAACATGATTAGTCCTGCATCCACTGACTTTTCGCACCATTCTTAATTTTCCAACAGTCCAAGCGCTCTGTTTTACGCGCCACTGAGCTGCTGACTTCAACGTGGGAATAACATTACCCTCAGAGGTGCGGAGGAAATACATTAAAAGCGACGCAACGAAGGGGAAAAGCACTTCCTCACAGCTGGGTGTAAGAGAGCTCAAGCAAACACGCTAAGCTTTGCAAGTCACAGCTGGTTTTCTTTAAATGTTTCTATTAAACATGAAGGAGGAGTGGAGGTGGAACGGAAACATGGACACAGATGCTGTAATGAGGTTACAACACCACCAGATCCTCTCCTTTAACAGAGAAGGAGGGAAGGTAGATGGTTTTTGGGGATAAGGATACAAATATTACTCAAAGGAGGATGCAACACTAAAAACTGATATTAATTTCCTATTAATAAAGACAAACCGTTGTAGAATGTAGAACATTACTATATCTTATGAAAACTGCAGGTCTAGGTCAAAATTTGCACCAAAATGTGAATTGCATAAAAAAAAAACACTCATCATGACTTTATTTTCATTATTGTATTTTACATATATTAGCTAGTTGCTATTATATATAAAATATTTATTTATTTAATAATTTAGCTAACTTGATATAAATGATATAAATAATGTATATAAAAAAGTAATAAATGTATAGAATAATCAATAGATATAGAAAAATACAAACGACTAAAATACAGCAAGTAACACAGGTTACATCCCCCAATTCTTAAAATTTATAAGCTCAAAATAAAATAAATAAATAAATTTTGAGGTGAAAGTAACTGGTTTGTGAGTTTTGCCAAAATGCATTCCTCTAAACAAATCCCTCTAAGATCTAAAAGTGATGCATGAGTTTAACAATGGGCTTAAATAAGAACAAATGGAAAGGCTAATATCGCAATCTCACTCTCGCAAGACCAAATCTGAGCTACTATCTTTCATTATATAGCTCTTCTTTCAAATCTTGACAATGGTCTTTGTTTCTGCAAAGGTTTTTTAGGAGAAACGTATGAAACTAGGCTGACACTTAGAGGAAGCAAAGGTCTCCTGAACTACAAAAGAACATCGAGACTTTTCTTCTGTCTTAATTTACAGTCCAGCCACGGCAAACAGGAAGGGCAGGATCCTTCTGGACACGGCGGTCCGCAGAAACGCTCCATGCGGAATGAATGTCAGCGTGGGTGGGAATACAGAGACAGTTTCACACTGTAGGAATGCATTATTAACATCATGGCGTTTCATCAGGAAGCTCATTCTGAGGGACTCCACCACAGAATAAATAACAGACTGCTTGTCTCTGGGCGTCTGTCGTGTCCTGCATCCACTCGAGCTGATATCGCGGGATGACTGAGTCAGAGCAGACACGAGATGGCAGCGCCTCCGGGGATCCAAACATACTCCGTGAATCAGATCTAAAAATACTCTTAATTAATAAGCCCAATCTGATATCCGACTGATGCCAGTGTTCACGCATGAGATGTGTTTGTAAGCTTTCATTCTCCCTCCACTGCTTCTGTTCCACCAAACTAGGTTACACAAGTAGCTACTGTTTTGCAAACAAAAATGTTCTCACTCTTGAGACACTGATACAAACAAATGATTTCCTAAACAAGGATTTTTGGCTGTTTTTTTAATAAACATCCAGAAGCACAATTACATAAGACATAAGTTTTGATTTCTTAAAAAAGAAAAAGGAAATTAATTGAATGACAGTTTAATACAAAATAATACTATTTGTCTATATATATATAGGCCATTTTATATAGAAACTCACATATTTATTTATCTATTGATTTAAGAACACAAGACTTAATATGTAAAGTCATTTTGTTTCCCAATTAAATGTATCTTGATTTAAATATTGGTACTGGAAGACTATTTAAAAATACTTTTAAAAATTTGCATTTACAAAACATTTTGTTATTTACTCATCCTTACATCATTCCAAAATCATATCACTTTCCTATTTTGGAAAAAGGAACATTAAACGTGTATAAACAGAGAGACAGCATTAAAGGCAGCATTAAAACATTGGTATCTATCATCTCATTAAAGCAGAAAAGGAATATATTTAATTGGTAGGGTTTGTTGGCCTAATAATATTTGATTATTTAAATAAATATGTTTTTTGTTGTTGTTTCCATGTGACACGAGAGAGTTATTTTGCTGGCTATTATCCACATAATGGACGTAAACGTACTAGCTTTAAAAAGAAGAAAAATACCATAAAAGTGTTCTGGCAACTTCTGGTCATTTTGACCCAGACATGATTTTTTATTTTTCCCCGCAAAAATGCTTGTTAATGTTATCACACTGGACTGAAACATACTGGCTTTTCTCACGCACAACTTTCTCCCCCAAACATTGATCATCGATGTACTTTTCAGGCATGTCTTTCCCACATTGTTACACTACCCATGCAAAACTGACCAGTTATAAATAGCTCTGAATTCGTTTACATTTTAAAGTGACATGTACGCTGGGTGTTAGTCTTGAAACATACTGTAACAACAAAGGGACCTGTTTATTTATCAAGGGTCAAAGAGAGGATGGAAATGGTGCAAGACGCCGTGACTAACATTATAAGAGGACTTAAAGTGCACAATTAAAAAGTGCCAGACTGCATTTGCTGTCACACATGTCATCTCGTCGAATATGCGAGCCTGGATGTGCATATGACAAAATATTCTCACTTGCTCATTAGCGTCGACTCACCTATCGAGTCCATTCAGTTTGTGGAATGAAGTAGCTCTTGTAGATGTGGGGTAATTACAAACCAGCGCTGGCAGGCCATCAGTCAAGTGCGCTCTCAGGAAACACAGGATGAATGGGAAGGGGAAGCCTGCCGGGGGGGGCGGCACTCATCGAGATAAAGATGTCGGTTTTGAAAAACAGCTGATGCCCTTTCTGTCATTTTTCTGCCGCGACTCCAACATGACTGTATTAGCGCAAATGAGATTCTCCAGGCATGCTGTCTTCTCTGTGCTGTGAAAATTAGCTGAAAGGGATTGTGGGAACAAGAGGAGCTTTGCAGTCTGGTGCCTGTCAGAGAAGTGATGGCACTTCATTACCATAAATAGAAAAGGCCTGAAATATTGATTAAAGATGAAAGAAAACAATGATTTGGCCATTTATTTCCAATTTATTTAGAAGGACAAGGATATGCATAGTTTTAAGGGGGCGTCACCCCAAAAATGAAAGTCTACTCACTGTCTACTCACTTTTTACCACCGTTGGGAACAAATGGAAGGCAATGCAAAGTTTGTTTCCACGTGTGTTCACCTTTCTTTCTATTTACACCACATGTGTGAATTGGGGGGCGGGGCTAAACAGGCAGCGGTGTTGAAGCAGGCGCTGATCATCTTCTGCGGAGGAGGTGCTTATCAACACTATTAAGTCATAGTATATCATCACACTGCCTTCAATGTATTTAAACCGTTTTTAGACTAACAAGAAAGTTACAGGATGTTTTCATAGCACTATGACCTCTTATATGTCCAAAAACCCACCTTCGAGGCATCCTAGGTTTATATGACTTTCTTCTTTCATACAAATCCAGTTATATAAAAAATTGTCCTGGCTATTCCCAGCTCTGTCATTGCAGTCAGCAGGTGTTTCTGTTGAACTATCCACAGACATCAAATAAAGCATGCACATCCATAATAAAACATGCATCATACAGCCCCAATGGGTGAATAAAGTCCTTCTGTAGCAAATCCATTCATTCTCATAAGAAAAATATCACATTTTAAATGTAATAAACACTTTTCCATCTATTCTGCTAGACATCATACACAGAACGGACGTTGAGGATTTCCTACTAGATCAGCATATCTCCTATGTCATCTTTACTGACAGATACCTAAAGTGAGAGAAAAATATTTATTACGTTTTTGAAATATTTTTTCTGACAAAAATGCATGGATTTGCTACAAGAGGCTTTTTTCACCCCCGGAGCCATTTGAGGTAGGTTTAATTATGGATGCATGCTCTTTATTTGACATCTTGTGGACCGTTCAACCAAAACACCCACTGACCAGTTTTTAAATATAACTCTGATTTGTCTGAAAGAAGAAAGTCATATATACCTAGGACATCTCGAGGGGGAGTTAAACACAGGCTAATTTGAGGTGAACTGAATCTTTAAAAGATCGCGTTCTCAGTTTATGATCTCTTCAAACTGATTTGATTCCCAAAACGTAATGCATTATCAATGCAGCAAGGCACAGCTGCTTCTGATCATGCATACAAGCTGTCTTATCATCCAGTGGTCTGACGGCACCAAGGTTTAACCAGGCTTGACAATCAGAGCGATTACAGGTCTCCCAAACACAAGGTCTCCAGACTGATCGTGTCCCTATACAGCAGCCAGACTCGCTTCCAGCTCCGTCTGACTAACAGAAATCAATGAGAGTGAGGCCCCTCGGGAAAGCCAGCTCTGAGGCGAAACCTTCAGTCTGTTGTAATTCAGCTGGTGCAATGCCAGCAGTACGGTAGAAGATACAGAAACAGCAGCTCGATGAGCGATATTACAGCACGCGTGCATCTGACCAGGTGTTCGACTGCCAATCACGGACAAATGAGCCATTGGCTGGCGGAGAACAAACTGTCACGGAGCTTTTGTAGTTAACAATAGCGACCAGCTGAGAGGTCTGACACTACAACCGCCACTTACTCGCTTCCACTGTGTGCTTTGAGAGGGTCTCGATTCGTGTGTCATTTGATATCACCTCCGCTGAAAGATGAACCCCGTCGTTTAGAGGGTCTCTGACTCTTCGATAAGAGAGACAACAAGAGAGATATGGAGCTGAAACACCGGCGACGGGGAGGTCATTTCAGCCACAGCAAACACACAATCATCCAGAAGCTGCGGCTCGAGGCAGCATTTTGGAAAATTGCTTTGCTAAGCATCACACAAAATCAAACGTGTTGTGATTTAGACTTTAATTGTTTAGGAAAGGCATGCTGTTACTTTTTGCCTGTCTGATGAAAAAATTAGCCCAAAGTCCATACTTTTTAGTCACTTTTGAGGATACTGAGGATAGACTTACTTAAGAAGGCACTTAGTGATCCAGAACTCGACATATTAACAAGCTAATAATCACTCACAACAACTTTAGTAAACACAAATCCTTGAACAACCACAAATAACCTTGCCAAAAAGAATGTAATGACATTTAGTTTTAGTTTTCAAATTTAGTTGACATTGAACATTTTAAAAATGTATTTTAATTATTATAATAATAATCTCTCTCCACTGGACAAATCTGTATTTCACCTTACATCATAATGTATTCCAAGCGTGATTATATTTAAATATCATTTCATTATCATTTTTTAATTGATTATATAAATTGTATTAAATAACTGTACATGCTCATTTATTGATAGAAATCATTTAATTTATAATATATACGTACACTTATTAAAAAGTCTCCAAATATATAGATTACATTTCACAAGAGTTAAAATACTTCAATATTATTTATTACATATATTTATGTATGTTGCTAAATTAATAATCAATATATCAATAAATTGATAGATTTTTATTAGATTTTAAATTCATGGACTATATAAAATTGTTAACATTTAATAGCGTTTTCTTTTTTTTTTAATGTAAAAATTAAAATGGTTATTTTAAGAGCTGACCACTGGAAAGTAGCCAGAAACACTGCACAATAGACTGCCCACCTTATGGTAAAGTCGTTGTAATGCATGGGCTGTCACAGTTTTTATTTACACTGTATAAAAAACAGCTGTCTCTTGGGACAGATTTGTTTGCATATCCACAGCAGAAAAAGCTTGTTTCGTACAGTACATGCTGTGTAAATGTGGCCTACTGTGAAGAATATACCGCGTGTAGGATAAGAGCTTTACACAGCGATCTTTAAATCCATTTTGCAGTATTTTCACATATGGTAAGACGTTGCTGCTCACTCGCTGAGATAAGATGGATTTGCTTTGCTGCACACACAGAGGAACAGTTAGAGCGAGCCGTGGCAGATGTCTGGGTGAAACCACGGTAAACCGACTCAATCAGCAGAGCTCTTGCGGGAACGTGGAACATGTGGAAATTGGAGGGCCTAATTATCCGATTTTCTTCATGAAATTATGCATCTGCGAGGGGTGATTGGACCACCATGTCAATTTGAGACCTTGATCCAAGACTAATTGTGTATCCCAGAAAAACCCACCCAGGGACACAATTGAAGTTAATCTGACAAGATTCACCCTTCTGACTGCTCGCCTGATTCCCTCAGAGCCAAACATGACCTGTGCTCTTTAAAAGATACATATCCTGCTTTATATTGCAGCCTTGGAGGCATGCAATATATGAGACCCATTATTAAAAACATCATGAAACCAACAAAAGTGGCCGGAAAAGTGAGAACAGAAAAATATGAAGGGAGAAAAATACAAGCACACTGCTTATTGCAAACATACCTAACCTAGCCTAGTGTGCATTCATTTACTATGTGGTACATGCATATATAGTTGCATGCATATGTTTCAATTTCTTAATAATATTGTTATATAATGATAAATTTATTTATATAAATTGCTTAAAATAATAATTCTTCCCCCAATTTCACAGACCAGTCTTAAGCTAGTCCCAGACTAAACTGCATGTTTGAGCTGTCTCAGATTAAAATATCTTGCTCTGACATATCTTCAGACATGCCAGTGTCATTGTTCTGTGTTAAGATGCATGCCTGTAATATTGTCTTATAAGGCATTTCTGTAAATGTTGCTTAAATATCTTAATTAAACTAAGGCCTAGTCCTGGCTTAAGCTAAACCCTGTTTGTGAAACCGGGCCTATGAGTCTACATCTTTAAATCTTTTCATTTTTAGATTACAGTAATATAGTTAAATTCAATAAAGATATTTTGATAATTATAAATGAATTTTTATATAAATGGCTAAATTAATGGCATGTAAAAATATTTTTTGAATTGTTCATAATTTAAATATTAGGGGGTAAAAAAATTTAAATAACTGAAAAAAACCTCAATGATATTATTAATAATATTTAATTAATAAATAATACATTTATTTGTATAATATAGCTACTAATCTAATAGTTAATATATTAACATCTGTATATCTATAGAATTTCTCTAAATGTATAGACATTTTTACATATTTTTATTATTGTTTTATTATAAATGTATTTATGTAAATAAATACTCCAAATGTTTAAATTACACATTATGCAACTGAAATATTGTATATATAAATAATAACATCAGATAGAAAAATGGCAGCCATATATAATTTGTCTATAATTCTATAAAATGTCACTTTCACTAAATTTGTAGATTCCATTTGTAGTTAAAATTTTTAATAATAATTAATATTTTTTTAAATTATAAATGTATTTATACAAATGAAAAATACAAATTTACATATGTTTAAAAAATCTTTCCAAATGTTAGACTACTGAACATTGTATAAAATGTAATGATTACATTTAAATAACTTAAACTTAAATAAAGGCTACCAAATAAATAAATATAAAATTTTTGCTGTGTAAATAATGCACTGTAAATTAAATATGTACAAAATAATGGTTTAATTCAACAAATTTGTTTGTCTTATTTAATATAAATGTTATTATATACAGTAAATCAGCATTATATAAGCTATTCATCTCTGTTGATATTGATACTAGCCATTAAAAGAGAGAGAGAAGAGGCGGAGAATACAAAAGCATGCCCAAACCCTGCATAAATTCACATCCCCTGAATAATAAAATATATCCATGTGAGAAATGAGATGCTGGGGGATGATGAAACTTTTAAATCCATGGTTTTATGCCGTTTTGTGGTGGGTGAATAAATTACTTGTCAGGCATGGACTGAGCCAAAATGGCTTCATTTGAAAAATTGAGAAAGAAAGGAGAAAAAAGCACAAGCATATTAGTGTTTGCACACACACTTTAAACTCAGTCTTCCTTAAAGTCAACACGAAAGAAGAAATGACCCTATTTGCTTTATTCCTACATATTTTCAGTCTGAAATTGGATTAAATATCTTTTTCCAATCAGAAAAAAACATCTGGGTTTTTAATGCATTATTAAGTGAACTTCAATGCATCGTATCTGGATCATAAAACATTCATATGCAAATCTATTTTCATTAATAAAAATACTTTTAACATTACTAATTCATCAAGACTATAAACTGGCTTGGCCGCCTTCTGAGGGCAGTTTCTTTAAAACGGTTGAACTTTTGTGAGATGTCAGGACAGCTCTTGTCATGTCAGGCCCGTCTCTGAAGTCTTAAAGAGCGATAGGGTCGGTCAGAGGTTTCCATCAAAGTCAACACAACCCCTGGCAGGAAGCACGGGACAGGGTCTTTCCCTGCGGAGCGACGGCTCTTAACCCCGAGCAGAGATACTCTCCTGAGGCGGGAACTGTGCTCTTCAGCAGCAGGGATGGATGCATTTCCACTTAAGATGTGTTCAAAAATTAATCAACAAAAATAATTCTTAGATTGATATTTTAACTCTCGGGATATGGACTCTAAATTTAAAACTTTATAGCAGGAAACACAAAAAAGTGACACTTGCTGTTAAGCCTGTCGGGCTTTATTCTGTGATAACAACCTGCTGGCTGTACATTATCCTGCTTATTATTAGGACTTCTTGCCCCAAAAGTAAATAATAAAACTATAAATAAATAAATAATACAATAATATTTATTTTTTTACCAGTCAGTCGAGTCATCTTCTATCCACTGCTGAAATCCACTGCTTTTGCTTTTTCCGTACATGTTGAAATTAATGTCGAAATCCTCTATTTTAACTCGTGGTTAAGCATTTTTGAACCACAGGATGGCGCCAAACTATCAGCGACAAGGGGCAAGAAGATGCATAGTACCCGGATGAGCCTGTGTTATTAGTTTTACCTGTTGTTATCTGGGAATAACAAACCTTGGAATGTGGCGACTGACCAATCAGAATCGAGCATTCCACGAAGCCGTGTAATAATAATGATATGTAATATATATTATCCGAGCAGCTGAGTCCTTAGCCATCTTCAAGAATTGGCAAAAACACATCTCTTTCATCTTTAACTATAAGATTATAAGCAATCAAACTGTTGAGATATGCTATATACTGTAGCTGGTGTCACTGAGAAAATTGTTTTTATATTTTATATTTCTATATAGAATATATTATATTCTGTTTTCAATTTAGTTTTAATCATTTTTAGAGTGTAACCTTATTTCTTTATACACATTTAAATGCACCATAATTCCATATTTTTCGCATGCTCTCATTAGACTAACTTACCTGTTCTGCCTGTGGAAAATCTTTTATTTTCTGACATCATCAAGCCTTATCAGCCCTTCCCTTCACTTTTCACCATCCAGTCACATGTCGTAAATTAAGCCCAACACCTTTTTCTCGTTGAATGTCCTATTTTTGGTTTTTGTGCAACACTGTTTCCGCGTGCCTTACAGTATGTTTCACTGCAGTTTCAAAGAGAAATGTCCACTGAATGAAAACACGTTCAATATGTGAACCCTGGCAGATTTTAATTTTTTTGACACAGGTATGTATTGTGGCAGTTCAAAAATGAAATATCCATGGACTGACGCTAAAAGTTAATGCTCTATCATGTTGGAAAAATGGCCTAGACCAAATCCAACCCTAAACCTACCTGATAATGTTAGCAAAAGCAAAACTGATATAAAAACGCATTTGTTGATGCAACTGTGCCATTTCAACTTCCTTTTACACAGATTTGAACTGTTTTTAAACCTACCGTCTATAAAAGCCATAGATATGAAGCTGGTTATGTGTGATGCTAATATTCAAAACATCAGTTTTTTTTAAATATCCCAGAATATTATTATTGTTTTGAACTCATAACATGAACACCTGATGATTTCTTCAAGTAATTGTGTGAAAATTACTCTTTATTAATCAAAACTCTGCAAATTTGTAATAAAGTAATAAAAGGTTGTCAGTGTTTTACTTCCTCCCGTGTTCATTTATTTTGGAAACGGCAGTGATATGTACTTACTGGTACATATTTTGTGTCTCTTTAAAAAAAAAAAAGTGTACCCAGGTACTCATTTCATGCTGACTTTAAGTTATCAGTAAACATCGCCAGTATATTAGCAAAAACAAAGAAGTAGAAGGTGAGAGAAAGCACAAAGGACAAGCAGCCTCAGTAACTCACACACAGCTGTATTTCTCTGGCGTTCAGACTCAGCTAATCAGCGCTGGCCGACAGTTACATCTATCACGCAGCTGGCCGGGCCTTGATTCATTACCAGCCGCCAGCTGCCATTTCGGAGCAGATCTGGGCTCGGCTCATCCGGCCTGGCAGGTGGGAAGCTTCTGTGGCATTTGTCTTTCCTAAACAGTAAAGTTGTCCGAGCTTGTTAAGGAGAACAGAGTCCACTTGCTGCGGGATCAATGGCTGTAGTCAATCTGCAGACATCAATGAAGGCAAGAAAGTATGGATGTTCCACTGCCTCTGCCTAATCGTATATCCACTAGCCAATGCATGCTGACAGCTTTTCAGTCGGACAGGGTCACTTTGAGAAAGCGTAACCTGACTGAAATGACAGCTCCCAGCTAATGAGTGTCCAAAACACTGTCTGAAACCAGCTAAAACTAACTAACCAGCTTTCTCTGTTTTTTTTTTTCACAGCAAAAGTATGTTGAGCTCTCAAAGCCGTACTTCTCTTCTAATAAAAAGTGTTATCACACCATTCTTCATCCTAGAGCCTCCCTTGAAGTCTTCATCTCTATGAGTTCTCGAGGCTTTTCCGTTTAGAAGCACTTCTGCGCTTTTGTGTTTCTGCACATAATAACGCCAGTATTGGTTTGGCAATTTATTTTAAGCGTGACACCCCTGACCTCCCTCTAAAGATGTTTTCTGCAAGGCTTAAAGTAAAAATAAAAGCCAGCGAAGCGGAACTTTTGCAGATGGTAAAAGTGCTTTTAGGAAGTGGAGGCAGATGTACACACACATATTCCGCTCTGTTGTCAATAAGGTGCATTGTGGAATTAAAACCGCCTGAGAGAGATTTATCTTCATGTACCTGAAGGCAGAAAAGTTTCATGGATAAGTTTAAACTTGATATACTGCGGGTGAGTCATATACCTAATAAAATATATATTCTAATATAACTTCTGCTTTTGATCAGAAACCTTTTAATGCAATCAGCCAAATGCAAAAAAAAAACTATTAAAATTAAGCTTTCCAGCAAATGAGTTCAACTAATTAATTATAAAGACTTACAAAGTAATTATAAAGTAACCAAGGTTATAATTCATTATAATACATTAGTAGAATACATTAACAATCAACCAATTTCAGGTTCTAACAAGAATTAGGAAATAGTATTGTGCATTTTAACTTTTTACAATTATGAAAAAATACAGTATAATACATTGTGATGTACATTAGATATCTTTAAAAAGTTTTGGAATTGGATTCTTTTAAACTGCAAAGTTCAGTGAATTTCCTGCCATAAAATGTGTAGTACATTCTCTATTTATTAAAATATGTACATTAAAAATTATGTAAATGAATAATAAATGAAAATTTCAAAGAAAGACATGTACAGCAGGACTGATGTTACAAAGTTTTGAAATTCATTGAAACTGACTGTTTAAATCAAAAACACTTAAAATGTCTTAAAACTCTTATTTAAGAATAGTGAAGAATTGCACAAATCATCTAAGAGAATTTAGGAAGTGCATTAAAACATCTTTATATAAAACTGCATCCTGAATCCTTTGTAAATTTAGCAAATTGTCTATATTATCTCATCTATGAACTTTTGTCTATAGAAATAAAATGAGCAAGTGAAATTCCTGTTAATTGGCAACATATGTTGCATTTGATGTCCTGTGGTTGAGACTTTTGAGAGCTGATAATGATAATGAGTTAACACACTGTCAAAGATCTTGATAGCTAAAGTCACCCAAGGGACGGTTATGATGCTTCAGCAAAAAGTTATGTAACTGTGCCTTAAGTTGTTTAGTAGGAAAATATCTTATATACACAAAACATATTTTTTTCTCTGTATTTTCTGTTGCTTTTTTTAAAGGTAAAGCTATATAAACATCATTAAATCAAAATGCATTTACACTTGAGAAGCAAGATGTGTCAAGATAAAAAAATTAAAAAAGGAACAAACTTTAAAAGTTTCTGCCTATTGGTTAAAAAAACAAACCTTTTCCCCTTACAATTTTTTTTAAGATTAATTTTTTGCCTTTTTTATTAGATTTAAAAAAAGACTAGATTTGATGTTTTTATTAGCTTAAACATTTATTCTGTCAAAAAAAAAAAAAAGACTGAATTAGAGCCTTTTTTTGCAGTGTGTCATGTGTGTTGTGTGATTTATACTAAAGCTCTTACTGGTCGGACACAAGTTCGAATCCCACCATTCTTCAATCTAGAGCTTCTCTTAAAGTCTTCATCTTTATATAAGTTCTCTTGAGACTTTTTTTTTTTTTTTGCAGTGCATAAACCAAATTGTGTAATGTATGCAATGTGATTTATAATAATGCTCTGATTGGTTGGTTGCAAGTTCGAATCTTGTTTGCATTTAAATGAGTTTTCTCATTTGGCCGTCTAGATTTCTTCCAGCCTCATATTTTGATTATTTCTTTTCTCCATTCCACATATAAATCAAATTACAAACATATTAACATATGTAAATGCCTGAAAATGTTCCATATAATTCCCAAAATTTCCATATGCAATTAATCCATATGGCTTAAAAACACACTACATAACTTTGTTAGTGTCACGCTTAGCTATACTTTCTATAGATCTTACTGCAATGAAATCTATGATGTTGGAAACACTATATGAGTTGTGCTTTGCAGTTTCACCATCTGTTCCCCCATGGCATCACTTGGCAGCAGTCTGTGCAGGTCACAACCCCGAAATAACAGAAGCCTGTGTTTAATCTATAGACAGAGTTTGGCTTCCTTGGAATGTAATGGCTTCATTAGGCCCTTCAAACCAAGCAGACGTGCATTTCTCTGTTGAATTCCTATGGGAACAGCAGCTATGAAACCGCTGCCCTGCCCTGGACCTCTGAGTTTCGGGAGCGTATAATTTCTTCTGCCATGTGCTCATTAGCGCTAGCCTAGACGCATACAGCTGAGGTGGTTACCGAGGATGGCTAGTTAAGATGTGAGTGAGGACATAATATGGATGAACACGTTGGACAAAGAGAAAAGAGCAGGAAAAATATGTCAATCTCAATGTGTCCAGCTCATCCTTTAGTCACAGTATTTTGTGAAAACTCCATTCGAGAATAGCAGAACTCATTCTGTGGATATGAAGTGTATATGATCTGAAGAGCAAAAGCCCAGCTTCTGAAATGGCCATTTCACATAGCTTTTCCAAAACTATTGGGAAATCCCATGATGGACATAAATGCAATTATCTATGGCCCATTGGCATGGTAATTAAGGGTAATGTCTATTAGCATCTATCGCTACTTGCTCCTCAGAGAACTGTGCTCTCTAACCCGATCCTGGCAGCTGTCTTGATGCTTATTAATGTGAATCTACACAGGTAAAAGACTGAAATGACAAACTGCTGCCTACTTGGACAAAGAAACACATTGTGAAGCCATTAGCATGTAGACAACATTAGGCAACTTCTATGAGTAAGTCATCAGTCACACACTAGCAGTTGTACACAGTCGTACACAAAAGAAACGGTTATTAAAGTATTTAAGTAATTGACCTGTCTTTCAATTCAAAAGTACTTCTGTTGGTGTAACTTTTAAACTTACTAAGTACTTTTATTAATACTAGTGGCACTCCAAATTGCAGATGCAGTGTTGTACCAGGTGCGCTACTGAGCAAGTTTACCACATCCAAATGATATGATGATGCAAACATCAAAAAAGCATTAGTTTACAAGTCATTCACAATTGTAAAAGTGTTTTGAGGTCACAACACATTGTGCATGCACGCAACTTCCATGCATTTTAAAAAACAGCTGATTGAGATTTACCGCTAATCAAAGAGCCAGCTTTACTGACAAATGCGCATGAATAAATCAACGATTAAATCGCCTAGCCCTACCCCCTGTATATTACAGTGCAGCCAGGTACATTTATGACATGAGACCAGGAAGCAATAAACATTTATTTAATACAGTTATCCTGGAAACTTTTATTTATGGACTGTTTAATCTAGCTGGTTTAAGCATGATACGAAACCCCTATGAAACCATTTAACCGGCTTTGACGAGCAAACCACTGTTTTATTAGCTCTACAGCTCAATGCATCAAAGCATGCATGCTAACCGCTAGGTCATGACATTCATTCACTTTCAGACAGCGAATACAGTCATGCACAAGAGTAAAAAATGGCCCTTAATTAAACTCTAAGTTTCGTAGAATAAACTGGGGTTAATGTTTATAGCCTCGAAAGGGCAACTACTATCTGATACACAGTGATTTGCTGAAGTAGTGACAAGCAAAGAGGAAGATCTAGACCATTACCGGAAACGACAATGAGGGCATCATTGTTGCAAAGCTATTGACTTTTCATTCGCTTGTTGTGTGACATTCATTTAGCGGCTAATTGCTTGCTTGTTCAATTCTTTTCTCTGCGTTTTAATTCACATCTCACATTACAGCAGGGAGACTCGAACCTGCAGTTTGGGAAATGAAAAATAAAGATTGCTCCACAAAGTCAACAAACAACTGCAAACAAAAGCTAGGAGAACTCATATAGGGATGATCACGTCTCCATCCATGTCTCACCTTCTTTTGTTTGAATAATAAAAGCCAGTCTTTCAGTTTTGGAAACAAAATGTGTTATTTATAAAATCAAGCCTAATTATTTCCCCTACTGTACAAACAAGGAAATGCACAAATACTATAGTAAAAAAACAATGGTTTAAATTGTATTTAATATTGTTAAAAAGAAAACGTTTATTAGAAAAGTACACTGTATTAAAATCATGGAAGAACCATGGTACAATTATGGTCAGAATATATATAGGACTATGTAGGACTATGATTAATTTCACATTTACTTTGGTTTTACTACAAAAACATATTTAAACCATAGTTACTATATTAAAATCGTTGTTAATTTTGCAGTTACTATGTTTTTACTGCAAATGTCGCAATAAAACAATGATTATTTCTGTAGTTACTATGGTTTTACTACAAAAATCATAATTAAACCTTGGTTACTGCAGTAAAAACATGGTTATTTTACACTAAAATCATAGTTAAACCACAATGAGTAAAATTGTTCATTGTTGCATTTACTATTGTTTTACTATAAAGAAATGTGGTTTCTTTCAGTAGTCAAACTAGGGTTAATTTTTCAGTATTTAAAAATCATCCACTTATTTGAATATAGACGTTCAACAATCTTTATGCATGAAAAATCTCCACACACTTCATCTTTCAGCTGGCTGCGTATTCAAATGTGAAGCTTTTGGCTAGACTGTGGTTAACTACTTTAAATAAAGAGCAGCGAGTATCTTGAGTAGCTACAGTAACTGTGTAACTGAAACACTACGTGTGATGGTAAACACTGGAGTCCGGAGGATGCTAAAGTGGATGTTATTACACAAATGTGTGCCATCGCTCATGAATTTTTAATGCACAATTAAACAGTGCGATTAGTACAGCTGTGTGATATTTGCATTTGTGGAGCAGCGGGGTCTCTGGTAATAGCTATAGTTCTATCACGTAGGGTGAAGAAGGGGGGAGGATTGTAGCATAGAGGGGTTTTAGCGGAGGAGGAACTGTTTGTTAAAGCCCATCATTATACTTCCTGTCCATCCGTGTCCTCCTCTCACCCATACTCCCTGCTTCTGTTCAGCCGCCGGTCTTTATTGATACTCCAGAGCACTTGATAGGAGACAGAACCATCATTCCTTTTGGAAGTGGCTAGCAGACTAGTCTGTTTTACACCCTCCCATTCAGTTTGCATGGCTGCTTAAGCTCCTTGCTGACCCAAGTTTGTCTTTCTGGGGCAAACGTGCCATAAAATTTACTGAAGGCCAACTAGAAGCAGACTAATACTATCTGGCATACTTTAGTGCACTATTATGGTCCTAAACACATGAATATAGCTTAAAGAGTGACTGGAAATGTGCTTCTCCATTTCATAAAATAAATGCATAAAGTCTATTACTAGCCTTATTCACATGTGTTTGCACAGACAAAAATAACAATGCACTAATATGCACTACTAATATTTTTTTTTTTATCTGTTATTCATTGCAGCTTTTTATAAGTAATATGGCAATAGCCACAGCATTTTTGCGCAATTTTGCTATGGAAATTTAAAAATAATTTGCATTAAAAAAAATTACAAAGAGATTTTTTACTTTCCAAATTAAAGAAACTGTAATTTTTAGTACTCTGATAAACATATTTTGCATATGGTTACTTTAAATATGAAACATGTAAGTAAAACAATACATTTATTTAAATCTAATTTACTGATAAAATCAAGTATTATGGGGGTTAGGCTGAATATTCACCCAAAATATAATAGTCAACATTTAAAGTTCATTAAACTTGTCCTTGAATGCATTTTTGTTTCATGTAGGTTTTAGGAAAACCTTGATGAAAGGTTTTGATCCCCTTCAAATGTTGACTACGGTACATTATATTCAGTAACATATAATTAATAGAAGGGCTATCATTAAACCTCTATGAACATTCATTTCACATTGATTCCTTAGTTTAGGCAAATATTATAGACTTTGATTGGCTAATAATCCTTTTGACACTTTCTTTTTGGACACAAATAGAAAAATACATGCTGCAGCAAAAGTAGTGCAATGTCTAACGTCAAGATTTTACTTCTATACTTTCAGTAAGTCTCCCATTGCTGCGTAGACAACAAACACTTGGTCCCGCCGGTCGGTCTACATCGCCTTTGCCCTTTGTGAGCAATGTCAACATCCACTGAATAGACAGAAAACAGCTGAACACTCAACTGAGAGCACTTCGGCTCCCAAACTCCTACAAAATCAGGACCATCCATGACATTTCGGTCAGTACGTGAAAGAGCAGCGAGTCACCAGGGCACCCGGTACGCCCAGAAACACTACAGTACGTAACAGACATAATCCTCATTTATCCTTAGTTTAACAACTGAGAATTAATTAAATGGATTCAACTTCTGTCCATCTTGAGCGGATAAGAATGTGCAAGATAAGAATAACAATATCCTTCCCCTGCTTATTCAAGAGTGGAATACAGATTTTAAAACGCTAGGCTTTGAATACGTGTCTACTTTACAGAGAAAAATCATACACAGGCATGACATGCTGAACGAGTAAGGATTATTTACACAATACCAGACTTTCAAGCTGCTCCAAGTACAACAAACTCAGAGAAACATGGACATAGATGCTAACAAATGCATGACAAATGAAAACAATCTTCTGATATTGATTTAAGATATCAAATGTCTGATATCCTCCGACTGGATGAATTTGCATTGACTTGATTTTCAAAAAACCTTGCAGACTTGTTCTGACCTTCAGCAATCACCAGCCGCTACAGACTGCAAATGGAGGTCTATAATTCATAATAACACCATTGAAAAAGCCTATCCCCAGATGTTCTCTCACATTCAATTATCATATTTCTTTTGATGTGTTTGAATTTATTTCACTGGTAAACACTACTTAATCTGTGCAGATTACTCTCCTGATTCAAAAATTTCATCTTGATGGATTTGTTTCTTACAAACACATAGCTTTTGGGTTAAGAAAATATAAAGAGATGGTCTGGAGTGGTGAGGATGAGTGTTTTTAACAGCTGTTTGGACTCTTATTCTGACAGCACCCATTCACTGCAGAGCATCCATTACTGAGCAATGGAGCATTGATTACCTATACAGCAACTATTTTTTGCATGCTCATTTTGGCCAAATTACATTATAAATAATTACATGCATCACTGCATTTCTCCTATACAAAAGCCAATCCTAGAATGCATTGCAACAAGTGATATAATGCCACATTTTTCGAAACTGGATGAAGAAACTTATCTGCATCTTGGATGGTCTGAGTGCAAGTAAACATTTCCAAATTGTAATTTTGTGGTGAACTATTCCTTCAAGCCAAGCATAGGCTACAACACCTGTGCGACATACTACACTAAGTCTCAGTCAAGTCAGTGCATGCACTACGTAACGTATCTGTTGGTTAGTATCTGGGATTAAGACATAACATAACGAGGAAAGAAGCTTGTTTCTTGAAGCGAGCATTTGATTCAAGTACATCAATGCATCGAGCCAATCTTGGAAAAGCTATCTTACCCATCTCTCTAGAGATCTGCACGAATGCTTCAACGCCACTTTCCCCGTAGTTTCCTTCAGAAGCCAGCGTGGAGACGTAGTTCCAGCCCATCGCTGTGACAATATCCAGCATGGCCTGGGCCTGGTAGGAATCCGGTGGAACTACGCGGGAAAAAAAGTCGTAGCGGGTGTTATCGCTCAGCTCCGGAGCCGTGGATGCATAGCTGATCTGAGGGATCTGCAGAGAAAAGAAGATAGAGAGAGTTTACAAAAAGGGTTGTCTTGTATCACAGTGCGTGTCCAGATCTAGTGACCTGCTTGCCTAGACAGACATTTTGGCCAAATTACATTAAAAATAATTACATGCATCGCTGCATTTCTCCTTTATACAAAAGCCAATCCTAGAATGCATTGCAACAAGCTCAGTGAAATCCAACATGGTGGATTAGCCAACAAATACACTTATTTCATTTGATCTTGATGATAGTGATTTTGATGATAGTTGCAGTTCACCCAATATACGCTGCTTCAACACAATAGCTTGGCAATTCATAACTGCTTTATGTTCTGGTAAATGGTTGTGCATTATTTACAAATTGTATGATCTTATGCTTCGGGAACACTTAAGCAAGTTAAGTTTAGAGAAGTAGAATAAGGTATTAATATCTGCCTAATTAGCACTAATACATGGCTAATATTGCAGTAATATGCATGCTAATAAGCAAAAATATAGGGTTACATTTTTTCATAAGGTTCACATCATGCAAATTTTTACAAAAGTTATGTTTTCTTGTAGTCAGGGATTTTTTTTGTGCATAAGTATTGCATTAGCTTAACAAAATATGCCAACCAGGGTTATTCTTTCTTAACTAAAACAAACAAACAAAAAATACAAAACCAGAAAAAATGACCTGAAATAAGATTTAACCTAAATTAAATACAATATTCAAATGAAACTTATTTCAGCTAGTTGCCAGTGTAACACTTTGTTTAAAGTACTAAATATGAATGAATAACACTATATAGACATATTTTAAAAAGCCCAACATGGACAAAAATATATTTATTGTAGCCATAAACTATTAATTCCCATAAATCTAGAAGCAGTTTCCCTCATTTCAGTCATTTGTTTCATCGTTTTAGTTAAATCATGGACACAAATTAAGAATTCTTATTTCTTAGTTTCTTTTCATAGTTAATTGTGGTTTGGCTAATTTATTCCCTCATTTTGATTCAATTCAAATGAGGGGGAAATGAATACAAAGAGGCCACAGTTTTCTAAATCGAGGGAACTAATTGTTCATTCATGCCCAAACAATAATGAAAATTTAGTTAAAATGAAAAGGTAAATAGTCGTGTCTGCTGCTGAGAATCATGGGTAATGGAGTCTGTAGGAAGTCTGAGTGACAGATTCATTGTCTAGAGCAAGAGGACAGGAGGAGGTTAAAGAAGCTCACGGCTGAATTATTCTGAAGGATTCTGTTACAAAACTGTTTTGAAATGCACCTCACATCGAGCTACACAAACGGTGTTAAACCCAAACATCCCCGATGGCGCGGCGGGACACAATCACCTGCGCTTTCACCGCTTGAAGCTGTAAATAAGAAAACATTTAGCCACAAAGCACTTGAGGAACATCACGGCATGCGTGCGCAGAGCTGCGTCGTGTAGATTCATGAGTAATGATGCTGAACAAAACTCTGACATTGAAAAATACATCAAATTTCCTCCGTCTCCAGCAGTGAGGAGGGAAAATTGAAATCTGACACCTTAAGACTGATAATCAAGAGATAAATGTGACCACTTCCCAAAACATGCAAAAAACACAGCTCTCAAAGTCTTACGCAAAAACTATGTCGCTAATAATGTGGCTTGCAAAAGTTCACCCAATGGAAAACTTTTATTAAGTATACCGGTAGTGACTTATGAATATTTCATGAAAAAAGACAACGCCCAAGAGGCCAAGATACATGAAAAGCAGGAAAAATAACTCCTATTTTATTGCATAACACTTTAAAATAAACATATATTGCTTTCTTGTGTAAATATGAAGTTATGATCTCATATCAAAGCACCTCGGGTTATTGCACAAAGAACACAATAGATTTTGAGTGCTTTATTTGAAGAAGAATGAACTTTAATTCAAATACCAACACTGGTCAAGTTATATATAAAGAGACAGTAATCAAATGTGCATAAGAAATAAAATTAAATAAAACAAATTCATATATATTTATGTGATGTATAAATGTGTATGTATAAATATGTATGAATATGTATAAATATATTTTATAGATTACAAAATAAAATGCAGACAAATGCTCCTCAGCTACTAAATATAATTAAATAAAATCCTGTCTGTTTTTTCTGCGATAGTCACACCACTAGACCATTCATTTTTAAAAAAGCAAGAGACGCTTGCATGTCTGATTCTGTCAGAGGGGAAGCCACCATAAAGCATGGGTCAATTTGATCACTCCCATCAAAATAAGGCAATAAATCCATTTAACCTAAAGAAAGACCCAGCTGGCCTTCTGCTCTCTGGCATTTTGTGTCATAAATTCCCATAATTACACATCTAATATAATAATATCAAAGGGCAAAGGATTTTAATTCATCCTCTGAGAATCCAAAAGCATAAAAGTGTTTGCATTTTACAGTCAATAAACTCTCAATCCTCAGTAATCCGCTTTTGCAACATTTCCTCAAGCTATCGCTGTATAATTCAACAAACACTTAAAATATAAAAGAATAAAAAAAGTTTACCTGTAAACTCAAGTCGCCGGTGCATTTAATGAACACAGCTTTAAAGCTCGCTGAATGAGGACTTCGGCATCGAGCAGATATTGAGCGCTTGTAGTTTATGATGGCAGCCGATAAAAACACTGCTATAAAGAACTCAGCGTGAGATGCTCTGGCTTTAAAAGAAGCTCAACACAACAAAGATTGCCGTCACACAAATGCATTTGCATTAAGAGAACAGGCCTTTGAAGACGTGCAAATGGAGGGACATAACAGACCCGAGGCCATGGACGACAAATGGGATGTTTGTGACACATCTGTGGTATTACAAAACAGTGATGAAGAGATCCTTGAGCATTTAAGGCCTAATAATCCTCAGAGAATGGCCAACTGAGACTTTCTTAATGGATAAAAGAACCACACAAACTGCTGACAGCATTTGTGACATAATGTCAATTACCACAGATTACAAGTCAAATCATCTCTCAGGAAATAAATGAAAGCAAAAACCAAACTGACATGCCCTAGACGTCTACCATTTTTATTCATTTAATCAGTAAGTTTTAGTAATTTTGTCATGTTTGTCGTTCTTAAATTTTTCATTTTTTTTATTATAATTTTTTTTTTAGTTTAAGTTATTTTAGTACCACAAGTCAAAATAATTAGTCAAAAAATAAAATTAAATAACCAAATAATAATAATTATAATAAAAAGAAAAAAGGGGAAAAATATAAAATAATAGTAAAATAACAATAATATAAAACCCACTGGTGTCAATAATGCACTTAAATATTTGACAAAATAATTTGTCAAAAATGTAATCAAGCAAAAAAAATAAATAAAATAAAATAATAATAATAATAATAATAATAAATAGAAAAAGAAAAATGGAGAAAAATATAAAATAATAGTATATAATAATATAAAATAAAATAACAAGAATATAAAACCCACTGGTGTCAATAATGCACTTAAATATTTGACAAAATAATTAGTCAAAAAATTAAATTAATTAACCAAAATATTAATAATAATAATAAATAGAAAAAGAAAAATGGAGAAAAATATAAAATAATAGTATGTAATAATATAAAATAAAATAACAAAAATAATAAAAATAATAGTCAAAAATTCACTTAAATATAGTCAAGCTTAATGCATTATGTATTTAATGTATTTAAAAGAAGAAATTAGTATTTTTGTTAAAGACTTACATTAAATGTTTTTTTTTTAAGTTTGTGGTTGCTATAACAGCAAAGTTGAAGAATAAGTGAGTTTACAATGCTAATAAACTCATGCTGATAAATATTTTTTTTTAAACTTGCAGCTAGACGTCACGCTGTCTGCTTCCATTTTTAGTGCTTTACTGTAAAAGCAATATTTTTTACGATAATTGACATCAATGCTATAGTGCATAACTTGTATTGAACCAAGAACATTCCTTTAAAAGAGAAATTCAAAAAACTGTCTATAGAAATATATAAATAATGTAATAGCTTTCCTATTATTTGTGGAATTAATCAATACTTCTCTGCATTTTGGAATTCTATGCATATTCGTTGTATACACACTTTGTATACTCTTTGTGTTTTTGTACAGGGAGGGCAATCAAATGAAGATTTAATGCAACGCTGCATGTCACAGGATCATACACATCCCCCAAACACAAATACATGTGCGTGTGTGTGCATTTGAACAGTGTTTGTGTGTGTGTGTTTGAGGATAATGGAGCTGCCTGGCTGAGCGGCTGATAGATGGTTCTCCAGCTCTGCTAATTAACCCTTGCTAAGACCTTTATTGTCCGACATAAGGCAGACATGGACCTGAACAAAGGGTGCAAATGCAAGTGTGGCCTCATACACACACAAAAACACGCAAGCAGCCTCACGTAATTCCAGCTGCATTGATTAATGTGTCTTGTATGTTGAGATTACCCCGATCTGACGACACACACTGATTCCCAGGTGAGCTTGTTGTGTTGTATGAGCAGAGGGGGCAAATAATGCATGTATAAATCCATATATGCGTCCAACAGCACTAAAATATAACCATCTCAAACCTTAACATGGATATTTTAAAAATAAATACTGGTGCATTAAACATTTTTTTAAATTCATGTTTCATGCAATCGATCAAGCAAGCAGGGAACTAAATGCAACAAATAAAAGTTGCTTTTTTTAGCCAAATATTTATTATTGCATGTCCTGGCACATATAATGTAGTGAATATAATGAAATTCAATAAAAAAGCAAAAAATAATAGTAGTAATAAAAAACTTAAATAAGAAGATTTTAAGAATTATTATTTACAAAATAAAAGTAATTTTAAATTAAATTATGTATACTATTATTTTAATGCATTTTTAATCCAGTAAAGAAGTGCAAATTGTTATGCATTCATTTATACATACACACTTTCTAATAAACGTTTCAAATGTCCAATAATTAATCCAAACTTTCCTATTGTCTACAAATACCTTTGTTTGTGAAACAACCTAAAAATTGGGACAATTTATGGTTATAGACATTTAGATGTTACTACAAATTTCACTCTGGTTGGAAACGCCAAAGGATTAGAAATCTATGCTTCTAAATTGATTAAGAACAGGATGTTTTGTGGTACTGTTATCTAATGGCTTCCCAAAGGGTAAACCACTGACCCTCGATCAGTTCACAATAACACAACTCAATGAAGTATCGAAGGGTCAAATAACACCACTGCATCAGACACACAAAACCACTCAATGCAACACACTAAAGAACATATTCCTTCATCCTCAGTCTAACAGATGCATGCATTAGTTCTGATGATATGCATTATGGGATTTCAGGATGATGCTGTATGAACTTATTCTCTGGGTCGAGCGTTCAAATTAAGGTTGAAGATAGATTGAAGGGTGAGAAAGCGGATGTCAAACTCGATGGGCATCACTAATGTCTGGAGGTATTTTATACTCTCATCATCAACCTAAAGACACTGCACTGCTTTACTATCAGACTCAGAGCTGTGGACTGGACTGAGCCTATGAATAGTTTATTTGAGAGAATAGCAGATTTAAACTTGGGTTTTGAAAAGTTTACAGTAGTTTAGTTTAGTTGGGCCATGTATTTGTATTTCACATGAAAAAGGCATTGTGGAAAAGTCTGAGGATGTAACCATAGCAACAGCAGGCTGATGAAGATCATATTCGACTATTAAGATAATATTGATGCAGCAGGGCCTACTGTCCTTATAAATATAAATATTATTTATATAACAAAACTGATGCTAAAAGACCAACAAAAAAACTGAAAATGATCAAGAACAATCAAGAACTTGTCCTAAGACAAGATTTTGATGAAAGGTATTGATCCACTTCAAATTCTATTAAAATTGAACCAATAGCACTCTGAAATGACCATAAACAAACCCTTAAATAATAAACTAAATAAATAAACGGGGAAACCTCCTGAAAGTTATTGAATAATGTTTAATGTATAAATATAAAAATAAATATTATATTTATATGATTACTTAATATTTATACATAAGATTGCATTTTTTATAATTTTTAACGAAGAAAGAAATGAGGAAAGATTAAGACGAATCCTCAAACACTGGTGCACAAAAATTAAATAAATCAATTCGTTTCTGGACGGCAACTCAACTGACAACAGCCCCCAAGTTATCCATGAAACATGTTTCATAAAAATGTTTCGTGTGCTTTTCAGGCCAAAAACACGGGGGGAGCAGGTCATGAGTCCCTCTCAGTCCAAACAAAGGCATCATCTGAAGGCACAGCACATTTAGCTGTAAGCATCTGCTGTCGTGCTAAACGATAGACTGGATCAGGCGCTGAGCACTGCAACATTACAAACACGCTCAGTGACAGAAGCAAAGGACGGGACGCTCGCCGAGAATCACAGCTAAAACGCCTGCCAAAAGAGTCCAGAAAATGCCATCGATGCCATGCAGTGACCACAATAAAGCGAGAGAAGACCCAGACGACCCAAACCCTGAATGTCACCCAGCAACTGGCCATTTCACCCGCAATGAGGCGGATCGCTTACATTGTGCACTAGTGATAATGGCAGCAGCGGGGTGTAATTGCAGGGCACGGTGCCCTCTCTGCTCGACAGGGGCTTCGACGGGACACACTGCATTGGCAGGTGGCTGCGCACTGGCTTCCAGCTTCACAGCGGCAGACCGTTTCATCCTTCATCTGGACGGCCTGTCGGATTGGACGGCTGGACTGACAGAGCTGCGGGCAGTGGAGGAGACAGATTAGCTGACGGGGTTTAACTGCCTGTTGAGATCGCTCAAGACTGCTGGCTCCATCACCTTACATTACCGCTTCACGTATGAAGACATGTTTGCTTTAGGTTCAAGACCGATACAGTGCTGCTATCATACAGGAACAGGTAACCTCTGACCTGAACAACTCACAGGGGTCCCACTGAATTTAATCTTATATACACACAGGATTCAAGTGTAATATGTAAAATGAAATATTGATTTACAGTATATCATACTAAACGTTGTAGTTATACTACTAGAACTGAAAACAGTACAAGGAGATAAGTCAACAAAAATAAAATGCTATTTTAATATTTATATTATAAATATTTTACCTTTTTGGGTAACATGAGGCAAACCTCCACTCAATAATCCACAGATACACCTTAAATGTTTATGGCTTGATTATTTGTGATGGACTAAGTTAGTTTACATGAAAGTGACAAATTAATTACTGGTATACTTAACTCATATGCAGAAATATTAACTAATTTAATACTAAATTATGTATTTTTAATCAGTAGAGTTATAGAAGTGGGACAAACCAAAATATTAATATAGAGGGAAAGAAAAACAATAAAATTAAATAAAGTAAAATAAAAGTGCATACAATTCAATTCAAATATTGGTACTTGTTTATTGGTCTTATTTATTTATATCATATTCATAAATATTTATAATATCATGCAAAATTCTGTATTTTTGATCAATAAAGTGGGGAAAACAACAACAAAAAAATAGTATAGAGTGAAAAATAAAATAAAATAAAATAAATCTATCAATTAAGTTCAATTAAAATATTGAGCTAAAATCCAAAAATAAACATTTAGGGCTTGATTATTTGACAACTTGTTTATTTGTATATTTAACTTTAAAAATTTAGAAATATTTATAATAGTATACTCAATTCTGTATTTTTATCAGTAGAGTTATAGAGAGGGACAAGTAAAAAATTTAGATTAGAGTGAAACAAAAATAAAATAAAATATTAAGCTAATTTTTAGGCAGCACAAGGCGAAGCTCAACAGATGCACACAATGCATAAAGAAACATCTCAAATAGTTATGACTTAATATTTTCAATCATTTGAAGTTATTTATAGCATTCAACCATATTATATTTAGAAATACTGAAAACATACTGGAGTTTGTATTTTTATCAACAGAAGCTGCAGAGTAAGAATATATTAAGACTGCATTGCACTCTAAAACATAAGGCCTTTAAAATAGTTGACTTAATTGTTTGAACAGAAATATAAATCAGTTAGTAGTTAATATCCTTTTTAGAAAAAGTGACAATATAATACTAAATGATCATTAGAAATTAAAAGTTTAATTAAAGCAACTAAAGCAATCACCACATTCAAATCCATTGCTCATGGTTTTACCTGCTAGTGCTGTTGTTTTCCTTCCACAATGATGTCACTTCCTGGAAGATGATGTCATCAAGGAAGTTGCTTTGTTTAGTTAAAGGTATTTTACAAATGACTAATAGAATTAAATCAGTATTACAAATTACCCCCCTCCCCCCTTTCTATTTTATACTTAGATTTTAATATATTAGTATATTTAATTATTTTATTTATATTTATATAATTCTTAATATTCATTTTAGTTTTTCATATATATAAATTGCCAAGTTACATTTATAAAATAATAATAATTAAAAAAAATCTCTAGCTTTCAGAATGTAAGGTTTAATATATTATTAAGGAATACATGGCGTGAACATGAAAATGTGCTACAGTAATACTACACACTACTATCTCAGTAGACGCAGGAGATTAGCATGCTAAGCCTCTGGGATCACGATGTCTCTGTCTGGGATGAGGTGAGAATTGGCTGAGCTCACAGCTCGCTCCGTTCACACTCACACATATCACACACACCTCCCGTACTCACAGCACTTCATACAGCCCTGTGTGTCTGGATTCAGCAGATCTGAACACATACTCAATGACCGCACACATAAATGATGTGCCAAAACCGCTTTATGCTGCAGAAAGTCCCTGCTTGGATGTTGATGCATATACTTGCATTAATATTTACATATCTAGGGGAGTAAAATAAAAATTCAAATAATTTATATCAAACTTATAGGTTCAATATTTTATCAGTGTTAGTGTGTATTTTATTTAATCGCATCCACAATAAAGGTTTCTGTTTACATAATATAGCAGGGCGTACAGTATAAATACAAACACATGCATGTACATATTTATGAAATATTATATACATATATATATACACAAGGATAATAATATAAATGTATATGCATGTAAATATATAAATAAATCTGGACTGTATGCATGTACATTGCACCCTTGGAAAATCTGAGCAAAGGTGGCTGTGAAAAAAAATCTGCATTGTTTATTCTTTTGATCTTTCATTAAAAAGAAATTGGTAAAATACTTACCACAATTATTGGAGTAAAAATCTCTGAATTATATTCCCATTCATATTCACAATTTTGAGCATTCCAGGGTGATTATGGACATGACATTTTCCAGCCATGGTTTCTTGTTCAGTTTAAGAAGAATTCTCCTGGCTCATTCAAAAACAGTTCAGTTGTCAGACAGGACTGGAACTACAAATGGGACTGGCTTCTATGATCAGATGGAACTAAAAAGTGAGCTTTTTAGCAGCAATCACTCAAGATGTGTTTGGTGAACACAGGGATAAAAAGTACTCCATGTGTACAGTGAAGTATACTGCTGTGGTTTTGATGTTGTGGGTCTATATTTCAGCTGGAGGTCCTGGACGTCTTGTTTAGACACATGGCATCATGGATTATATCAAATACCAGCAGATAACAAATCAATAATTCACCGACTCTGTTAGAAATCTTATAATGGGCCATGGTTGGGTCTTCCACTGGGACAATAATCCAAACGCAAACTAAATAAACACAAGAATCAGTCACTGAGCACAAAATGAAGCTTTGCCATGGCTGTCCCAGTCCTCTTCAGGCATTACAGGAGGCATTTATAGATCAAAAGGATAAAGAATGCAGATTTATTTTCACAGCCACCTCACTGCTCAGATTTACTAAGGGTGCCAACATTAGTGCAGGGCACTGTATATAATGAATAAACACAGTACACACACACACACATATTAATCGCAATTAAAAATCTGACAGCACTATATTTTAATCAATTAAGCTTTATATAAAGCCCACATTAAAAAGTAAGAAAATGCATATGTAAACCGCAATTTAAAAATATAAACATAAACTGCTAATGAATGAATTATACAGTATATGAAGAGTTAAGATGCAAAAGCCACTAAATGCCATCTGAAATTGTCTTCTAAAAAGAGCATTTTTCTCAGGCTTTAATGACAATAAAAAGAGCCTATGCCATAAAAGGGAAATTACTGAACCTACACACAGGACCCTAAGAAATATGTTAATTTAGTAGAAAATATCAGATGGCACTTAGAGGCTTTTGCACATGAATGAGTGCACACATGAATATTTCCTGTATAACGAAAATTATTTACAATTATTATTGTGCTCATTTAGAACAACAGCACAATAACACATTTGATTTATTTGACACATTTTCTGTGCAGTAGCACAAATCATACATAGGCACATTAAGATTTAATAAGCAATAAAGCCCAACATATTCTCGCAGTAATAAAAGTGTGTTTGCCCACTTTCTTGCTTTAAACACATTCCAACCAGTCCTCCATTTATCTCTGTCAAACGCATGTGCATCATTAACGGCCTCATGGGAAGCGCATGTTTTTTTTATTTTTAGCAGCTTTTCTTTTAAAAGCTGACACTATCTGGCAAATTCAGTCTCCCTTGTCGTCCTTCTCATGTAAACCCGTAGGAGGCATCACTTATAACTATTACTAGTAGTATCATAATCCCCAGCTGCAGTGTAAGTGATGTCAGCAAACTCTCCCACAGCTGTTGCAATTAAAACCACGGGCCTAATGCCTCTTTGATCACCCCTGCACTTCCACTACTTTCTAGAACGCATTAGACTCCATGCTAATTTCTTCCTGGTTTCCGCAATAAGGGCGAATTTGACAAACATCAGGCGTGCTTTTGATGGCGGGAGGATTTGGTGACTGAGTCAGAGCCGCTGAGGAGTTTGATGGCTCTGAATATCAATGCTCCTGGCAGGCCTCCACGACATTGTTGACTGAAAATGAGAGGGAGAGCGCGAGAGCTAATGCACTAGCTGAATTGCTATGCACCTCGACGCTTCGCCGTTGAAGGGTTGATTAGTGCTGAAAGCAGACAGCTCAGGGTCTCTGGTTTGAAAAGTATCATTTACCTTCAGCCTTGACTTAGCTTCAGAAATAAGTGATGGCGGCACACTTGCTAATTTAAATAATATCGATAAAGTCCTTAAATCTGCTCCCTGACTTACAAAACCTCTCAAATATTGATCGAAAGATGGCTTTTCTGGTAGAACATGTCACTCTGGTGATAGCTCGCTAATTTCTATCATTTCTCTCTCTAATGGTGGTCTAACTCGGAAAGGTCAGATCTCTAACCTGCACACACAGTAATGTGGAGTTGGTCTGTCTTTGCAGCTATTAACCGCTTCTAGTCAGCTAGGAGGCTTTTTGTCCATTTGATGTTGGACGAGATTTCATTTCCAATGGTGAACATTTCCAAGTTCTTCCACACCAAACTCCTCCAACCATGTCAAAACTGGCAGCAAAGTATTATCCAAAATGTATTGGTATGCTAAAGCAGGTCTTATGAAGCAAAAAAATCAGACTGTGCAAGAAACTAAACATTATTTGCAACAGTAGCCTTACTATTATAAACCACTATTATATTGCTTCTTACAGTAAAAAAAACTTTTGTAAATCTGCAAAAACAAATGCTCTACTTCTGCAGAATGACCCATATACAGTATGTGATCCCGGAAAACAAAAACAGTCATGGGGCCATTTTTTTGAAGATGAGATTTATACCTTAATTTTTGGTTTGTTAGAACAGGACAATATTTGGCCGAGATACAACTATTTGAAAATCTGTAAACTGAGGGTGCAAAAAAACCTTTTTTTGGCACAAAAGACAAATATATAATTTTTTATATATTAAAGTATTTTTTGGCTATTGCTATGAATATGACTGGTTAAGGCTGGTTTGTTTTCCAGGGTCACACACACACACACATATATATATATATATATATATAAAATAACCACAGTTGAATATAACATTTTGTACGGAACCACAAATTGGCTATAAAAGCAAGAGCAATGATGTTATGATTTTATTATATTCACTGACACTATGACATTCTTTATTGTAGTCTCTCATTCACAGTAAAAACATGAGACTGAATTCAGCCTCTCTTATCTCCTGTAGGAAAAAAGCCTTAAGAGATTCATTCCAGCGGCTGTAATTGAAAAGATTAAGTAACATACTGGAGTTCAGTGGCGGTGCTGTGCACAGAGCGCAAGCCTGATTGAATTTTTAAGTTATCAGGGGGCATTTGATTTGCATTGAGTGTCCGCGCTGGTGCCACTTTCAGCAGAATATGGAAAATTACACTTAACATGCTACATTAAGGGTGGAATGGATTTTATAAATCAAAGCACTAAGAAAGAATTGCAATTAATTCAAATGCACGTGACATATCTGAAAATGGTAGGATGTTACTTTGAAAGAATGTTCACTTTGCAGTTATTTGTGAAATTTACAAGCAATTTTTAAGACAAAGAAACACAATGAAGTGTGAAATTTTCAAGTGCTTACAATGTAAGTGAATGAGGTCAATTCCTGGAGAGCTTAAAAGCAAAAATGTGAATTGTACTGTATAATTTAGAAAAGCACTTATATATTTTTTTTCTAAAGTGATAAAAGGTAGGCTATAATATAAAAGAAATTGTTGTTGTTGTCATTATTATTTTGTAATTGCAACTTTTCCTGCCACTTTTACTCTAATATCTAATTTAACTAATATTATAATCTAATAGAGGCTCGGGCTATTTTGATAAATAAAATAAAATGAAATAAAAGTCACAATGAGACTTTTGCTGTCATTTCAAACGTTATATTACAGCTATCTTTATTCTAATATTAATATCTCTAATCTAATATTATACTCATGGAAAGTGGGAAAATGTTACTAAAAAAAAAAAACTTTCAGATTTTACTTAATACTAAGTGCTGAAAATTACTGTCTGTCTAATTTAAAGAAAACTATTTGAAAAATATGTAAAACCAGCCAGCAGCCACTCAAAAGCACTCAGTTTTCCACTAAAGCCTGTAGACAGCCGAGGTAAGTCTCAAAGAGTAAGTCTCAAACTTGGATCAGAAGTACATTATGAAGGTTTTGAAAGAGGTTTTGAGAGTCTCTTCACATCAATCTTCGATGCCGAGTCTAAGAGCACAAGGAG
>JAUCNO010000508.1:9344-23011 GCA_032353835.1 Enteromius viviparus | reverse complement strand
ATGTACGTCAGTCTGCTCTCAATAATAATAGCACTCCTACTAAACAGTCTGCACCCAACATTTCAGCTTCTCTGGTGCTTCAGTCGAGGAGCGACATTAGAGTTCCTGTACATCTGCAACATCGGCTTCTGCTGTCAAGCGTGGGCCGGTTCCTGCTGTGAATCCCACCTGTGGTGTAGTGGGTCAATACTCAAGTACTGCAGTGTTTTTAACACCACCAAGCACGCAATAATTTCAGCAAACAGCGGCAAGATGATCAACATCCAACCTGTCCTCTGACCTATATGCCTCTATATGTCGATTATCCAAATCCCTGAAATACAAGCGAATACTACCAATTGCGGTCCTATTGGCAACAGGATAAATTTAATGTGAATGTTTTGTAGTGTTATATCTGCAACATTATTTGGGTTATACTGTGTTATATGATGATATGTAATCATGGGTTGGATACCATGCTCATAAAATGTTTATGCACCATAAATCATGATTTTGCACTATTTCTGTGAGGGGTAGGTTTAGGAGGGGGTTAGGTGTGGTCTTTCTTATGTGTTAATTACAAGCTGTAAAATATGCAGAATTATCGTTGTAAAAGTTCCTGACATTGCATTTAAATAAACATGCAATTTTTTTTTTTCATAAAATTTACAGTAAAAAAAATCAGCTGCTGTGATTGCTAAATTCAACCATAAAAAAAACAGTAAGAACAGTAACATTAACTGATATAATGTTAATATACCAAGCTATTTAAGTATTGAAATCTTTGAAATACACTGATAAGCACCAAATGCAGGAGGTGATGAGAAAGTCGCATGATTAACCAAAGCCCATCACAAGCAGCTTTTAAATATGAATAAATTATGTCATTCACACAAACACTAAACACCATCACAGTGAGACTCATTAAACTCAAATATGCAATAAATATTCATTTAACAACATTACATGTAACATACACCCCTAATAAACACAACTGAGAAGAAGAAACATTTATTTCAATCAAAAACAAATTCAAACTAAATTTGAAATGCAATGCAGGGAATTCTGGGAATATCAGTTTATGGTTTTCCCTGTAAATTTTACAGGAATTTACCTTTTACAGGTTTTTATCATTTTTTTTTTTTTAAATTTTTTCTCTGTTATTTTTTACAGTGTACATCGTTTCATTTTAAACCACTAAAGGATGCTTAACATAAAAACATAAATATAGATTGTAAATTAATAAGGTGCTTGCACAAATGACCTATAGGGTAGTTTTTTTGTTGGA
Organism: Enteromius viviparus; assembly: GCA_032353835.1. Classification (NCBI taxonomy): domain Eukaryota; kingdom Metazoa; phylum Chordata; class Actinopteri; order Cypriniformes; family Cyprinidae; genus Enteromius; species Enteromius viviparus. The sequence continues at coordinate 21,744 of JAUCNO010000508.1, read as the reverse complement.
GGACAGGCTCTAAGTTCTCATAAATACTGCGATAGTATCGAGTTGACTTCATTTCCGGCTGCATGCAGACGTCTGAGACACTCATGTATTTTTCATTAAAATCACAATTGGCAGCACGCTGAGATGCCACCTAATTGCTCTCATATCATCTCTGATTGTAACCTGATCTTTTTGTTGCAGAGAAGAAGCATTCATATCTGAAAGGAGAGCACAGAAGTCTGCGATATGAAAGCGTAGCCGCTGGCGTGCTGATTTACATGTGAACACCACACCTCCCCGAGCATGACTGCTTCAGAAAAACCGACGATGGGAACTCAACACATCACAACCACCAGCCGCGGCTCCAGGTGACTCCATCAGACGCTGACAGGGAGCTGATGGAAGGAGGTGCGCCGGTGGCCTGTGAAAGCGCTCCACTGGGCACTGAGCCGAATAAAATTAGGCAATCAAAAAGCCATCCCTGCCAGAACAAAGACTTCATTTTTCATCAGTAACAAGTAGACCTGAGCTTTGATAATACACAGGCGACTTTGGGGGTGCATTTCCACATCAACAATGCTCTTTAAACTGAAAGCAGCCTCCGCATGCACACATTCACATGTACTTGCAGAAAAATGACTAAAACGCTGTATTATGCATGCCAGGCCAGTAGTTTATTGTAAATAAACACTACACACCTATAGAATACACACTTTCGGTTTCAGTGGTTTAACAAAATTGTCATGTTGTAGTTTATACGGAGGTGATAAAGGTATCATTTTCAAAACCTTGCACTCTAAAACCTGTTTTAAAAGTTTGCATTTGCAGGACCCCAAAACAACACTGCTGTGTAAATGTGTACATTTTTTAGTAGAACATAGCGTCTTATGAATAGGACTAAAAATGGGTTATTTTGCACGTCAAGCCAGTAGTTGGCAATGCCATTGATCTGGCATCCATAATACAGTGTATGTAGTCATGTTTACAATCTGTGCGAAGGGGGATTAATTTGACAACACTGTGTACTAAAAACATTTTTCAGATTAAAATGTATAAAATGTAGGAAGTGTTTATGCAACGTTTTCATCATCTTTCCACTTCAATTTCCTTTCAGTATGACAACTGCATGATGTTCCTCCGTTAATATGACATAAAAACAGCATGCACAATTAAAATGCATGACATATGGCATCTAATGACTGTAAAGTGTCATGTCAAACACTCAAGCTTAGTGTGAGTCTCTCTGAAACCAAATTCTCACACCTTCATGACTGCCAATAAGCTGCTCAGGGAAACACAGGGTGACCTTTTGCGGCTATTTTGAAGCTGAAATGAATAATGAATGTTATAGACAATAATGCTTTGGTCAACTATTAAGTATTTATGTTTACAGGGAGCCCCTGTGGTCTACATTCAAAGAGCTTGTGGTCGATGTTCATCAGGATAATATTTTCCCTACGCTAGACTGTAAAACAATGTTGTATTAAGTGTCTTTTGACAATATATATATGAAAATGTTTTTTCACGCTAATATATCAATCAAATTTTGATTAAATAAACTAAATTTTTATATTACTAAAAAAGAAGAGTTCACAAGTAGGCAGTGTGCAAGTGCAGTACTGATTTATTCTGAACATAACCCGTGACCTTAGACTCTCATTAAAAAGAAAACACACATCTTAGCTCACAGAGGCCCTAAACCCCAGTCTTTTTGCAGAATTTCATCCATTTAATTCGATCTGTGAGATCTTTTTCTCTCAGAACAGTACAAAGTGTTACTCAGCAAAATGTTCAGGGACTCAAATGCCTGTCTGGCTTCGCTGCATTCTGGAGTTCAAGACCTCCAAATGTCACCGTCCGTATTAAATGTCCTTTCTCGCTCAAGAGATCGGATACTTGGACACTGTTTGCTATGCTAATGGCTGTCTACGTTGTTTAAGCAGCATTATTTCATGAAAATAAACTCTATTGTAATTGTTAGTCACAGAAGAACCAAAGAAAATTCTCAGCTAAACAACTTAAGGTTGCTTTTTAAAGGGCATAAAGACACAACAAAAATCATGGACAAAACTTAAATAGTGGTAGACAAAACAGTATGCAAAAATAGCAATACAACGGAGAAGTTACATATGGGATCTTGCCAGAGAGACCTATTTGTTTTGAGCTTTTACTAAAGGCCAATAAATATTGGCGTGCACTGATTGCGCTCAGGTGTAAACGATTTTCACCCGACGCGCACCTTTGAGGAATCTGATGATGAGCTGATGCTTCCTGAGGGACGCGCCCTTTACTGCGTCATGATATGCGGCTATGGCAGTGACATACACTTTGAGAGTCAAAGGGGACAGTCTGCGCTCCAACTTCTCTTGCAGGAAGGAAAGCACAACTGCAATCGTGCATCTCTGTGGGTCCTCGCCACGGGAGGAACACCATTCGACGAACAGACCCCATCACTGAACGTAAGCCTGCCTCGTAGAGGGAGCTTGCGCTTGAGTGATGGTATCTACGACAGCACTGGGAAGGCTGGAGAAGTCTGTCACGTCCCATCCAGAAGCCACATGTGCAGGTTCCAGAGTTCGGGACGCGGGTGCCATATGGTGCCCATCCCCTGAGAAAGAAGGTCCTTCCTCCAGGAGATTTTCCAGGGAGGGGCTGCCCCGAGGAACGCGAGGTCTGCAAGGAGGCTCACTGGGGGAAAGGCGTACTTAAGCCCCGGAGGCCAGCTGCCCCGCCGTCGAGCGTGGAGAGGGCCGAAGTGCTTGGGCGCAAGCGTGACGAGTAAGGGGCTCGCCACAACTTGGTCAGCTCTCCGTGCACCTCCGGGAAGAAAGGCACTGGGGGAGAGCACGGCGGTGCCGATCTCTGGCTCCCAGAAACCAATCATCCAGCGCAAAGGGTCGGCAGCAGGCACACTGAACCACCCTCTGATGGTGCAGAAGACTCTCAACCTCTCGCGGTGCCCCGAAGGACACACTCGGGCCTGTCATAGCAGGGGGAGCGGTCTCCTCCGAGAACAGGGCGCTGGACAAAGCATTCTGAACCGTCAACCTGGAGGTCCCCCAGGCATCTCGCCGTGGCAGCCGTGAACTTGCTACGGTCCAACGACTTACCACTGTAGGAGTGCGAGGGGAGCCTGCTCACGAGTGAAAGGCGGGACCTCAACACACCCAAAGTCATACACTCGCAATGAGCGCAGTGACCTTCCATGAACTCCGCCTGAGCATGTTCTTTGCCCAGACATGACAGACAGCGCTCGTGACTGTCCGACGAGGAGAGGAAACTTCCACACCCAGAAACGCAAGGCCGGATCGACATCCCGTTACAGAATGCGTCACCAACCATAGGAAAATTGCTCTTTTTCCTGCTCGCCCAGGGAAGACCCAAACGCGGCAACTCCGTGCACTCAGGGGTCTATGCTCACTGGATATATCGATAAATGGCACAGCCGGCCTTGAGAAAGGTCACCAGCTCGCAGGATCCGCTGACAGCCGCCCAGAAAGGCTGTCAGACGAGAGAGCAGGTTTTGCTTAACCATTAACTGATGGACTGGAGACTTTTCTTTTATCAGACTCTCATTCTGACGGCACCCATTCAATGCAGAGGTGAAAAAGCACTGCCATGCTACATTTCACTTAATCTGACAAACAGGAAACAAACTCATCATATCAGATGGGCTTATTTTCTGGTGAGCTACTCCTTTAGCAGATGTAAATATTTTACTGTTTTAACAAGGTTGTTCATGTGATTTTTTGCAGGAAAAGCATTCAGTTTTATCTCTTAAACTAACTATCAGAATGTTATAAGCCAGTACAAACCAGACTGTACAAATTCACACAAGACGTGAAGTAGTTACAGATTTCCATGAGATCGTGCTGGCTATTCACAGACATTATAGAGAAAAGTTCAAGGTGTTGACAGAAGTTTTAGCACGTTTAGCCCCTTTTCGCTCAACTGCTGCATCTCACACTTCACTTTTACAGTCATCACTACGCTACAGTCTGAACACATTAGCAAGCACTATTGATATGACAAAATAGCACAGAATAGAGTGAAATGGGACACAGCTAAAGAGAGAAAATGAACACGACTTAATGTTTCTCCCCTAAATTAGACAGAAATCTCTGCACAGATCACAGTGGCATTTGGGTGACATTTAGCGGTGCAGCCTGAGGGGATCGGGAGCATGTCCTGCTAATTTAGTAATTAACCGAGTTCATTTCTAAACTTTAAATGGAAGCGATAAGCTTGCAAATACCTGCAGAAGCCAAGAGACGGCGTTTCCACGTATTTCCACTCTCCTCCTCCTGGATCTGTTAATTACGATGCATGCTTTTAATAATTAATGGTGCTGATAGATTAATTGATACGTTTCGTGTGAACTCTGGTGTCTTGCTTGTTCTGCACTTTACATAATGATCCGTCACAGCGCTCTCATTTTTGTTTGAGAGTTTGATGAAGTGTTGACGGGCTGTTAACACAATAAACCCCTTTTACCCACAAGACCATTAGCAAGAAACCGAGCGAGAGAACAATATTAAAGGGTGCAAAACACATGTATAGAGTGTGAAGCAGCTGCTCTGCTTCAGTCTGTTCACGTCATGTGTCTGTAACCTCATTCAAGAAAGGGTTTTTAAAAACTAGCAATACCAAAGTTGGTTTTAATGATGGTACTGTATGAAATAAATTTGTTCTTCACACACGTTATGATCAACATATATGAAAAAAGTAAGGTCAGAAATGAACACTAGCATCAATCAAATACTTAATTCTAAAACACATTATGATAGATAGCAGCACAGGGATTGACTGCAACCAACTAACATACTTTATTTATTAAGATAATCCAGTATAATATACGTTAAGAGAATCATTATCACAAAATAAACCTTCATGCCAGCACAACACACCTAGACTATTTACGATAAAATATATGTATTTTTAAAATGTTTATATAAAATACATAAAAGTAATCATATAAATTCCTAATTAACTAATAATTTCCTACATATACAGTACTATAATGCAGCAATGTAATATTAAATAAATAAAAATACATAATGACCTAGTTTAAATTATTTTTACATAATAGTAGTTGCAATATGACAAATATGTTTTATATATTATATAATATTACATATAATTTAAATAAATTAATATATTCATTTAATACTTTTAGACAATTACAATGAATATTTATTGTAGTATAAATTATAACAACTTGATATTTTATAATACAAATGTATACATTTCTTAATTATAATAAAAGTAATAAACATGTTTGAAATATATAATATTAAATAAAAATAACATGTATAATTTATATTAGATACATGATATTTAAATTAAAATAGATATAATGTAGATAATAAAAATGTATTAAATAATATAATAAAGTTAAATATGATAAATCTATCTCAAATATATTATAATATGATATATATGGGTAAGCTAGAAAATAAATAAAAGTAAATAAAATCATATTAATTTATGTTAGATTAGTTATAATATAATATATACGTGGGTACATAAATTAGTAAAAAAAAAAAAACAATAAATTAATTCGTTTGAGATAATTATAAGATAAATATATAGAAAATAAAGTAAAAAAAACACTAACAATGCATTTTGTAATCCTTTGTTCAGAAAAAAAAAATAATGCTAGTGTATTTATATCTGTCAAAAGCTCTGACATTAAAATGTCCATTGAGAGAAGCAGTAAACCTGTTAGTGTGACCTTTCCCTGTGAGACTGTGTAGGCTGAACATGCAGTAAAACCACTGAGGTCTCAGACTCCTGTTAATCCATTAGACTCTGAAGCTGGAGATATTCCACAGCAAAACATCTTCCCACAAGCCTGCCGCCCCTGAACCGCTGCAAATGAGCGGTAAAGGCAGTAGGCAGCAGACACCTGGCAGTGAGTGTCAGACTGGTGAAGCTCCAGTGACCCGTAGACGACAGGAACAAGCACCTCTGAGTTTGCTCATTTGGACAGAATGAGCCCACGCTGATGCCATGTTGTTCACTGCCTGTTTGTGAGAAGCGCTTGTCTCTCAGAAACTCACTAATATGTGCTGGGAAAGCTTTCACATCACCAGATTATACCTGAAATCAACTTGAACTCTGCAACAGAGCTTCAGTGATCTACACAAACTCCAGATATTACACCACAGAGAACTGCTTTTCAAACAGATCAAACTGGACGGGGAAAAAATCTCTGGTTTACGAGAGGAAACAAAGATATATTCGTATTAAAACCAACTATCTATTCATTTGTCAACAGATCCATCATTTCAAAGATCAATCTTTCCACCTATCCCTCGTCTATTTCTCCATCCATCTATAGATTTCTCCATCTATCCATCTGATCATCTAACCACCTGTCTGTCTGTCTATCTGTCTATCTATCTGTCTATCTATCTATCTATCTATCTATCTATCTATCTATCCATCTGATCATCTAACCACCTGTCTGTCTGTCTGTCTGTCTATCTATCTATTATCTATCCATCTGATCATCTAACCATCTGTCTATCTATCTGTCTATCTATCTATCTATATCTATATCTATCTATCTATCTATCTATCTATCTATCTATCTATCTATCTATCCATCTGATCGTCTAACCATCTGTCTGTCTGTCTATCATTTTATTGTTCTATCTATCTATCTATCTATCTATCTATCTATCTATCTATCTATCTATCTATTTATCTGGTTGTCTAACCACCTGTCCATCCATCCATCCATCCATCCATCTATCTATGTCTCATCACCTGTCTATCTATCTATCTATCTATCTATCTATCTATCTATCTATCTATCTATCTATCATCTATCCATCTATCTATCCACCCATCTATTATCTATCCATCCATGTATCTATCTATTATCTATCATGGATCCATCTATCTATTATTCATCCATCTATCCAACTTTTACCTATCCATTCATCTATTATCTATCTCTCATTCATCCATTCATCCATTATCTATCCCTCATCCATCCACCCATCACCTATCCCTTCATCCATCCATTATACATCAACTCTTATCTATCAGTCCATCATCTATCTATCCATCCATCCAAAAATCTAAATCTTTTGATCAACTTAATGCATCCTTGATGAATAAAAGTATTGATTTCTTCATAAAAATCATCTTACTGACCCCAAACTTTGAAAGTCGTTGCGTGTAAAGTTATTCCCATTAACCCTTCCCTAACGAGTGCCTGACAGATCAATGTGTGATCGGTCTCTGGGGCATTATTGAGAAGTGAAGTGTAAAGAGGGCACCTCCGGGACACTCTTGACTTCCATTCGACCCCAGATCATTCAGGCCAGTTCACAGTCAGCACGTCACAAGCGATAAGCTTTAATCGGCTGGATTACAGTGCTGTGGATGATGGAGGAATGGAAAACCCTGGACGAAGAGCCCTGGAGAAAGTTACTGTACACAGTCGATCTGTGTGTGTGTGAATCAAAACAGAAAGTCCACGGGGGCAAGCCAGATGAATGGAGTGGGTGTGGATGGAAAACTTTGAGCTCAAGAAAGGCAGTAGCCAGAAGGTACTAAAAACCGTATTTAGGTCTGAAGCACAAAGCTGTCAGAGTCGATTAATTCAGCTCGTGCGGAGAATCCACAACACTGCCTCTCTAACACAAGAACACAGACGCACGTGGCTCTCCGGGGAGCAACTAAAACACCTTTTAGAATACAAAACAACCTGAGTCGATCCATAACACGTTCCGCTGTTTGTGCGTTTGATTTCTTGCGATACATTACAGATGTGCTGCTAAATAGAGACATCGCTTTCAAAGCCAAACCTCAGACCTGCAAGTGGTTGTAAAAGCCCTCGGGTTTGGTTTCAGATCTATATGTTCTGCCACACTTCTGTCATCGTGCGAAATCTGGGATTATGAATAGGCGATGAAGTCAAGAGCAGATGCAAAGTCAAGTGATATATGTGGAGGATTTCTGACATGCCTGGCTTTGATTCGACAGCTGATATTTGTGGTTTCATGTTACTCAGTATGTAAAGGTTTTTTTGTGCATAAGAAAATGTATTATATTTATGTGTATTGTAAGATAAATAAATGTAAGATATTTAAAATCAGCAGATTCTGTCTGGACATGCATAACACTTCAGCTGTGCCTATATGCATGTATTTACTGCACAGTTTCATTTAACTGATAAAAATATACATGTTAAAATGTTTATAGTGTGTAATATTTAGTCCTGTCTAATCACATTAATCCCATTCAAAATGAAAGTTTTTGTGTACATAATATATTGCATTTTTATTATGTGCATATAAACACTATTTATTTATATTAAAAATATTTACATTTATATATATTTATACAACATTTTATCAAAATATATTTAATATACAAATATGTATGTACAGTATATGAATAAATATACACAAAAATACATTTTTATGTGATTAATCACAATTAGTAATATTGTTATAAATTAATAAAGTGCATTAATATTTTTAGTTAAGTACGATTTTGTATTGTTTAAGGTAAAAGTGGACAAAAACATGGATTAATCACCTTTGATTAATTTAAAAAAACGTAATCATGAATGTAATGATAATTAAACATAAAATTAAAAAAAAAAAAAATTGAATTAAAAAAAAAGTAGATTTTACATGCTGCATGCTTTAGATTCAGTAGAAACTGTGAAGAAGAAAAAGATTTCTGTAAGAAAGATGCTATGCTTAAAGTACAAGAATACTTACTGGTATCGCATTAAAAAAGAAAAGCTTTAAAAGAAAGAAGCTGGACAAATATAAATCAAACGGAGCTTTGATGGGCAGTGACTCACCATAGCAAAGTGTTCAGTGTGTTTTGTGAGTTTCAGGTCTCGTTTTATTGGTTTGTTTTGCTCAGCCTAGCATGCCATTTCTTCTTTAATGGACCTGGTAGCAGGTTTAAAGCACAATGAAGTCAGGAGGAGTCATTTGCATCTGAATGCTGCTTTAAGTGAGTATGTTTTTTGGGGCTGAGTCACACATTTACCGCGGTGAGTGAATCGAGGTAGAAACTCAGGATGCTCTCGTGCTGTGTGCAGGAAGACGTCCAGCTGGTGTCTGCTCGGCTCTGGACTCAGCGTAGCGCTCGCTCGCGGGACATCTCTGACACAGAGCCGCTAATAAGTGCTTCCCGTGAGAGACAGCAGGGTAACATGAAGGATTCAAATCTCACAATGCTTGGTGTCTTACTGGAGCCACTTGTACAAAAGAAAGAATGATATTTCACGTACATTAATTTGACTAGAGAGAAATGTTCAATTCAAACTGAAATCAAAATTGTGCCTCTTCATGTTAATACATGTTTCTGATCAAATTGTAAATGATTCATCAGCGCACATTATTCTACAATGATAAAGTGTCACTGTAATCTTCAACTGAAATGAAATAATTGGCACACCTGTTATACAGAAAACACTTTTGACTATAGAACTTTTCTTGATTAATATCCTGTTTTTGTTGTTTTTACATTACACAAAGGTGTAAAGCTTCACCTTTAAACAATTTCAACTATAACAGTTAATATTAGGAAATAAATAAGCATTATTATTATTATTATTATTTTTTTTTTATTATTATTATTATTATTATTATTATTATTATCCCCTTTAAGATTAGGATTGTGGTTCAATGGTTCAAAATAATAATAATCCCAAACTATTATTATTATTATTATTAGGATTTGTTCAATGGTTCAAAATAATAACAATAAGGATTATTTAGTTGGTTTAAAATCATTATATTATTATTTTTATTAGGATTGGTTCAATTGGTCAAAATAATAATAATAATAATAATAATAATGATTATTTAATTTGTTTAAAATTATTATTATTATAGGATTTGTTTAATTAATAATAATAATTATAATAATAATAGGGATTATTTATTTGGTTTAAATTATTATTATTATTGGGACTGGTTCCATGGTTCATAATAATAATAATAATAATAATAATAATAAGGATTATTGATTTTTTTTATATATATTTATTCAATATTTTTAATATTTAATATTAATAGTTTAATATTATTACTACTACTACTACTTACAGTATAGTTATTATAAATAATTAGATGTCTACAGTGGTTAAAATATTAGTAGTATTAATTATATTATATACCCTTTTATAATTATAAATAGTATATTATTTTTAGACAGGTTTAATTGAATAGAATAATAATGATAATAAATGATTTACAATTATTATACTTAAATGTATAGTTATTTTTAGTCTTATTTTTAGAGCCTTTGTACCCATCTAAGTACTATGATTATAACTTCTAACTTATTTAAACTTAATTATATATTCTTTTAATAATTAAACTAATTAAAGTCTAAATGGCTTGTTTCTGAGGTTGATGAAGGGCACGAGTAACAGAAGTGGAGACACCAGTCTCCTGACTGCTAGAGGAGAAGCAGAGTCCCTGCTGTTATCAGAGAGATGTAAAAGATAACAGACGGCTCGACACAACAAGACGAGAAAGGTCACGGAGGACGGCTTCAGCATTAATGCTGTTTATCAGAACGGGTTTTATCCGTGATTATATCGGCGTGTGACGGTAGTAAACAGAGCTCTCAACCCTGCGTTCAGTGTCAAGAGAGCACGCATAGGTCAACAGATTTACTTTACCAATACACACTCAAGCCTTATGAATGATTCATTAGTGCAAGCTACTCCAAATGAATATCTGTAATCGTTCATCAAAATATAATAACACTCTACTTCTATAACAACTTTTCTTCTCAGTTGACACCCACCTGCCAACACAGAGACAACCTTTCATTTCAATTCATGAGGAATAAAATTAAGCGCTGTCCCACAGCTTTGACTAATTATCTTGTTTTACTTAAAATTGCAGAATGGGTTGTAAACCTGACTTTACTGAAGAAACGGAGGACAACATGTTTCTTTCTCCTCTCTGTGACATTTAGTATTAATTAAAATCCAATCAAAAGCGATTTCTGTTTTATAAGGATTCTGAATCAAAAGGTAAAAGTAACTTTGTTGCAAAACACTAGTGATTGAACACAATGATCAAAAGCCAGGAGTAAAGTTGACTCGCGTGAGGCAGTGATTCATTCTCTCCACATTAATCGAGAGAATTGTCTCCTCTGCTACGGACAAGCTAAGTTAATTAGCCCATTGTGTCCGGCCTGTAGTTCGTCAGAGTGGCTCAAGGGAAGGCTTTTCAGTAGCACGATTAAGATGGCATCCTGTGTCATTCCTCTACAGCAGACTGACGCCAGCGCATCGACTGGGAATCTGTCAGACATGCAGATCTATACTCTGACCGGCCGAGCCAAAACACATCTGAAGTCCAGCCGTCATGACGGTCAGAACACTGGGAAACACTACTGCTCAGAGGTCTGCTGTTAACACAGGAGAAGCTCGGGAAACTGAAACATCCACGTGTCAACATTTGAAGGGTATCTAAAGCTTTCATCAAAGTTAACCTACAACCAAAAAGCTTGTTTATATTATACTGTATTTACACATCAAACAGCCCCTATATCAGCACATGTTGTTCAGGAGAGTTTAAGAGAAATTCTCCTCGCTCATCCAATAACAATCTCCAGTGTGTTCAGTTGTCAGACAGGACTGGAACTACAAATGGGACTGGCTTCTATGATCAGATGAAACTAAAAAGTGAGTTTTTAGCAGAAATCAGTTGGGTTTGGTGTATACAATGTGTACAATGAAGTATACTGCTGTGTTTTGGGTGTTGTGGGTCTATATTTCAGCTGGAGGACCTGGACGTCTTATTTAGACACATGGCATCATGGATTATATCAAATACCAGCAGATAAGAAATCAATAATTCACTGATTCTGTTAGAAATCTTATAATGGGCCATGGTTGGGTCTTCCATTAGAACAATAATCCAAAATAAACAAGAATTATGGCGCTTTTCCACTGCGTGGTACGGCACGGCACGGCTCACTTTGGCTCGGTTTGCGCTTCCACTGCAGTTTAGTACCGCTTTAGAGTGGGTGGGATTATTCATGTGTCGTTATATTTGCGCCGCCTCTACTGCCTTGACATCCTCGTAAACGTGCAACAAACAAACACACAGCAATAGAGTATTTTTCATTCCGCGTCACCCCATCAAACTCTCGCTGGATCCGTTCCTCAGCTATCAACAAGAGACATGTCTGTATTTCCTAAATAGACCACGAAACAGCCATTTTTGGTTGATACAAAACAGTTGCGTCTGATCCTTCGCTGGCTGTGCTGATTTAAATCTAGCAGATCTGTTGTGTCTCTTGTCGCAAGTTTAGTGACGCAGTAATGATGATTTTCTCGGCTAATCAGTGACCAGCAGAGTTTACACGTCACGTTTTGGTAACGGTACGGCTCGCTTGGAACCTCGACTGAGGT
>JAUCNO010000507.1:0-16981 GCA_032353835.1 Enteromius viviparus | reverse complement strand
TGGTTTTAAGACTTTAATCTTTGCAGCTTCAGGGATCTGATCTCTGCGCTAACAGCTTGTAACACTGCACAGAGAAAGACTGACAGACTGACTACAAACCTATGAAAAATATTTTACTTTAAATATTTATATTTAGATGGTCCTCAAAGTTTTCCCCCCAGGTATGCTTTCATCAGTACTTCATATTCAGAGAAACGCTCCTTCAGCCGCCTCGTGTTCAAACATTAACTCAGGAGCTGTAAATCCAGAAACATTCTCTGATGCAATACAATGATAAGACCAGAGCCGTTCCAGTCACAATATGTTGTTATCATAACCCTCACCCTGAGAGGGTGACGTGTTTCTGTGCCCGCAGTGACTGGAAATGACAGAATAGGAGGAAGAGACACCAGCAAGATTTATCTATCATAAAATCACAGACTGAACAGGAAGAGCAAAGAAAGTCAGTAGAGCGTGACGGCATGAGGGTTATTGTCATTATTACAGTATAATCATTAATCTAAAACCTTCAAAAATTATATTCTTGGAATGACAAAATAATAAGTAATTAAATTAAATAATATTTAACAAAGTTAAACTAATGCTAAAAAAAGTAGTGATAAAAAGTTTTCATTTACAATAATATATGAGTGTGTATATTTATTATACATAAAGACACACATACAGAGGTATATTTTGTAAATATTTACATATAATTTCTATGAATGTAAATGTATATAAATACATAATTTAATTATTTAATAAATGCATTCAATTGATTTAAAATATAAATGAAAAAAAAAAATATGTAAGATTTTTTTTTATGTGTGTGTTTATATAATATACACAGTACCCACATATATATTATGTAAGCAAAAACTTTAATTATGATAATACAGTACTAATAAAAACTTGTATATAAACATTGAACCTATTTAAAAATATATATATATAAAATGAAACCCAACAAAATTACTTTAAAATATTTAAAGTTTCAAATGGATAATCATAAAAATTAATTTAAATTATTAAAACAAACTATAGTTAAAATAAAAATTACGAAAACAATAAAATTACTAAACTTTTTCAATTAAAATATAAAAATAAAACTTTAAATATTAAATGAACTATAATAATATGTCATTTGCACCAAGGTAATATGAAAGAGCTAGTCTTAATCAGTTGATTTTCAGGGTAGTAGAAGTGATGAATCCCTGGTTGTGACTAATTCTCCGGTCCATACGTGTGTTGCAGCTGCTGGCTCTCTCTCGATAATTACTTCATCTTGAGTTTCTTCGTGCCGGTCTGCATCGTTGTGATCCTTAATTGTTTTTTCTTCATCATCACTGTGTGGAAACTGGCCCAGAAGTTCTCCAGCCTCAATCCAGACCTCTCCAATCTCAACAAGATCAGGTGTGTTTTGATCCTGAAATAGATTCAGTCATTCTGTCAGTGGTTCTGATGAAGTATATCTGCTGTGTAGGAGTTTCACGGTGACCGCCGTGGCTCAGCTGTGTGTTCTCGGAGGAACCTGGATCTTCGGCTTCTTCCTCTTCCAGGAGAATGGGACTGAAGTCATGTTGTACCTCTTCACGATATTAAACAGCCTGCAGGGGGCGCTCATCTTCATCATGCACTGCCTGCTGTCCAAACCGGTACCTAAAACACCACACGACACCACACTTGCTCCCTGAGCCATTATAATAATATTGACCGCAGAGAGAGTCCTCTGAATATTACGTATCATAACGTAACTACGTCAAAATGCTAACATCAGCCACTAGTCTGAAAGCGTATGATAGGAACTGGCCAGAAACTGCTGTAGTTTGATGTTTAGTCAGATATGATTTAGTTTGCATGTTGTGTCGCCCCCTTCAGGTCAGGACGGAGTATTACAGTCTGTTTGCCCGAATGTGTCCACAGAAGAAGAAAGTGGAGTACAGCATCAGCAGCAGCCAGGTTTGTGTGTGTTTGTGTGTTGAGTGGACATTATAGTGCTGTTTGTGTCTTTAGCTTCTTCATTCATCTTTTGACTTTTCCAGAAACCTCTCCGGAGCGATGACAGCACAGGAGAGTCACACATATGAAGCACTCGTCACGTCCTGATTCAACAAACACTTGAACACTTGAATGCTTTCTGTAAAAATGTTCTCTTTCACTTTTTTTCACTTCAGTTTAACAATTTATCCTTATTCCTGTCCAATCAGAAGACCTGAGAACTGCTTCCTGTTAGGAAACAGATGTGAATCATCAGAAGGGATGCGCTTCACTTCTTTGTTAGTTATAAGCTTATCATCTGAACAGCTCTAATGGATCACAACCCTAAATGAACAAAATTATGATTTTATTGTTTGTTGTGCGGGTAGAAAATCTTACATTTCAGATTATGCAAAAGGCAGCTTCTTTAAAATGATACATGTTTTATTGTGTTGAGGGCGATCTCAGTTTGATTATGCCACAAAAAAACTGTAAAAAAAATATAAAAATATATATATAGATGTATGATGTTTGTATACTAATATTACCTGAATTTATTTTATGATAATAAAATGTATATTTCAAAAATCAGGTTTTCCTGTTATTATGCTGATAATCAAACCAAAACATCTGAGAAATACTGAGAAACTCAGTAACTTTTTCTATTGAGCTTAAATATTTTTGGTTCGTTTTTTAGTTTTTGTTTGATATCAATTAGTAACCAACATTGATAGTTTAATTATTATGATCTGGTATTATTATGTTTATGTAATTTGAAGATTAATCTCACACAACGTCATAATATATTTGGTTAAGTTTTGGTTGCAACGTCAAGTGACCAAAATTCAACGCAATTTTAACGTCAAATTTAAACTGACGTCCAATACTGACGTCACCTGACGTGGATATTTTGTTGTTTTTAGGTTGTGTAAAAAAAATCCAATGTTAAGTCAACGTCAATCACTGACGTCAACACGATTTTCATTTTCAACCGAAATGCCACGTCTTTCCGACGTCAATATGACGTTATATGGACGCCCGAAGCCTGCTGGGATATTTATTATTCGTGCATGTATTCATTCAGGGAAATAATGTATAGCTGGGAAACAAACTATAAATGTAATATGGAGCTGAAATGGGCTTTCTGGATGAGTAGATGTTTCACTTTAATCTCCTGACTTCATCTGATTTAAGAGTCGTCAGCTGGTTATTTTGTATCGTGTCTCCGCTTCAGGTCGAAGAACAGAAACACATGTTAGCTCATCAGCAGAGGATCAGTGTGTTATTGTGTTCGTTTCTGTGTCAAAGAGGACAATATACAACATCTTCCGCTGAGAGGGTTAAATCATGAGACTTTTTCCCTGAATCTTTTGAAAGTAGTTTAATGGACTAATTTCAGAGCAGAGACGTCAAACACACTTCAGCGCCGCTGTAGAGAGGAAGCTGGTTTCACTTTCGCTTTCGCTTTCGAAGTTTCAATGTTTGTTGTCAGGCATAAGCTTTCTACAGCAGTAAATATTGTTAAAATCCACAAACAAATGGCAAATTAACAGTGAATGAAAATAAAAATTGCAATTGGCCAAATATGAAAAAGTAGCACGCGCGTTTGTTTGAAAGTGAAGCCAGCTTCCTCTGCAGCGGCGCTGAAGTGTGCTGACGATTTATTTATTTAAATACACGGCGACAAACGATCTGCATGCAGTGTTTTTTGTAGGCTGTTTTTATGATTCACGATCGTTTGTCGCCGTTTATTTTAAATAAATAAAAGTTTTGATGATGCATATTATACAGTAAGCATTCACGTTCATTGGGGTTAATATTTATATATCCTAACTGTTGTCTCATTTCCAAAGTTATATTTTTACACTGAACAATATTCTGTTTTATCAAATCCAATAAATCTTATCAGTATTTGTATGTATTATTTTACATTTATTCCAAAACAATATGAAAAGGCAGAAACTATACATTTTTTTTTATTTATTTAAAACAATTTATTTTTGTAATATCTATCGGTTTCTAAGATGCCTCCCTTGTCTTCACTGATGGCAGGCAAAGAATCACACACAAACATCATAAATTCAGTAAGCCCTAATCTTAAATGATGATCCTTGTTGCTTTGAGGTTATGTCAATTTTGACAGATTATTTTACATTCATGCAAATAAAGAAAGAGTTAAATGCGAACTGGGCTGTTGAATTATAAAAAAATTTATGTGGGAAATTTTTATTTTTATTATTATTTTTACATTTTTATTCAAATAGCATGCTTAAATTATTGTTGTACAATGTTTTACCTGTAATACCTTTTTATTTGTTGAAAAGCCATGTGAAAATTTTGTAAGTTTTGTGGCAAACAATTTTTACTGTAATAATATGTATAGAAAGCATTAATTGTTAGAAAATATCATGTACTGTAAATGCTACAAGACATTAATTGTAACATTAATATATTTACCAAATATTTTGAATATACTTTTTCACTTTAGGAAAACATTTTTGACATGAGGACTGCAGCCGTGTAGTGCCTGGTGAAATTATTATTACTTTTTTTAAAACATTGATGCATACTACATACCAACAAGCAAATGAGCACAGCATTAAATCCTATAATGCTATATGTGGCCAGGACGTTCTCCAGTGGAACTGCTCACTTCTTTCATGTTGATAAAAAGATAGGACTTGAGTAAGAACTTTTCATCCTTCAGGATCCAGTTCACAGGAAAGGATTAATAAAAAGTGACCCAGTGTCATCTAGTCCTGCATCAGAAACTCATCTTATAATTATTGTCAGGCTGTTTGTAAAACTATAGCACTTGAAATTCTTTGGAGAATGTGTATTGTATGTATGTTGAACAAATGTAAGAATTAAACATGAATTGAGAAGTACATTTCACATTAAGTGTCTTTTTGAAATCTTAATCATCTATACTGTCAGTGTGTGATATTATTTTTTCTTTATTCTGTAAGTTAAACCACTTAGTCAATATGTGTTCACATGTTTTTAATAATAATAAAATAATTCAAAACAATATTTTAAATTTGTAGCCTCAATAAAAGGATCTTCAGGATTCTTGTGTCACATCTGGTCAAGGAGGCAGACACATGGGTTCAATCAACTCAAAGGAATGGACTGAACTGAAAATAGCTGCAGAAGCAGTCAAAAACAGCCTCATCTTTAATGTCCTTCTTTCCTTTCTCTAGTAGGTAGGTGAGTGGTGACCCAGATGACCGGGACAGACAGGTTGAGACCAGCATGGGAAGCTTGCAACCTTGAGACCAGATGGTGAGTGTTTGGAGTGAGCGTGCTTAAAGGATGCAGGTGTAGCTGGTTAGGTACAGAGCGCAGGTGAGTAGCAGGAGGGATGCTGGGAGATGTAGTCTGTGGGTGTGGCTGAACTCGACATCCAGTTACAGGGACATGTGAAAGATGATAGGTTTCATCAGAAAAATCAGTGATTTGTATTGAAATATAAATGATAAATGTATCATATGTCAGTTGGACATGTATGACTAGAAGTGAACACACATACACATTAAGAACTTTTACAGTAATTCTACATTAGTAAGTGTTTTCCATGACCACATAAAGAACTACCAATGGGTATATACACGTCAAACCTATGTAATTATTATAGTTGTGTATAGGGATGACATTTCCCATCAAATTGAGTAATGTGGCAGTGTTTTTTGGTTAAAAACAGAAACGACATCCTCGAGTCTGTACATGTCGAAGACTTTCTCACAGATGAAGAGATAAAGGTCCATTTTATGGCATCTGACTGGTTAAAGGCTGAATGCGCATCTAAATAAACAATATTACTACAGAACAAAAACTGCAGAGTGGGAATATACTTTCAAATCATATAAATCTGTGAAAACACAGAGGATTTGATTCACCCCTTCGAAAACATTACAAAGAGCGTCTTGCTTTACTGAATGACACTGTGTTTATATATATATATATATATATCGATCGTGTAATAAAACGTAGGCCTACAGTTATGGGGAACTGTGGGAACTTTGCATCATCATTGAAAAACACCACCGCGTGCGGCACGCTACTGACAGCGTTTCGTTTTTACCGAATAAACAGCAAAAACAGCGAGATAACGCGTGCCAGCCTCTGCAGGGCCGAAAGTGAACATGCTCACGCAAGTGTTATTTTTAAGGCGTTTGTTTCTCACCAGTAATAATCATCTTTTGTTTTTAGCATGGTTCTCATAAACCTGAATTAATACCAAAAGCCAAAGCAAACGCGTGACCCGCGGTCTCCGACAGTAAAAGAATGGAAATAGTACACATCTCTTGTTTATGTTGGACTTTTCATTTCCTGATAATCTGTAAGTATTTAAAGTTACTGCCCGCCTAACTTTTCGCGACCAATTGTACAGATCTCCTCTCGACACGCCCATGTCCGACCTGACAGAGAAACACTGCACCAGAAAACAGCAGATTTTTTTGTTTGTTTGTTTTTATTGTTTTCTGGGCTTTCTTTAAAGTTATATTTTCTAAAAGGAGGAATAACAGGAGAGTTGAATATACCAGAAGAAGAGCTGAGGAGTTTCAGCACGTCAAGTAACAGACAAAATCTTAAAACTTACAAAAAGCATAAAAGGTATACCTCACTTAGAAAGCAGATTTTTTTTGCTGTTTCCTAAAATGGAGCTGAGGTGGGCACTTCTTTTGGGTGAGCAGATTTTACTTTTCTGATTTGTGTGGAGAATACATGTGTGACGTATTGAAGATTTCTGGGAATAGAGCCTATTGATTCAGAGACGGCCAGAAAAGAACTGGCTTTCTGTGAAACAAAGACTGCTCTTGAAGCTCGAACACTTCAGCTGTTAATAATCTGAATACATGAATGCCGTCTCTTGCATCAACAACCAGTAAACCAGAAAATGATATGCACATATAAATATTTATATCTGCACACTCTTATATAACATATAAATAAGAACAAATGAAAACCACAGAAACACAAGTGTGCCTGTTGAGCTTTTCGCAAATAGTGTCAGTTCATTTTTCCATCTGCTTCAGTGAAGCTTAACCTTTAAATACACGCATTTATAAGCAAGCTATTTAGCAAAGAGTCATGGTACAGTATTTATCCAATAGCTATATAACTGAGATCAGTCTAAAGGGTGTAATGACATATGTTTGGGCTGAAGCCCCTTTGGAAATCAAAGTCACAATTCCTGTTGGGGTTGACGCTGGAAGGACAGTTGATTTACACTTTCACTTTCACTATCGCTCTCCCAGAACCCACACTAAACGCTCTCCCAGTTACAGCTCTCATGTAAGTTGTTGGATGGAAAAAGGCATTCTTATGATTTTGTTTTTAAATGTCTCTGCCACAAATAATATTCCCTCATGTGTTCTCGTGTTAATCTGTGTGTTGTGTGAGTGCTTACAGTTCAAATAAAACAAACACAATTTATGGTATATGTGAAAATAAGGGACAACTGATGTAAAGTTGTTTACATTGTAGAGTTTCACTTTCATTTTCATTCTAGAAAGCTGGGGAGAAAATCACATGTGTACTGATATGATTTCAATTGAGCTCTATATTTTCTGTCTCTTCCCAGGTGTCTTTCTGCCGTCATGCAGTGGCTGTGCCATTGGATTTAAACTTGTTCAAAACGAATGTGTTGGTAATTATGAGCTTGTAGATCAAAAGTGAAAGAGGGACTGTGAATTAAAATGCATGTTTCCTTCACGTCCTTCTGTCTCTCTTTCAGACGTGGATGAGTGTGGGATTTATCCGAGTGTGTGTGCTGATCGTGCTCAGTGTGTAAATACACCTGGAAGTTACACCTGCAGCTGTGAAGAAGGATTCAAAGAGAGCTTCCCGTGTCAATGTATTTCAATGAGTCATTTAGCAGAAACCATGGCTGAAAACTCATTACAAAACATTGCATTTGATCTTATTTCAGTACAAAGCATAATATATAATGATAAAATTCAGACAAAAACAATCAATTCATGCCAGCTGCCTTCTTTTCCTCTGGTCAGATGGAAACAAGTGTCCCGAGGATGAAGTTTCTGGATCGGGTGATATGGAGTTTCTAAGTGTAACACCATCAACTACTTCTGAAGCAGAATGTGAAGGTAGCTTTAGTTTTTCTGACCTGTCCGTATGTGCAGCGTTCTTAAAATGCATTAACAGAGACTGTTTTCCCATCCTCTCTCTCTCAGACATCGATGAGTGTAAAGATGATCCAGATGTTTGCGGCACAAACGCAGTCTGCTACAATCATCCCGGCAGCTACAGCTGCAAGTGTCACCAGGGTTACAGTAACTATGGCAACAACCAATCCAAATGCATCGGTGAGAATAAGTGGGGCATTATATATATATATATATATATAGGTGCTGGTCATGTAATTAGAATATCTTCAAATATCTTGTTGGGTCTGGCATATCGCATCTTTCTCTTCACAATACCCCACGTATTTTCTATGGGGTTAAGGTCAGGCGAGTTTGCTGGCCAGTTAAGAACAGGGATACCATGGTCCTGGTAGCTTTGGCGCTGGGTGCAGGTGTCGAGTCCTGTTGAGAACATAACTTTGGATCACTCAGCAGCAGTCCAGTCGTTTTTGCCTTTATCCCAGACGAGACGCTTCTGGTGCTGTCTGTTGTTCAAGAGCGGCTTGACAGAAGGCGAAGCTGAAACCCATCTCTTCCATACATCTGTGTGAGTGCTTGAAGCTCTGACTCCAGCTGCAGTCCACTCTTTGTGAAACATTTTCGAATGGGTTTTGTTTCACAATTCTCTCCAGGGTGGGGTTAAACTTGATTGCCTGTATACTTCTTTCCACCACATCTTTCCCTTCCCATCGTGTCTTTATTAATGTGCTTGGACACAGAGCTCTGTGAACAGCCAGCCTCTTTTGCAATGACCTTTAGTGTCTTGGTCTCCTCGTGCAAGGTGTCAGTGGTCGTCTTTTGGACAGCTGTCACATCAGAAGTCTTCCCCATGATTGTGTCGCCTACAGAACTTGACTAAGAGACCATTTAAAGACCTTTGCAGGTGTTTTGAGTTAATTAGCTGATTAGAGTGTGCCACCAGGTGTCTTCAACACTGAACCTTTCACAATATTCTCATTTTCTGAGATACTGAGTTTAGTTGTCTGTTATAAGCCTCAAAATTAAGAGAAATAAACACTTGACATATATCAGTCTGTGTGGAATGAATGTATAAATGATACAGGTTTTACTTCTTGAATGTAATTAGTGAAATAAATCAACTTTTTGAAGATATTCTAATAATATGACCAACACCTATATATATATATATTATCAGTGCATATATCATATCATATATATGCGTGTCACTGCATTTAATTGAAATATTGTTTGAGAATTTTAGAGATTAATCAGTATAGTCTGTTTGCTTTCTTGGTCTTTCTTGTTGTTGTGCACAGAAATGGACTGTGATCAGTTTAAACTTGAGGCTAATGCAGACCACACACCAGAGAAGGTAAAGAACTTCTCCTTATGACTATTATTATTATTAGTAGTAGTAGTAATAGTACTAGTATGCCAAGGAAACATCTCCACATTTTTTTAAGAAGTTATGTAAATTTTGAGTACAAAACAATTTAAGATACATCACGTATGTTTTAGTAATGCTGGACGAATATGCTCTTAGAAAAACATTCTTAGTGATTGTGTCGATATTTGCTGAATATTAACATTCATAGAGTGTTGTATTGAGTAAAGATCAGGAGA
The DNA here is from genome assembly GCA_032353835.1 of Enteromius viviparus. Taxonomy (NCBI): domain Eukaryota; kingdom Metazoa; phylum Chordata; class Actinopteri; order Cypriniformes; family Cyprinidae; genus Enteromius; species Enteromius viviparus. The sequence continues at coordinate 7,292 of JAUCNO010000507.1, read as the reverse complement.
ACTGACACGATAAGGGTGGCACAGAACTGCTTCTAATGTGACACTAAAGCCCTGTTCGGACGGGACTAGTTTTCCAAACAACGTTTGAGTAGGAATTCTTTTCAGATGATGTCTGTCATTTAATACATGCATTCGGACAGGAATAACATCTCCGTGCTTATTACGAAGGTAGGAGTGTCTGTGTTTAACAAGACCACATGTCCAGGATGCGTGGCCAATCCTAACTTGTTAAGTGTTTCAATATTTTTTACAAGTTATAATAATAATAAAAAAAGTAAAAAAAATTAACAGAACTTCTTATAAACCCACTGGAATAAATACGTTTTCATTTACTATATAATTTACATGTAATGTAATTGACTGGAGAAATGAAAGTACTCTTACGTTACCTGATACTGACATAACAGTAGCGTTAGCCAGTCTTAACAATTTACGGGATTTAGCTCTTCTTGATTTATTTTTTTCATTTATTCGCAGGGTAGTAAACACTACATTAATTATCGGCGCATTAGATATCGGTATGGTAGTTCACGTTGACCAAAACACAAAAGAAACCGTGTTTTGGAAAAAAGATTTTTGGCAATGACAGACATTCGCATTCGGACGGGATTAGATTTCTCAGAGGGTTTGCTGAAAAACAGGTAATTCGCTCTGGAATTTTTACAGAGGTTGTGTGAGAGAAAGACGGACATGGCAGATTCAGTTGGGATTAAAATCACAAAGTACGTCTGTGCAACTGAAATTTCTCTAACGACCCCCTGTAAAACTAGTCCTGTCCAAATAGGGCTTGAGGTGTCTTCACACACTGTCTAATGCTGCTCAAAGCTGCCATTATCTTCTAGCTGAAGCATTTGCTGTCACTGTTGAAGAACAGCTGTGAGTCACTGAATGATCCACGTGAAGAACGTTTCACTGGAGAGACACTGTTGGAGGTGAAACACACATTGCATGATGCAGTAATTTCTGAACATGTCCTCACACAGTGGCTGAATGAACATCCCTCACTTATTCCACAGAATGTGTGCAAATCCACCAATGAGCTCCTGTCTGAAGGAAACATTGCTGATGGTGAGATGTTTAGTCAGTTTCTGGACACGGTGGAGAACAGCATGCATCTGATCGGGCCTCAGATGAGAGAGCCTGTGACCAGGATGGAGACGCACAACACCTGTGAGACACCACTGACTTCAGACACAGTCACACTACTGAAGCAAAATTCTGAAAACTAGCTTATTTTATTATAACCAGGGATTTACACACATTCAGATGTGATGTTGTTTAATTGAGACTGAAGGCAGTTGTTCTGTATGATGTGAATCACAGTTGCTGAGGTTGCAGTTTCACGGAATCAGACTCCACCCAGTGGGCGTGTCACTCTGAGCACAGACTCCGCCCACTTCAGCACCAGCTGGGAAACAGTTGTAGGAAAATCATATCCAGGTACAAATAAACACATGCACATATACTTACTTATGAAACCATCAGCACTTTCATGAGGAGATGTACATGTTGTTTTCTTTTAGGTTTTGCGTTTGCGGCTCTGGTCAGTTATAAAGATCTGATCTCCTCCAGTGATCTGCTCCACAAGATGAGCAGTGAGATATCAGACCATAAAGAGAGAAGCGTCACTTATGAGCTCAACTCTAAAGTGGTGACGGCCGTCGTCAGTAACACAGAAACCAAACAGCTGTCAGAACCGGTGACGCTCATCTTTAAACACATCGAGGTGAAGATACTGATATATCAGCACAAGATCTCACTGCAGACCGTTACTATTAATCCAACTAAATCTAGCTTAGACCAGTAGAAATCCTTCTACCATGTTCCAGACTTACACTGGATTTTCCAGCAGGGTTTAATGAGATTTTTTTTACCGCCCAGAGCAGCATTGGCTCTGTGTAAAGACGGCTTAGGTCTTGCGCACACACTTTCCTCTGGTGTTACTTTTCAGGCGGGTGTTCACTTGTTCCTCATTTCCTAAACTCTTTCCGAGACTCTTGTTCTGTCTTGTTCAGGAGAGGGCGGAGTCTGAGGGCGTGGCTTACTCCTGTGTGTACTGGGATGAGACTGAGGGGGCGTGGTCTGGGCGGGGCTGTGAGAGGGCGGAGTCTAACAGCACTCACACAGTGTGCTCCTGTTCTCATCTCAGCAGTTTTGCTGTGTTAATGGCTCTCTATGAGGTTAAGGTACATCTGTGAGCCAGATTTCACATATTTAAGATTAATTTCAGATTAAATTCTGATGATATTCATCCCTCCATCTGTCTGTTTCTTTTTCTTTCTCTCCTCCAGGACTCGTTTGAGTTGGTGTTGATCACGCGAGTGGGTTTAGCTCTGTCTCTGGTCTGTTTGTTTCTCTGTATCCTGACGTTCCTGTTCTGCCGCTCCATCAAAGGAACCCGGACCAGCATCCACCTGCACCTGAGCATCTGTCTCTTCATCGCAGACCTCGTCTTCCTCTGCGGGATCTCCAGCACTCAGAATCGGGTGTGTTTGAGAGAGAAACCCCAGCTAACGGGGAACATTCACAGATCTGTGCCTTATATTTTAGAAAGATTATGAACAAGCATTCTTCCAGTAAAGTTAATAGAACATTTGTTCAAAGTTATGTGCTCTTGAATTATGTTTTCTGTATCGTTTAATATTCGCATAACCAAGAATTCCTAAATTAGGAAGAAACAAGAAATCAAGAATAACTTACTGGTCTTGTGTGAATAACTTTGTGGATGTAATCCATAAAGAAAGTAACTGTAATTAGATTATGAGCAATTTAAAAGGTAATATAATCTAATGAGGAGTATTTAATCAGGATTACATGTATTACACGAACACTTACTGTAAGCAGTCAGGAGCATGACATGTGTTTGTCTCTCAGGTGGGGTGTGGGATTGTGGCCGGTCTGCTTCATTTCTTCTTCTTGTCTGCGTTCTGCTGGATGCTGCTGGAGGGGGTTCAGCTCTACAGGATGGTTGTGCTGGTGTTTCACACCACAATAAAACATCTCTACATGTATTTGGTGGGATACGGAGTCCCACTCGTCATCATCATCATCTCTGCCATCGCCTTCCCAGCGGGATACGGCACCGATAGACAGTGAGTGTGTGTAAATTTGCGTGAAGAGCTGTTTGTGTTTCAGCTGTTCTTTGGCCTCTAGATCACAGTGTTATGTGAGTGGTTTCCAGCTGTTTGATGGTTATTTTGTGTGTTTCTGTTCCAGCTGTTGGCTTTCTCTTGATGGTTATTTCATATGGAGCTTCTTTGGGCCAGTCTGCATCATCGTCATCCTCAACAGCTTTGTCTTCATCATCACTGTGTGGAAACTGGCCGAAAAGTTCTCCAGCCTCAATCCAGACCTCTCCAAACTCCGCAACATCAGGCGAGTGTTTATTAGACGAGTCCAAAACAGGTTCAGTCACTGAGTCTAACCCCTTTCTGGTGACTTTCAGGGGGTTTACGGTGACCGCCGTGGCTCAGATGTGTGTTCTTGGAGGGATGTGGGTTTTCGGCTGCTTCCTCTTCCAAGAAGAAGGAACTCAAGTTGTGCTGTATCTCTTCACCATCCTTAACAGCCTCCAGGGGGCGCTCATCTTCAGCATGCACTGCCTCCTATCCAAACCGGTATTTAAAAACACACAAATGCTACAAAATGAAAAACACAATTATGTTCAGGACTGTGTCAAACACACAGACTTCTGGCTCCGTAAAGCATTTTTACGTTTTACTCACCAAGAGGCTTTTGAGGTGTTTTCATGTTTGATGTCGCCCCCTTCAGGTCAGAGAGGAGTACCGCAAGCTGATTAGTAGAATCTGCTCCCTTAAGGAGAAGAAATATTCAGACTTCAGCACCAATCAGTCCAGCAACAGTCAGGTAAATTTACATGCTACCTTTTACTATAATGGTTTTGGAAATGTTAAAGGGTTCACCCCAAAATTAAATTCTGTCATTAATTACTGTGTGAATGTCTTTGTTCTGCTGAACACAAAGAAAGATATTCTGAAGAAAGTTTGTAACCTGTCTTTTTTGGTTTACTATTGAGTATTTACTATTTGGTATACTATTTCTACTTGAGATTAGTTGATGATTAAATAAAGTTTTTTTTTCCAGTTTTCGTTTAAATAAAGGCTATAATTTCAGTTTCAGAAATTAGAATGTGGTTCTGCTTTTAAACGTGTCTTTTGACCTTTACAGCAACCTCTACGGAGCAATCAGACCACAGGAGAGTCCAAGATATAGAGCGGCTGTCAGTCCTGGAGGACCTTTTAAAGACGCATGTTAGCGTGGCGTCTCACAGAGCTTTAATTCTGCGGCACACAGGACTCCTCGCCATTGAGAAGATCTGTAACTGCTTTCTATCTCTCTGTTAAAGAAGAATTTCAGGTCTCGACTGATCACATGACCTAGATTCAAAACATATCAGCTAATCTGTAGGGCCGTTTCTTTCTCTAGTGGATGTTGGAGGCCTTTAGTGGAGATGGTCTTTTGTTACGTGTGAAAGGCAGCTTTTATTTGCTAATATATGAAAATGTTGTGAAGACATTTGAAGAACTCGTCTCCAGTCTGCCTTATGAAGTATGTCGTGTTCTCTAAAGCCTTTTACATACCATTGTGCTTTTATAATCTGCACTTACATGCCACTTTACGTCTTTAAGCTGTTGGGAAAATTGACCTCTATTTAAGTAAGAAAGAAGATGAGGTACTTTAGATTCATAAAGCTATTTAAACCGCATTGCACAGAGCCGGTGACAAAAACAGATGTAAGGAATACTGTTCCTGATACTATAATCTAGTGGAGAGGTAAACACTTTCAGATTTTTATGATGTGTCCAAGGAGTTTTCTCATATGGATGCAAATAAGTCCACCGTAAAGCGATCCTTTAAATTCAGCTTCCTAAAGCCCAAGTATACTCTGGTCTTTACACATTACGCAAGTGAGTGATGGGAGAAGCACAGCTTTTCAAAACGACTGACTGTTTGAAGCGCTAGAAGCAGCTGGTCAGTACAGTGTAAATGCAATGAAAACTCGGGCTAAACTAACATCAAAACCTTTGCAATGGGTTTTTAAAAACTGTTTTTGAAGGAATAATATGTCAAATTTAATTAGCTTATCATCTAATAACCATAACCAACTACTATAATTCCTTTTATTTATACAAAGGTCTTAGACACAAGCTCAGTGGTTCGTAACGTCCTCCTCGGAGCAGTTATTACGACTTTGGATGCATTCAACTCACTTTGGTCAGAAGATGATGCTGATTTAACTTTTCTACGTTTAATTGAACGTTTTTTTTTTTTAAATCTTTACATCTACAAAATATTGAATGAATGTGCATCATTGTTTTTTTTCTTTTTTACATTTTTATTTAATTTATGATGATGATGTAAACTGAGGAATTATTCTGTTACAATTATACAATAATATTTAGTTTGTGTAAGTTTCTGTATAGTTTTATTGTACATTACAAAAAAATTAATCATTTTATTAATTTCAACAACTCAGACAGGTTTTTTCACTGACACGCCCACCAGCTCGGAAACTCAGGACTTCGTGAAAAATTTGAGTAACAATGACTTCGTTTGTGTGCTTTCAACTCATAAAGACAAAGTATCTGACATAACTTGAACGCACCATCTGTGAATTGGAACACAGAATTTAGAAACATTTACAAACAGATGTAACCGATCAAAGCTGGGTTTACTGAAATCACGTAACTCTGGCAGTTTGATGCATGCTCTGAACCACTGTTTCGAAACAAATTATTTACGTATGTTTCAGTAATTCATTAAGCAGTGTTTCAAAAGCCACCAGCACTAACACTGTGTACCGCAAATTACGTTATTATACAATAACAAACTACCTGACGTGCAACAACAGACTTCCGTTTTGACAAGTGTTTGTGTGAAGATTCCCAGACCTCTGTTTTTTAAAGAGTACTTAGAACTCATTTGGTTGTCTGTAAAATAGTACAAATTTGCGTCCGCTGCCTGTTTGCCTGAAAACTAAAGCATACTTTGGGCTTAGTGTTTCCATTTTGAGAACAATGTGATTTTGTGGGACAATAAGTCTAGTGCTAAAGTTTTAAACTGCTTGCATCTGCAACACGGTTGTTGTGACTAGCTCTGTATGTTTCAAGATTCTTAATGTGTTATGAAATATGATAAGAAACAAAATTTTATTTTACATTTTACACAGTTTTTGTATCTTTTGTAAAATACAAGCTTTTTTGCTGTTACTTTTGTACTTGACTTGAGGGTATTTTTGTTCCTTATGTGGTACTGCCATGTTTTTTTTAAACAAATATAAAATTACTGCTAAGAGAAGCTGTGGATGATTTCTGTTTTTTGTTCCTGAGTGGTCTTGCCAAAATCACCATAAACACACATTTTAATTCTATTAAAGGAGTAAAGAGCAGCTGCCACAAAAACACATTTCTACCCAGGAAATACATTCCCTTACATAGCAGCAAAAATGCTCTTTGAGAACAGAGGTAATATAGAGAAAATAACATTCTTTAAAAAAATCTTTCTTGATAAAGTGAACGTATTCCACTGAAAACTATTCCAGCAAATGTTCTCTTATTGTTGCCTTTGGATACTGATAGGGTTAGAGTGTTTGGAAAACCAGTAATGAGACCATTTGTATTATATATTAGTTGTTTTTTTTTAAACATATGTACAGGTCTAGTGGTAATGACTCTTCTGAATCAATTGGGGGTTGGCAGGCAGGCAGTGGTCACAAACAGTAGCAAACAGGTATATTTCAGATAATCCAAGAGATCGGTCACAAGACAGGCAAAAGTTCAATGGGCAGGCAGCAAGAATCAAACACCATACAAACAGTCCAGGCTCATACACAGAAAGGCAGTTCAGGAAATTAACGCTCGGAATTACAGACATGAGTAAGTAAGACTACCTTCCACCACTTCTATAACTGCTAATGATTTCACCACCCATTCTTCGCTGTCAAAACTGCAACCATCAGTAGACAGTTCTCAGCTCCACACATACAACTAACACAGACAACATCCACAGCTAACATGCCACTCTTCTCCTTCTGTCCTCTCTCGGAGGCAGAAGTATCCAAACTTCTCCTCTCCAGCCATCCTACAACATGCCCTCTAGATTCAATCCCCTCTCACATTCTCCAAGAAATCTATCCCAACCTCCTACCAGTACTTACAGGGAGGGGAGGTATCCAAATCACATCGTCTGGTCACGGGGGTCCCTCAGGGATCAGTTCTTGGACCCCTCCTCTTCTCCATATACACTACATCTCTGGGGCCCATCATACAGGC
>JAUCNO010000504.1:0-10867 GCA_032353835.1 Enteromius viviparus | reverse complement strand
GCAGATTCAGAGCGTGGTCACGCTGAAGGCGTTCCCATAGCGTTTTTGACGCAGTGTTGAGTTCCTGAAAAGGAACTATATTACAAACTTTCCATTAAGACTAAATAATCATATTAGCTTGTGGAAACTGGGTTTGTATAACCCCATTTAATCTTCCGAATAAGATTTTTGGCAGCTTTTTGTTTTGATAGAGGGAAATAAGATACGTTTCTAGTTTCAATATTATTTATTCTTAAAAACATTTATTTTTAAAATAAACAAAATAAATCAGCTACATGCAAAGTGATCAATATTTAGCTGTTGGCCACTGAAATTGTGCACAATTTTACAACCCACACTGAGATCCCAATAACTTCGGGAATCAACCATTAGGAAATTAAAAATGCACAGTATATTCAAAAAAGAAATGTTTGTTAAGAACCAGAATGTACATTTCTTAAGTTACAGGCTTCCAAACATTAAAAAAATTGATATTTTTGGATGCAGTTGTTCTATGCAATTTGTTTTGACAGAGTCACATTTCTTGTTTCAACATTATTTATACTTCATACATTCCTCTTTGAAAAAATATGCATCAACTCCTTGCAAAGTGCTCTGTTTTTTGACTACTGAAAATGTGTAAAATTTTAATCTTAGCCACATTGAGATCCCTGTATGTCTGGAACTGAACCATAGCCTTAAGAAAGAAGATGGCAAAAAACAAGTGTACTAGCAACTAGAAAATAAACAGATATTGCGATATCATTAAAACATTTCCAGTTATAGGTATTGACTGCTAAAGTGAACATATTTTACTAAAAGACAAATAATAAAAACTGTCATTTTGTCACAACTATCACAAATTACAGGATTACTCAGTACATAAAAAATAAAAAATGTACTAAATGTAATAAAAAAATATTAACAACTGTAGCACAAGTTTAAGCCAGGGATGTTTCTGAAATTTGGTTGATTTGACAGCGATCTGTTCAAACGATTGATTGCTAATGTTTGGTTGAGGCTTATCACTAGTCCTAAAGCAGTCATTTTGTGGCAGATGGCTGCAATTTCTTTTTCTGTGCACTGTGGCAAAGTTTGTTTTCCAGTCTAGTAATGAGATGCGAAACTGTATCAAAACCCTAAGGCAGAGACAAGCATACTCACTCCCCACAACTCAATAATGCTCCTGAAGCGTCGCTTTGCTGTCAGGGCTGGTAATGCTGGCATTGTGTTTTTATTGTTAAGACTTTCATTGTACCTAGAGTCAGTCAGACTGTCATGGTTCAGTTGTTTCTTTCAAGACGGAAGAGTTCAAGTCAAGTTTTTCAGTCTGGAGGCTTTAAAGTGTGTGTGACCCAGAGCTGGAAATGCTTTTCCTTTAATAATTTGCAACTCACATATTAGAAACAATGACTGCTGCTCACAATGATGCATCTAAAGTGATCTGTGCACGGATAGATGAGATGACTCAAGGCAAGAATAGACATAGACTACTAATGCTGGAGCCTTTTATTTTCTTTATGACTCAGAGTTGCAGTGTGCATCGTCAGTGCTAAGATGCACCAATTCTGATCTTGTTTAATGGATACAAACAGCAAAAACTGCTATGGCGGTATGTTCTGGCATGCTCAAAATGTGCACATCTTAAAGCGGGGTCACATAAGTCAAATTTCCCTATCTCTTTGGAGTGTTACAAGCTGTTAGTGCATAGATAAGATCCCTGAAGTTGCAAAGATTAAAGTTTCAAAACCAAAGAGTGATTCTTTATAAAAGTTATGACTTGTCCACACTTGTCCTCATTTAAACACACCCCCATTTTCTACATCACAAAGTGGGTTTATTTTCAAACACCATCCAAATGTTTATGCAAAGAAAGAGGGTGGAGCTATCATTTTTACTCTAGTGTTGCTGCGGGCGCCATGTTCTGGAGACGCTGTTTTGTTGTGAAAGTGAATCTACTGTTTGTGCTTCCAAAATAGGACATAACTATTAATATGTTACTAACACGTAGAAACATGTTACGTTGTGTTTACAACACACCGTAAATGCGCTGAACACACTCTAACAATTCTACCTCTGCAAGGGCTGTATGGCTCTTCAGACTCACAACCTTTGAGCAAGTAACATTTTCTGAACAAAAGAACCTGCTAATTTTCAAATGTGAGTTTTGAGCAGTGAAGAGTAGTGCTTGTTTTTTGTCATTACTCCGATCATGAATGCAGACATGGGATTATGTTTACGAGGCACAATGTGCTGTGTAAAAAGACAGTAGGCCTACTCTACTGGATGCACCAAAAGCCACGTTTGTAATGCTTTTTACTGTTTTGGTGTCATAGTGCTGGGACGCGGCATCACGTTTCAAATCTTGTACATATTGATACATTTCAGCAGACGGGGCTTAGAGGAGAAACAAAAATGTACAGTATGTGGAAAGTAATGTGTTTTTAAACCGCTTAAACTCATTGCATTACACCACATACACAAAATAATGTTATTTTTGAAAAACCTCATATGACATAACATAATAAACAGTTAAGAGATGTTTCCAACTATTAGCTGTATGCAAAAGTCATGGCAGTGCGAACGCAGCTGCTGACAGATCATAACAGTTCTTTTATGTCCTTCCTTTTCTAACATCTTCAGACTATTTTTGGTCGTCTCTGGTGCCATTTTCACACTCGAATTTGCCACAACCCTGCAGATGCGTCCTCATGTTTTGACAAGGGTGTATGAGGCTTGTTTCTAGGGGACGCTTTGATTAATGAGGTAGACTCAAAGCTGTTGGCTTTGATTTTGCAAAGAACGAAAGGCTGATTTTGACCGCATGCAGAGAGAAAGCGAGCCGCTGGCTCCTTTACAAAAGACCCATGTTGGCAAACACTTTATCTTTATCCTTCATCTATTTTGGTGTTTGTAATTCTCTGGTAGTGCTATTTTATTACGAAATCTTGCATTCAATCGTTTTTGTTTTCTTCCTGTTACCACAGGTTTTGTTTTTCTTTTTGAAACCTCAGGTTCTGGTCATAGGTCTAATTGATCTGATATGATGCACCTCAGTTTCTGTGTTAGAAAAACTGGAAAATTTGTTCACTCAAAATTTGAAGTGCATAAGCTCAGATCAATGAGGCCTAAAATCTATGAGTTACAAAAAGAAATGCTTCCTCAAAAAAACAAAAAACAAACTGATGAACAGACTGAATCCAAGGTTAAAAAGAAATTTCTATATACAGTAAAATAGAATACATTTTTTACTTAAATGTGTAATGAGGTGAGAAAAATCATGTTATTTAGTTTATATTAATGTTGTTTTAAATGTTATCTACTCTTATATAATTTTTTATTCATATTTTGAATGCTTTTATTTTTTCCACTTTTTATATATTAGCTAAAGTTTTAGTAATTCTGTTGTGCAAATGAGGCTTTTTGATTATAATTTATATTGTTTTTTTGTTTTTTTTTAATACGCATGTATAGTTAGTTTAGCTTTAACTATTTTAGTACTACTTTTTAATATTTTTTTATTTCTGTTAACGTTTTTAACTTTAGTTTACTACATTTTTATTTTAATACACATACAAAAATAGCTCAATGCATTATGAATTAATGTGCCAACCTCTTTTTTTGTATATTTCCCCTGGTTTTCTGATTTTTCTACTAAAAAATATAAATGTAAATGTGACTTTATATATTCATTCAGATGCTCCTAAAACCCAATCTAATAAAGTTTATTATGTGATATAAATGTTTAGCTTGGTTATAAAGCACAGGCCAGCAAAGAAAAAGCACAAATTCATTCTGATTTAGGCATTATTATTATTTTATTATTATGTACTTTATTTTTATTTCAGTTTTGTTAATGACAAACTGGAAAGCAAATATTTGTAACAGTGTCATGATGGTGCAGCATTTCTCATTTAGTTTTTAATGTAAAACTTAGATTACTGACACAATAAAATAACTATAGTAGGCTCTTTTCTAAGCATTTTGGCTAATTTTCCTCTTTCGACAGGTTTATGGCGCATGAGTCAGCAAAGGTGATAAGAGTAGGCGATCTATCCTTGACAAGTGTTGACGAGTCAGTCGTTTTAGCAGAAAGAATGAAAAAACATCAAGCACACTGCAAGCATTTGCATCCCATTAAACATTCAGAGGCTGCAGAAACAGTCACGATTGTTTTTATTTTAATAACAGCAATTACTAGCTAAATTAAGCTCTGCTGAAGGTTACGCTTTTAAAGAAAGCATTCACCCAAAACTGAAAACCCATGTCATTGTTTACTCCAAACAAGCATGTCATTTGCAAAACTTTTCATGAATCTTCATTTAGCTCATAAAAAAACAGTCCAGAGGGGCAGAAAACATAAAATAAACCCTAAAATAAAATTGCATTTTATCCAATCATGCATTCCTAAGAAACCCATGGCTTTGGCATTGCCACCAACATGCCATCAACACCAGCTTTACTTTTATCATGCTGTTTTGAAGGCCATGTTCATATTCATGTTAATATTCTTTATTTTGCATGACTATTCTATAAAAACCTAGTTTTTAAAAAACATAACAGCATCTGGGTTTGGAAGGACATGAGAATGCACAAATATGAACCATTTCTTTAACAGATGCTAAAAAATTTTTTTTTAACCCAACAATAAAACATCCAAGATCAAATGATTTAGTACTAGTCAATTAACTTAAAGTGAGGCATAATAACCTGTTTACCTTGGTAAATTAAACATTAATCTTTCTGTCTCATAAACCCACCATTCTTGTAGTCGAGAACTCAGCTCTCAGAAAAAAGGGACAAAAGCTGTGACTGGGTTGCTATCCTTTCACAAATGAGAATCTGGGTGATATGAATATGAATATGGTATGAACAAAACTATTACCAGAATAATATGAAGAAGGAAATGCTTTAAAATTTCTCAGACCTTGAGAATGAATGTAAACATAACTTGCTTGTTTGAACTACACAAAGTAAATTAGGGCCCTTACTGAATTCATTTCAATATTAAATAATACATTTAGAGGCCTTTGTTAAAACAGGCTATGGTTTTAACAAACAAAACCAGATAGCTTAACTGTCTGAATAAAATTTATATCAGTGACTGATTTTCTTTTTCATTTGTTCATTGATTACATTTTATAACACAGTTTAAAAATTATCAACGCAGCAGGAATATTAGGCTGCTGTCACTTTAAGACCTAATGCACAAATCCAATATACTGTTACACATGTACTGTCATTCAAAACTGACCATTTTTAATAGAACACAACCATTTTTGTAAGTATTTCTAAATCCAAGAGCAAGACAACCCTCAAGATATCTAAATTCATACAGTAGGTAGGTAAAATTAGGTTTTGGAGTAGATAAAAAAAAAAATGTGTATCATATGCACGGCAACAAATTTCGTAACATATGCAAACTAAAACTGCATATTATATGCAGTGTTGGACACATTACATTAAAAATGTAATTACTTATAGTTACTAGTTACTTCTCACAAATATTAGCAACTGTTAAATGTTAGTAGCTGAGTTACATCTTTATGAAAGTAACTAATTACCAGGAAAAGTAACTATTCGAATACAGTATGTCAAATAACTTGGATGTCCCCAATGTAAATATATTAAATGAATGAAAAGGACACAAAATAGAATAAGCTATTATTGTAAAATATTGTGCACTAACTATCAAATCCAATATATTATTATAAATATGATCAACTTTCTGTGGATACCTTGGGAATAAAATCACCAGTATTGTGCTAATTTAGCATTTTAAGATGATTGAAATTTAGTAATTAGACTAACCATAAATGAGTATTTGTTGACTGAATTTAGAACTGGTGGTGGTGCTTAAGATATTGTTTGTCATTTAGCGTGTATAAAAAAGTGAAAAACTAAAAATAATTTTGATAACAAACAAAATTGTGATACTACGAATTTTACAACTGATAATAATATGAAACACACCAGCTGCTGGGTTCACGGATATTAATCAGAGTTGTCTGCATTCGCTCAAACTGATTTGCTGAAATCAAAACGGGGACAACAATAGGTGAGAGCCAGCCAATGAGATTGTTGTTTGCGCATTAGCTCCACCCACTACCAGAGAAACCGGCAGTTAATAAAAAGTTGAATTTATTCTGACAGGAAAATTCAACAAAGAACAAGGGTTACATGTAACGCGTCAATTCTGCGTTTATGTTAGACTCTCTTGGTCTTTATGAGGAACTTAACATATTATAAATTATAGTAATGCAGCATTTATTTTTAATAACGTAACAGTGTTGTAAAGAGGGAAAAAGTACTACAGAACATGATTTTTTTGTATTTATTTGCCATACAATTAATACACATTTTTATGAGACTGGGCGGCATAGTTCTCAAAACCCACTCTTTGACCTAAAATGCATCTTTTAGGGGTAAATATACAGCTTTTGTGCCTTTTTCCTGAAAGTCTTTTTACCTTTTGTCTGATTTTGTGAATACAATTAGCCATTAACTGCAAGAGCAGACTTACCTGTGACGTGATGACCTCTATAGATGCCATGAACCTATCAGCGATGATGGACACCCCCAGAAACATGTACATGAGAGAGACGAAATACACGATGGCCCGGATGATCTGCTCTCCCAGACCGGGATTGATGGGCTTCCACACAGGCAGGATGATTCCAGGGTTGCACTTCACCAGTTCGGAGCAGGGTTTTTTCGGAGCGTCGCCGTTATCGTCATCGGTCAGGTTACTGTAAAGTTCTGATGGAGCTTCTGAAGCAATGGAGGGCTGGAGAGACGGTTCTTCCCGCTGGGATTCTGGAGAACAGGATTGAGGCAGAGAAAAGAAGAGGAAGAGAGACAGGAGGAGGATGGGAGAGGAAAACGGTGCCATGGCCTCGCTCCTCAAAGGGCTTCGGAGTTCAGAGGAGGAGAAGAAGTAAAGGCAGTGATGCAAGACGGAGAGGAACCAGCCCACAAGGGGACCTGCGAAGAAAAGAGAGAAGAAAAGAAAGAAATCTGTAAATGTCATCATCAGAAAAACAAATCTTACACAGCACTCGCATAAATATCTGCTGGCTGCAGCTCTGCACAGCTCACTTTTACAGCGGAGTAAATCAAGTAGGTGATTTAAAAAAAACAAAAAAAATGTATCCTTGGTCGAATAAAAGAGTGCAAGAGTGCGTAGGCAATGAAAATGATTGCTTTCTTTATGATGCTTACAAGGACAACTTATTGCTGCTGATGATGGACATCACATTTTTTGTAAGAGCTTAGCAACAAGACATTGAACCTGAGTCTAATAAGAATGAAATAAGTGTAGAAATGCTGCCAGAATGGAGGATTATGTCCTCCACAGGTCTCAGAAAGGGACATCTGTGTGTGCGAGGCTTTTAGTAGCTCAAACACTCTAAAACCTTTACTGCAGGCGCTTGCACACAGTCAGGCAAACCAGAGGAAGCTTGAATGCACAGATGTTGCTCCATGCAAGAGGAGAAAAAAAGCTCCTGTGGATGAACATAAGTGTTACAATGAATGCAGATAAGAACCAATTGATAACAAAATGTCAGACTTGATATTGAGATGGTGGACTTTTTATTGTATTTTATTGTATTGTATTGTATTGTATTGTATTGTATTACATTACATTACATTACATTATATTATATTATATTATATTATATTATATTATATTATATTATATTATATTATATTATATTATATTAAACCAGTGTTTTCCCAACTAACATTTTGGAGTTCTCTTCTTTATATCAAGAGCATTTTTCTTATATAAATGTATCTTCTATATTACACCCATACCATTGTTCAATCTTTTAGGGTCTCTGCTGACTGAGCTTGATAGAAATATAAATTTTTGAAACATTATACCTCAACTGTCACTTTTGATCAGTTTAATGCATCTTTGCCAAATAAAAGTATTAATTTCTTCCCTCACAAATCTTACTAACCCCAAACATTTAAACAGTAGTCGACATATATATTTCTTTGTATTACATGATGTACAAAACCTAAAGGCTCTGTCAAGATACATGTTTTGGACTTGACGAATTTAATTTCTTGAACATGTACCACAGGAAACAGACTCACCCAAAGCCAGCTATCGTGCGACAGAGTAGGAAGAACCCATAACCCTGCACAAAAGATGACAGGAAGGCGAAGAAGCCATTGACGGACATGCAAATGAGCAAACACTGCCGTCTGCCCACCTTGTCAGCCATGCCGCCCCAGAAGAAGGCCCCTACCATCATCCCCAAATACACAATGCTACCTGTAGTAAATAAGAGGAGATGGAGGGAACAAAGTGAAACAGTGAGAACACACACCTCAGGCGGAGAAACAAACAGGCTGACGCAGTCATATTCAGAAGCGTTTGTTTTTGTTTGGTGGCTGTTTCTATATACTGGTTTATTTGCGGCTGCTTCTCAGAACAAGAACACCAATAAACTTTCAGTTGACTGATGTTTTCACCTGAGGACTTTCTTTGTTGTTTTGGGTGAAATGCAGGAGACTTTTCGTGATGATGCTAGTAGCAAGGGTTTCTGTACGGTACAAATGTTCATTACATAAGTAGCCAAAAGGAAAAACAAATAACCATTAAAAATGTATCAGATTTTAGTGATCTCAAAATTCTATATAGAAGGCCTCATCAGGGTTCAACTGAAAAAGACTGCAGATGGTACACAGATAAAAGTCAATTTAATAAAGAGAATAATTTTTTCTGAATTCATTGAGATGAAAAATGGTTGAATTTACAAGTAAAAAAAATTATATATATATATATATATATATATTATTTTTTTATTATTATTTTTTTTACCTGTAAATTCAACCATTTTTCATATATATATATGCAAATGATCCTCTATTTATCATACAATTGGGAAAAAAATTGGAAAGTAAAGTAGAAGTAGATTATTAGAAGTAAATAAATAAATGCATATATATATATATATATATATATATATATAGGCTATATAGGCTATATACGTATATAAGTTTAACATTTATAAAAATAAAATTAATAAATAAAAATTATAAAATGGAAAGAGAATAGACTAAAAGAATGAAAATTGTATCTGTTTTTGTCAGACATAACAAGCATAAAAGAGGGAGGAATCGGAAGATTGATAGTTGCATTTAAAAGAGATCCAGTGACTCTTTTTAACACAGAACATATGTTGCAAAGCACAAAATATTTTGGAGATTTGCTGATTTCTCCAAGTGTAAATTCTTAACTGATACAGCAGCTTTTTTTTTGACCAAGCACTTGCAATTTCGCTGCTGTAGAACCAGCACAGCAATTAATAGTGGGCAGTAAACAGCTTTGCTGGTACAGTAACAAGCCTGCTAAATAGATTTACTTTGGAGGTAAACTACTTTGTGTTTTGTGATTATACAACTGTGTTTATTTAATGAAGCAGAACGTGTGTATGCTAAATGTATGTTTCACTTTCTAATAACACCGCAGACTCATAGAGGCATAAAAGACACATTTGTCTCCAGATGTTCATTTCTTGTAATGAAGACTCCTGAGATCACGTCAGACATTTCACTTTTCAGCAAGCTGCTTATTTAAAAAGGTCATACCAAACATTCCTTCTTTTTGCCTCCCATCCCAATCCACTGTAACTGAAAAAGAGCAACCATATTGAGGTATTGTGATTACCGTTTTACTCACATTTATTAACTAATTCTGTACATATTTTTAGGTTTGCATTATTATACCACTGAAGGAGTAGAAAGCACAGCTTTTTTGTACTGGACATTATTCAAAATGTTACACAAAAAAAATACAGGTTTGGAACAACATGAGAGAGTAAATTATTTTTGGTGGTACTGTCCCTTTAAGCGTATGCAGTGGAACACCAACAAGTAGAGTAAAAGTCTGTATTAACGCTGGTTGTCTGTTTAAGCTTACTGAAGCAGTATTGCTGTTAAACAGGTGATAGAGAGTGAGTCTGTTAGTGGAGTGGTTAGTGGAGCTGTATGAAAGCAGTTTAGTGATGACTGGGGCTGTTGACACAGCAGGGAGTACTGCTGTATGTAGGCCTGTAGGGGACAAGTGCTTATGGCTGATTATGTTTTCTCAGCAGGGTCCAGTGAGGCTGATTGTCAACTCAACAAAGCTAAGAATCATACACAACTATTTCTATGCCACAAAGATGACTGTTGCGGAGAAACGCAATGCACAATAACAAAAAGATGAAAGATTAATCTACCTACACTGTAAAAAAAAAATCCGTAAAATATACGGTAAAAAACTGGCAGCTGTGGTTGCTGGTGTCACGCCTGTGTTTTTGTCATTGTTCTATGTCACAGTTAGGTTTTGTTTTTCCTTATTTGGTCATGTTCCTGTTCTTGTTTAGTTAATGAGTTTATCCACCCCACCTGTGTTCCTCACCTGCCATTAGTTCCCTCATGTGTATTTAAGCTTTTGTGTTTTGAGGTTATATGGATGTCTGTAATTCTATGTATTTACTTCAGTTATATTAAAGTACATTTTAAAACGTCTACGCTTCGTCCACGCTTCATGCTTCAGCAGAGTCTGTGACAGCTGGAATGTGACCGTAAAAAATATGTCAACAACATTTTAGGTTTTACGGTTTTGTGTTAAATTTACAGTTAAATGTACTTTAAACTTGAACTCTGAGTTGATCAACCCATAGATTAAAAACTCAAGAGTTCTCGGTTTCAAAACAGGTGATCTGAGTAAGGTCAATTAACTCTGAGTAGACTAACTCAGAGTCAAGCATGTACACCACGACTCTAAAAAGCCATTATCAATGGAGCGCAGATATTACAAGTCACCATGGCAACATCTGAAAAAAGAGGTTGGCATTTTTTTCTCCAGCTGAGTTTGATGTGCTCA
>JAUCNO010000503.1:0-18615 GCA_032353835.1 Enteromius viviparus | reverse complement strand
TGCTGGTTTAAGATGGTCCTTTTGCTGGTTTTAGCTGGTCATTTACTGGTTTATGCTGGTTTAAGATGGTCCTTTTCCTGGTTTATGCTGGTTTAAGCCGGTCATTTACTGGTTTATGCTGGTTTAAGATGGTCCTTTTGCTGGTTTTAGCTGGTCATTTACTGGTTTATGCTGGTTTAAGATGGTCCTTTTCGTGGTTTATGCTGGTTTAAGCCGGTCATTTACTGGTTTATGCTGGTTTAAGCCGGTCATTTACTGGTTTATGCTGGTTTAAGATGGTCCTTTTCCTGATTTATGCTGGTTTAAGCCGGTCATTTACTGGTTTATGCTGGTTTAAGATGGTCTTTTTTCTGGTTTATGCCGGTTTAAGCCGGTCATTTACTGGTTTATGCTGGTTTAAGATGGTCCTTTTGCTGGTTTATGATGGTTTTAGCTGGTCATTTACTGGTTTATGCTGATTTAAGATGGTCTTTTTCCTGGTTAATGCTGGTTTAAGCCGGTCATTTACTGGTTTATGCTGGTTTAAGCTGGTTGGGGGCAGTTGTGGCCTAATGGATAGGGAGTTGGACTTGTAACTCAAAGGTCATGGGTTTGAGTCCCAAGTCTGGCAGGGATTGTGGATGGGTGGAGGCAGTGGATAACCAGCGCCCTCTCCACCTTCGATACCACGACTGAGGTGAGAGCACATATCTCCAGATTGTTTATGCGAAGCACAGACATAAGAGGCTGAAAAATACAATCTTTATTTGAATATGCCAACATCTTTATATTTACATCTTTATATGGCAAAATAATATTGCACTGTACAATATAAAAGAGGTTTTAAGAGAAAACACTTAGATAAGAACTTTTACTGCTATTTAGGAGAAATCTTAGTAGTAAGATGGATGTTTTGTGAAGATCTCTGGATTCTAAAAATGGGGCTGGCTGCATAAAAGGTTTAGAATAGTCTTAAAAGATTTCATTAAATTTTGTTCTTTAAGACTGGTCAAAATGTAAAAAATTTGGTTACATAAAAATTAGTACATTACATAGATATGTAAAAATTATTACATAGATTAGTCTAAGCTGAATCCAAAATATAAGACTGATAAGCCATTGGTTAATTGCTCGTTGGTCAAGCTTGTTCTTAAGATGCTAACTGCATCCCAAATCGCGCACTATTCTATGACGTTTTGTAGTATAAATAGTGTGAGTCATGCGTTCACACTGAAAATTCCAAAGAGAAAAAGTGCACTTCAAACCCAGATGATGCACTCAAATAACCGAAAAAATGAAGTGTGCAATGTTGGACACTTCACGCACTCAACAGTCGCAGCTTTCTCTTACGTAGCAGAAGGGGAGGGGCTAAGGTTGGATGAGCAATTCATTAGAAAATAGTTGATGACACTTTGATATCGTGATGTAAGTCAATTTTTTTTCTATATGAGACTTTGTGTGGTCACCATTATATCTACATAAGCTGCATCCCAAATAGTTTGGCTTTGTTTTACATCTGCTATCTGACTGGGAATTGTTTTGAATTTCTAGTTAAGAAAAAAATGTTAGTATTCCATTTGGGATGATACTAAATACAACTGAGTGCATAGTACATAGTGCGCCATTTGGGACACAGCTACTGTCTTAACATAGAGGCTAAGTTTCTGCAACTGGCCCCAGACCCAGCCTGACTCAAATTCAAGTAGCCCTATAACATGTGAAAACAGCATGCAATATGTAGCGCTAAATGTTTAAAACTTTTATTGTGCTACATTGTTTTCATATTGCATGTTTAATATTCTTACCCCCAGTTTCACAGACAAGGCTTAAGCTAGTCCCAGACTAAATTGCATGTTTGAGCTGTCTCGGATGAAAACATCTTGCTCTGACGTATCTTAAAACACATCAGTGTCATTGTTCTGTGTTGAGATGCACACCTGTAATATTTTCTTATAAGGCATTTTTGTAAAAGTTGCGTAAATATCTTAATTTAACGAATGCCTATACCTGGCCTAAGCTAAGCCCTGTTTGTGAAACCGGGCCTTAGTGTTCTGTTATAATCTTGTAAACAAAAATTTAAAAAAAACAAATTTTTGATGTCTTTTACTGCAATAACAGTCCAATCAAATAATTAGTCAATAAAATTCTGTTTGGTTAATATTAATTTTCAGTTAATTGGTTACACTTTAATTGTTAGGTCAAGCTAAACACATTGTGCAATACAGTACCATACAGCATGGTCTGCTGCATATTTTACATTGTAGCAAATGTAGTATGTAATGACTCAGTTTACATACCTGTAGTAGTGTGTATTCTAGTCAATGTGTTGCAGCAGCTATTAATGACTTAAAAGTGACTAGATGAATTAATTCATAGCAAGAGATCATAGTGGAAATGTTAACCTTGTAACATCAGCTTGCTTTACAAAGTAATTTTGCTACTGATGAAAATTGGCTTTAATACAGAAAACATCTTGTTTAGCTGCTGATTTCATCAGAGTCATGGTATAGCAGGAATCAATTTAGTAGTACAGTATTAGTATTAGACTACTATTAAGAAATTAATGAGAAAAGAGGTTCCATTTGTTACCATCTACATAAAAGAGTTAGTTGTTCATTTCAGCATTTAATAATACATTACTAAAAAGAAAAGATATATCAGCTGATAATTAGTTAATGGACCTAAGCTAACATATATTAACAATGAACAGTTTTTCACTAGTTACAGTCTCGTTACTATGATGCAGCAATGTTTTCAATGTCAAAAAATCAAATTAACCTAAACCTAAAATTAAATCCTGTGCAAAAATTATACAATCCTATTATCAGTTTATTACAATCTTATTACATTATATATATATATATATATATATATATACATACATAGAATATTATAATTATAATTTTCTTTTCTTTTTCATTTTGAGGTAATACAGGACCTTTCTTTCTTAGTTTTTTTTTCTAAATGGATTTTTTCTTCTTCTGCTTCAGTATCAGAGTGCTTCATGTCCATCTGTAGGCAGCACCGTAGTGTTTTCTGAAAGGAAGGACACAGTGCACCCCTCCTCAGCCCTCTTCTCTGCAGAGTGTTTCTCTTCCCATTTCAGTTTGTCACGTTTCTATTTTCTTTTCTTTTTTTCCTTCATGTGTGCTAGCAAGGTGACAGGAGACCGCTGCTCCACACAACCAGCCAGCCAGCCAACCAAGCAGACACAAATATATTCAGAGCATTTAGTACCCTGGATTAATCGAATTATAATTTAATCATCTGATCAAACAGCAATTAGCATAATCACTTGTGGGGAACAGCTGATAGAGGAGAGAGAGCAACACATAATAAACCTCAGGCAACTGCCGCTCTAATGAGACATTTAACTGCTAAAACACACATCAAAAAGCAACATCTTCATGCTTTCTGGAGCTGAGACAGCTGTTGCGATCTGAAGGACAGTGATGTGTTTCAAATGCAATGATTTAACGGGGAAATCATGCTGAAAGGTGCATTCGATTATTAACAAAAATAATAATAATAATCCATTGTGCAAGCTAAGAAACAATTATTACGTGACATAAAAAGTGTAATAACAATATGCATGTTATTAAATAAATCTACACTGTTACAATAGGTTGATATGGCTGCTGGTATATCATATTTTCATTCTCTAAAGTGAAATACAACATAAATAATGCTGGAATGAAGAAGAACGTGACAGATCCATGGCTGGGTCAAATGCATGCACACATCCTTTATCAAATGCACATGTGCACACATACAATGAATAGCAGACATCTGGCAAAAGTGACAGTGCTCTGAAAGGGGGCAGCTAAAAATACCAACCACCAACTTGGTCTTACATCTTACAGTCTATGCCATGTTTAAAAATATATCACAATGTTGAGAAAGCAAGCTCTGGTCATTTGTCACCCTGTCACTTTCTCCCACCTAGGTCAGAGATACCTCAGCCTACATACCTCTCTCTGGGTCTCATTTTAAAAATAACAAGACAGGGCTGCAGAGAAAGCATATGAACAGAGAGATGCATACTGGAGATAAAAGTCATATGATGCTGTTTTACAGATGCCACTGATGACCGAGCGATTGATGGATATCAGGCAGATGCCATTTATAAATCTTGGAAGGATTAAGGATTGATTATTATCAATCATTATTACATAATCTTTGTCAATTAGAAAAGGGAATCAGCTACGTTTTGTTACAGAGAGAAAAAAAAAGGCAATATAACCCTTATAGTTGATAAATAATTTTTTTTAAATTAAAAATGCAATTAATAACTTCTGAAGAAAAAATCTTTAGGGACAGACTTTTTCTACACTTGGATATCTTTTATAGGTTATACACTTGCATTTTTCATATGTAATAAATCCTTAATTAAATTCAAATAATAATAATAAACGTTCATGGTTCTCATAAATTTGTATTTATTAGAATCAAACATAGTTTTAGCCATATAAATTCCTCTATATCCGCATTAAATAATAAAAATAATGAAGTACAAAATTAATTAATAGCAAATTAAACAACAGTTCATGCCTATAATAAAACTAACATCATAATTCCCCATGTTGTCCTCAAAACGACCTCTAAACATGTTTGTCCTCTGAAAAGCAGACTACGGCAGGATTTCTAATGTTGTCAATTTTAGCAATACAGCTCATTTAAAAAAAAATGTCCAATTGCATTTAGTGGTGCAACTGCACTGAAATCAACAACACTTCGAATTACAATTCTTCATTCATCCTAAAGTAGTAAAAAAAAAAAGTCTGCCGCCCTTAAGTAAACACATCAAAACTGTGTAATCTAATATTATTCAAAGACAAGCGGTGAAATCAGTGGCTAACATTAAAGTCAGTGGGTGGTTTGACTCATTCAAAGTCTCGTCTTGATGAAAATATCCTGTTTAACCAAGAAGCATTGCATTAGCAAACAACTGAACGAAATGAGCAAAAAAAACTGTGTGTGTTTGGAGAGGACTCAGAATCTTTAAATAGGTAGCAGAGGATTGCAGGACTGTCGAACAAACTTGAACAGATGGGCCTCTAATCAGCAAACTGCCTTAATTGCCCCCGATAGATTAACTCCCACCAAACACACAGTTCCACGCAGCCAAACGTACGCAAATCATTCCTCACATTTCTCCTTAGACTCTTAGAAATCCCAGTTAAACACAAAATCAAGTCATTATTAGTTAGTATAGTTCTGTTAGTATAAGAGTTACCGTCAGGACTAATGCGGCTGAGATTATAATCCGTGGTGCCTGTGTGTGTTTCTGTGGACGCATGATCATTTCTGATTTACACTCACGAATCTCCCACTCCTGCTGATGATCTGTTATTACCTATAGCTGTACAAAAGTTGTAGATTATCTCTTCATTCGTTACAGAAAAACTGCTGCACTTTTTTCGATTTCATGCGCTATTTATGATTAAAAACATGCTTTTTTAATGAAATAACGACTGCATTCAAACCAGCAAGACTCCTCTTCAATCTGTGCCCTTTTATTGTATGTCAGGGGTCACTCATTCACACAACAGCCTTATTTGATACGCGACTACGGCTCTAATAATAGAGGTTTCCATAGTGACAGGCCAAGCAGCATGTGATAAACCTTCCAGACTACAGGCTCGAATTTTCTCGAATACAGTTACTCTCTGAGATGAGAAAGTGGCCACTTCTAATGTTGTTTATTCTTCGATCGTGCTGAAAGGCGCAGAACTTGCAAACACGACTTAGTTAAATTCGTAACTTTTCCACGGTGAATAAATTAGCGTATTAAGATGCCCACGTTTCATTTAGACTGAAGCAGACTGCACGCTCATCAGATTCGTGCTGATTGTATAAGAATACACGAACGGCACAAAAAGCCACAGCACATCCAGCAAGAGCTAGAGAGCGTCTCATTTCACTGTCTGCTCTGCTGGGCGATGGTGACTGATGACTTCTTACTGCTCTTTTATGAGTTTCAGCTGAGGCAGGGTGGCGCAATTTCAATTCAAAGTTATTGCAAAATACATCTCAATATTTTTTATTTCATATTTGCCCCGAAGTGAGAAATGCCTCGGAGAGCTTGGCGTTTGGAGCGAGAGTAGGGGTGTATTTATCTCCCTCCTCTGAAGAGGAGGATTATTTCTGTTGTTTTCTGAGGGTGAGCTTTCGTAACATCCTCACCGCTTCAAAATGACTGCCATTCAAAGCTTCACATTGAGGACTCGTGCCAGCGTTTGCCCAATAGCCATTTTACAAAATCCTCAAACCGTTTTTTTTTTTGGTCGAAGCACGGGTCTCTGTTCCTTTTTTTTGCATCATGCACTAACCTCCCCTCGACAATGTCTGTCGGTCTGCAATTTTTCGAAGAGATAAGTCTATTTTCCCGTCTCGCTTCATTCTGTTTTTCCCTCCATGGCTCCCTCCTTACGTACACACCCTTCCATGTTTGCACCTATTGACCAGCTCTTCCATTTAGCCCTATCACACCTTTTGGTGCGAAGGTGCAGAAATAAAAACAGGTAGGAAAGATAGGAAAATCATGCTTAAGGCACAATTGGCCTTAAAAAAATATATAAAGAAGGCTTTAAATTTCTCACTGCACACATATGCATCCACGCAGGCGCAGTCCCTTAAGTACACACACACACACACACACACATGCACACAGCGATTAAGGCGTTGTGTAGTATTTTTCAGCTACTGCCCTGCATTTGTCTTATGAATCTTTACTGAATCGTTTTCACATACTGCATGTTAAAAAAGTCTGTGAAAGCTTGGTCAGCAAGCTATTTAAAACAAACACATAATCTAAAAAAAGGATATGCTAGATTTTGTAAATACAGCTGTATGATTTGTGTTTGTATCATATACAAAGGAATACATGAAATAATTTAAATGGCTATTTTTTTCCACTGCCATCCACCCACTGTGAGGCTCAAGTGCACAACAGCTCTGTGTTGTAAAAATAACTGGATGTAATAACTTCATCTGACGTGCCCGTCTTAAACGTTTAAATATCCACAGCGTTAATTATCTGCCATCAAATTGTGCTTATTTAATAAACCTAAAAAAACAGCAACGCCTTAAAAACACCCCAAAAATATAAATAATAAAGCCTTTATAAATGAAGCAAATTCTCGCCGTTCATAATTAAATTAAACTAAGTTGATTTAAACCAGTTATAAGGATGGGGGAGGGCGCAGCACGCATAATCAATATTAAATACGTCAGTCATTGTGGATAAAAAGGAAATAAATAAAGAAGAAGATGAAATATAGGATGTGCAACATTATTGAAAACGAAAAGCGCATGGATGAGTAGCTTCTACAACACTCAGTGTGATAAACAAGAGGTCACATTCATTAACATCTCCCCATGCGTAAAACAACCGACAAGAAACCTGTGCAATACCTGCCGGAGGCCCCTGTGTGTGCACACGGGGATCATTATAGGGAGCTTTTCAGTACGCAGTGCTTATATAGCGCTGGAATCATCGCGGCCATAATTGTGACTAAATTTGTTTATGATTTTATGTTTTATGATTAGAGGAGGGAAAGTCTCCCAGCCCAGGTGACCACCCGTGACACCCTTCAAAATCCTGAAACGAATTTGCATACAGTACACCCTTTCCAGAATGTCCTGATGAGGGTAAATGAAGTTTGAAATTACAGGAGAGAAGAAAAACAAATTAAGACTAACCATTCAGGATGCTCTGGAGAAAGAGAAATGCCAATATCCACATGCCCCGCTGCGTTCAATCCCCAAGCTAGATTTTCCTCTTTTCACTCCGCACACTTTGTCCACTGCTTTTCCCCGATCCCCCACTCAGAATGCCAACGGTAAGGTTAAAACAAAAGCCAGTCCAGATTGCCTGTGCCAGCGACTTGAGCGGATCTCCACCGTGCGTATTATGTGTGCCGCGCTTTTGCGCCCGGTCGTTGCGCATGAAGGATGTGCGGATGTTCAAGTGTGATTGTCTTGGTTAAAGCTCGGGTGCTCTCCGGATGCTTCTGTGCTTCAGGGGGGATGCTGGATGCAGGTGCGATGCTGATTCAGGAGCGTCTTTCAACAGAGCAGGTGGCGATGCGGAGGAGAAAGAAAACTTTCAAAGCAAAAGAAACGGTGCCGTTCAAGTGTGTCATTTAAACCGAGGGGAACCAAGTGTTTTTGAAAAAAAGGGAAGAAAGGGAACTAAACAGGGGAAAAGAGTAAATCATAGATGTTTAATCAGAAATGGGAATGGAAAGAAAGTCCGGAGAAGCTGAAGCGGCAGGAACAAAGGTGAGATCCCAGAGTCAGACCATCTTCTTGAGCACCTCTCGCCGTCCAGCAGGCTGCAAGCAGGCGCATCTTCCTCCTGCGTGGCGCTTTAATCGCATTGGTTCGTGTGCTGCTAACCCTCTCTGCCTCAGAGCATTAGAGAATAACCCTCTCTCTCTCCCCTGCCTCCACAGCCCGGCTCGCTGCTCACTGCCTTAAAGGAGCCGAGTACACTCCTCTGAAGGCTGAAGGATGAGGAGGACACACCTATTTCAGGTGCGCACTTAGTATGAAAGACCGGGGCTAGTCCAGCGCGCGAGAATCTCGCGGATCCTCGTTATCAGTTCAAGACTAATTATTTAGATTAGTTCGAATGAAACCTGTGCACTTGTATCGTGTTGAAGTGCTTTTGAGAAGCATTCCGAGTCCGCTGAATAAACTTTTATCAGATACACGCATTTGCAATGCACTGTCTTTCTCTTCTGGAAAACAAAGAGTGTACAAAGTTCTGTCCAATAAAATGAAATCAGATGCATTTGCCGAAGCATTAGTCTGACGTGTTTGGCAAGTGTGAATATGTTCATAATTACATGAAAATAAACTTACCTCAGTTCAGCGGGAAAAAAAAAAACGACATCACTCTCTTACTAAACATGACGTCTGAAAGATCAAATAGCTGTGGAAATGTCACATAATTTTGAAGACAAAAGTGCAGGGGCAAAGACACATGTTGAATTTCATGACTAAAAAATAATTAGTAATTAATTAAAACATCCTTTTAAGGGAAACACTGACCTGTTGACCTGAGCACCAGTATCTGCACAGCGGTTATCTTGAAGACTGATAAAAAATACCTTGGTTGTAAAGCAATGTAAGTACGGTAGCCTACACATGTGTCTCTTTTTTTATAGAAGCACACCTGTAACAAATCTCTACGACAAAGAGGATCTCTTTTTCTCATGAGATACCAATTCTCTAAAGTCAGCTGTTGAAAACTTGTTCTGGTGTATGTTAACCCATTTTGTTGTTTTGAAATGACTGTGTTATTGCAACACGGTTGCAACAATCCCACCTTTCAACTGGACCGAATGGCGTTCTCAGAACTTCCCCATGGAGACTCATCCAGATGAATACAAAAATATGAGAAGTGTCGCAATACAAAGAGTAAAACACAGTAAAACACAAGAGAATAAAATACCCCCATTATACTTCTTTTTAGTAATGCTTTATTTTAAAGAGACATTCCACTGAATATTTGTACTTTATTCTCCTAACCCTCAAGTATAGTTGAAAAGTTGAAAAAAAAAAGATGCAAAGAACAAAGTTTAGTAAAAGTGAAATTTCCTGCACTAGTCTCCCTGATATTCTCTGCTTGACTGAGCAGTCTTTTCAATATGTTCTATGGCTGTATATCAAGAAGTGGATATATCCAAGTGCCGAGTTAGGACGTAGATAGTGTAACATTGTTTTCGTTTTACACCTGTCATTAACATTGTTAGAGTTTAAATAACCCTCCCCTGTAAGATAACTTGAGACTGTGTCAATAGCTTGACAAAAACTTTAAGCATAACTTAAAAGAAGAGGTAGTCTGCATTTGCCAATCTCCACTCAACACAATAAACACACAGACAACTGCATTAAAATGCATCCCACCCTAATCACCACTGACTGCTATTGTCATGTCATAAATCAGAGTACAATATAATATCCTTAGTATAAATGGAAGTGACATTTAATCATGATACAAGCAATAATGAGGGCAACAAGTGCAAATAGTGATAGATGCAAAATAGTAGGATTTTCTATGCACTCCAAGTGTAAATAGTACAAAGGTTTCTTAAATTTGAATAAAATGAAAACTTAAAGACTTATAAATCACATGAGCAAATATTTTATTCACAGAACATAACAGATGTTATGTTGAGTACATACGTAAACTGAGTTCCCTTTCAGTCGGTCACTTTGACGTCACGTCGGTGACCGACGAATAGGAATCTCGCTTTGAGATGCCAAAACAACTCTGCGTGTATGCAAACACTGGGTGATTAGGATCAGCTGAACCCAATCGCAGCGCGAGAATAAGTAGGTCAGCAGATCTAGCGATCATTAGCTTTTTGCTTCAGAGCCGAGCAGTTCATGCGAACGTTCTTGGAGCCATTTCTACTCTGCGAAACGACGGAGAAAGGCTGGTGTTACGGCGTTGCAGCGACAGTGGTTCCAGTTGAGTGGCGGTAACATTTGTAGTGCACTATCTGCATTTGTTTACCGAGCGGCCATCCTCCCTGTTTGCTTTAGCCTTTCACAAAAGAGCAAAGTTAAAAGAGTACTCACGGGTGGTACTTTTTTTTAAAGACGCTTTCTTTAACGAGGAATGTCATGTAGGATAGTTCATGTTTCTCATGCAGGAAGATGACTATCTTATCCGCAGATAAGGCTTACTTACAGGACCGTAGAAGGGAGTCCCAATTCCTCTTCGCGTTCTGGGGCTCGCGCTGGCAGCATCCACAGAGTTTCCGGTTCCAGAGGAGAGAGGGCTAGCCTTGCAGTGACAGTCAGGAACTCTCTTCGGAGAACGCCTCCTGTCGCCCGCACTCCGACACTGTTGGTGTCTCTATTTGGGCAGCCTGATTGAGCGAAAAGGTGTCAGTTGTCACTTTTGGAGCTCCCCCGATGATCAGATGTCAGTTACTGCATCGGAAGGAGAGTACGGTTCTGGAAATGAGGCATTCGGTTTTGGAGCGGTGTCCGATGGACACTAAACCATACCGGATACTGATCCAGAACTAGACGCTATACTTTCCCGGGCCGCCAGGGGGATCGGGATGATTGGTACTAAGGTGTGCCCTGTACTGAGGTGCCTTTCTTCCCGGAGGTGCATGATAAGCGTACTTGGTCATGGAAGGCACTTTTTACTGCCAGGAAGCGATCAAGCGGTTCATCCTCCTTCACCACCCTTGATGGTGGCGTAGAGAGGGGCTACACGGGGTCCCCCAGGTTGAGAGGTCTGTTGGAGGCAACTGTATCCGCAGACTTCTACCTCCTGGCAGGATAACCTGTCGGTCCCCTCCTGGGCCTGTAGGCATTCGTCGATGACAATGCTTATAAAGCCTGAGGAGAGGCTGCGTCTTCCGTACTCGCTGTGGCGTTGTTGCAGGTGCATCAGGCCAAGGCACTGAGAGGTCTGCACGAGGTGTGGCCACGATCCAAAGGTTCTTCCCAAGCCAGCGCCATTTTGGCTGTGTTTGGTGGACATGAGTGATGCAGACAAGATTAGGTTCGCATTGGCCTCCATCAAGAAGGTAGGCAAACAATAATTTGTTGATACACTTTCCCTTAGTTAATTTCTCAGTCAGTTCTTTAAACACTCGGTTGTTTCTGACCGTGCCGTCAAATTTGTCTTGAATATTTTTTTCTGACCATAATTGTAAAAACAATACAGTCTCCTCATCACTCCATTTCACACACTTTCCGTCTTTTGACATTTCTTACTTTTTAAGTTTCTTGACGTTAATGTTAACTTACTTCTCACCGGCTGCTGTTTACACTATGCGCGTGTCCTGTTAGCAACTTGACGTAATGCTCGCTGATTTCTGATTGGCTGTCTGTTGCTAAGCGTCCAGCAGCAACAATCAAACACCGCTCCATTTCACACTGAACAAGCTTAACACCGCAGTGCGGGGTTAACACCGCTCTGGAGCAGGGTTTCATAACCCCGGGTAAAATGCAGTGCTAACACCGCTTTCAAATTAAAGGTGTGAAACGCGTCTTTACCCTGGGTTAAAAGCGATGTTTAGAACGCAGATAACCCAAAGTTAAGCACAGTATGAAAAGCCCTAGGTTGGATCTCATCCACCCCCAGTGCCTAGCCACCGAGGAGCTTCTTAACTACCTCGGTGACTTCAGCCTGGGTAATGGTCAAGTCCACCCCTGGGCCCCCACTCTCTGCTTCCTCAGGGGAAAACGCCTCGGTGGGATTGAGGAGATCCTCAAAGTGTTCCGATGATATCCCCAGTTGAAGTCAGCAGATTCCCACTTTCACTGTATACAGTGTTGGCAGGGCACTGCTTCCCCCTCCTGAGGCGCTGGACAGTTTGCCAGAACCTTTTCAAATGCCGACCGATAATCCTTCTCCATGGCCTCACCGAACTCCTCCCAGACCTCCGCAACCACCTGGGCTGCAGTTCGTTTGGCCCACCGGTACCTATCAGCTGCCTCAGGAGCCTCACAAGCCAGCCAGGCACGATAGGAGTCCTTCTTCAGCTTGACGGCATCCCTTAGTTCCACCACTGGGTTTCGGGGTTGCCGCCACTACAGGCACCGGAGACTTTGCAGCCACAGCTCTGAACAGCCGCATTGACAATGGAGGCGGAGAACATAGTCCACTCGGACTCAATGTCTCCAACCTCCCTCGGGATCTGGCTAAAGCCCTGCCGGAGGTGGGAGTTGAAGACCTCCCTGACAGAGAGCTGACAACCCCGCTCCTCTCTTTACCCGAGTGTCCAAGACAAACGGCCACTTTCCAGCACCCCTCCCAGAGACCCCTGCACTGCCATTCAGCCTGTAGGCAAAAACAACAGTGAGAGGCCTATCCCCGACCCGAAGGCACAGGGAAGCGATCCTCTCGTTCACCGGGGTAAACTCCAACACATGACGGCTAAGCTGGGGGGCTATGAGCAAGCCCACACCAGCCTGCCGTCTCTCACCGCGGGCGACCCCAGAGTAGTGGAGAGTCCATCCCCTATCGAGGAGTTGGGTTCCATAGCCCAAGCAGTGCGTGGAGGTGAGCCCGACTATCTCTAGACAGTACCTCTCAACCTCTTGCACTAACTCAGGCTCTTTCCCCCTAGCGAGGTGTCATTCCATTTTCCAAGAGCCAGATTGTGTGTCCGAGAATTGGGTCGTAGGGGTCCCCGCCTTCGAACGCTGCCTAACCCACAATGCACGACCCCTTATGGTCCCTCCTGCAGGTGGTGGGCCCACAGGAGGATGGCCCCACATCGCTCCTTCAGGTTAAGCCCTGCCGGGCCCTGTGGGGTAAGATCCGGCCACCAGGCGCTTGCATACGAGCCCCAACCCTGGGCCTGGCTCCAGGGTGGGGCCACGGCTGCACCATACCGGTCAACGTCACAGTTGTGATTTCGTTTCCTTCCATAAGGGTTTTTTTTGGACCGCTCTTTGTCTGGCCTGTCACTTAGGACCTTTTTGACATGGGAGACCCTACCAGGGACATATAGCCCCTGACAACATAGCTTCTAGGATCATTCAAGCACTCAAACCCCTCCACCACGGGAAGGTGGCGATCCAAGGATTAATTAACTTTATAAATCTGGAAATGTACATATGTATGATTTATTGATTGATATTTATTTAGATATTTATATGATATTTATATCATTGAAGATAAAAAACTTCTCTTTTCAAATGGGTTTACCGGTTTTATCAAAGACTGTGATGATGTATTTCTGCATTAAATCAATTAGTAAATTTTACTTTATTTGTATGTTTTGCTATAGCATTAAATAACAAAAAAGGTCAACACTGCTGACATCAAATATCTTGTAAAGGATAGTTTCTGAAGGCATACCTGAAGGCTTAACATATTTTTCTTGTTCTCTCTCTCTTTTGGAAAGTCATGGGATTGCAAATGTTGAGCATATGTGAAAAGGGTAAACACACTGAAATTTTATGGTCTCCTTCTGGATCTCCTTTTGAAAATCTACCATTTATCAAAGTTTTTTTTAAGCCTTCCTGAAACATACTGACAGAAATTTATAGGCAAGTGTGATGAATTAGTGCAGGGATCACCAAATTCGGTTCTGGAGGGCTGGTGTCCTGCATAGCACTAATCAAACACACCTGAAGTAACTAATTAAGGATTTTCTAGGTATACTTGGAACTTGCAAGCAGGTGTGTTGAGGCAAGTTGGAGCTAAACTTTGTGTAGGACACCGGCCCTCCAGGATCAGGGTTAAACTCTGCAGGAAGGGTGTTACCGAGTAAGAAGCATATTCAAAATACTAACTACATCCGGCACAGTTAGCCTACATATAAGCCCCTGGCTCTATATATAGCATGCTAACTCAGAATCCTTATCTGTTTACTAACCATTATCATTTTGCTTGGGAAACAGAACATTTTAATTGAACGAAAGGCTAGGAGGAAGTTGTTTGTAATACAACCCCTGGACAAAGGCAGTTTATGTGAAAAAGTTTGAAGGAAAAACTTTGCAAAATGCCCTAGCAATATGTTAAAAACTGACTGGAAGAGCACATGAAATTACCTTCTTATTATTTCAAATGCTCATAAATCATATGGCAGCCTGTCTTTAATTGTACTGTAGGCCATTCTGTAGAGCTGTTCTTTAGTAAGTTTATACAAGTCTAGCCTTTAATGTAAATTAAATATTTAGATCGCGCTTTTGCGATGCCTGTTCTGTCTGCACTTGTTCCACTTTTTAGGAATGCTGAGAATGTGACCCCTAGTCCTGGAAAGCATAATGTCTTGCGCGAGCCCCCCTTGCCAGGAATCCGACTGGATTTGGGAGTGGCACATATCAAATCTCTGGAATTGGCTCTTCCATACATGGTCAACTTCAATATAAGATGACGTAATGGTCCTCCCTCTAACAAACATAGGAAATAAGCTCTTATCAGCACAGAGACCTGACATTATTCGCTTACTTCTGAGTAAGCTCCGCCCATCTATGGTCTCTTCAATGTGAACGCCCTGTCCCGCTACACTTACTCCAAACTGAAGAGTTCAGCGCCTTTTACTCTTAACTAGTACAGTATATCCAGCCATTTAGGCTACGACTTGGAAGTATAATGCCTTCACGAGTTGTTTTACAAGGTCCCGGACCGTGGGGCTTCCGTCTGGTGGGAGGAAAAGATTTTGAACAACCTCTGACTATCTCGAGGGTAAGGAATTAACTTTGGATTTGTTAATCATTTAGCATAGAGGAAAAATAGCTTTCATAGACTTTAGCAGGACAGCACATTATACTCTAGGCTGGTTAAACTTTATTAAAACGTGTCACGCATGCAGCAGCGTCCAGTAAAAACGCACGTGAACGCGACCATATAGATCAGTACGTCAGTGTCGCAATGTTTCGAGCATTATGGTTTAAAATGTTCAGCCGTCAGTCTTTTAGAACAAACAGATTAGCGAATAACTTGCTTATCTTGACGCCAAATTAGTTTCTTTCGCAAACAAGTTCCATATAGGTGATTCCATATGGTTTCGCAGATTAGTGTTCGGGCACTTAAGCTTATTCTTCTCAAAACATTACAAGTATTCATGGCACGAGTGCATGTTATAATGGTAATATGACACTTAAGCGTTCGTGTCAAACTTGTACCTTCAACCGCAAAAAAAGATGCTTGTCGCCTCTTAAAGGGGCACACAATATTTTTA
This sequence comes from Enteromius viviparus, assembly GCA_032353835.1. NCBI lineage: Eukaryota > Metazoa > Chordata > Actinopteri > Cypriniformes > Cyprinidae > Enteromius > Enteromius viviparus. Next base: position 2,959 of record JAUCNO010000503.1, on the reverse strand, counting down.
TTAGCTGAAAGTTATACACATAAAAAAATACTACCTTTTAAAAAATATATAGAAATATTATTCAAATGTTGTTTACTTGCATTAGTATCCCAACATCAGAATTTTAGAATAAGCTATTTTATTTTACATAGAGTGGGTCTTCCTTTCACCATGTTGAGATCAATAGTGGTTTGTTTCTTATATTACACATCCTGTCAGCATTCAATGAAAAAATTAAGCCCTGATCATGCCAAAAATTGTAATTATAATAAATATATTAGTGTCCACAGCAATCCACAAAAAACGTTTATTGTAACGGTGCATAATTATTTTTATTTTTTTCTCGTTGTTATTTATTCCTGTATTTGTGATGTGGACTTTCCTATTCTTATAGAATTAGAATGATTAATTAATCTATGATTATAGTTAGCGTCATAGTTACTATCTTTGATGTGAATGACCCTGTAGTTGGGATTGGATCCAAGAGTGTCCAGAAAATAAATAAACAGTTTGTGTGAAGTGGAACCAGTTCATAAACGCATTCTAGTTTATATAAACCAATGGTGCTACTGGGATGAATAAAATCCAGCTAAAAGAAAATAAAAAATATGCTGAGTACACATTTAACCAAAATGGTTTTTATCAGAAACCGGGTGCACACTCTGACATCTTACTGAGGAAGTCATCATGTAACAAGTCAAAGCTACGCCATAGAGAAGTTAATGTCACAATTCTGCCAGGTTTATATTTGGACATGAAAATTTTATTCTAAAACCTTTAGCTTAGGATGATGAACAGTTTAGATTTTTTTTCAGGTGACCCCAGGAAGCAAAGCGGCTCAAGCTGACCTTTGTATGGGAGACATGATCCTGGCCATAGATGGGGAGTCAACTGATGGCATGACTCACCTGGAAGCACAAAATAAAATCAAAGGTTGCGTGGAGGAAATGGTGCTTTCCGTTGACAGGTGGGCCATTACTTTACTACATACAGTGGTTTAACTGGCTGTAACTTACTGATGCTGTGGAAGATAATGGCATACAAAGTAAATTCTTGCTGGGTTTAATTGTCAACTCTTTTTACTAAAGTCTGTCACAAGTCATTCTCACAATTTCAGCATATCCTCATATGTGTCAATCAGGTAGATAACGTCACCTTGGTGACAAGTCTAAATCAGCAGAATGTGTTGTTTTATTCCCTGCAAACTTATGCAATACATAATCAGTACAATTGCATCATCTTGCCTGAAACTTTCACACTGGGTCCATGCCTTTTGTTATTGTTAAGCCATGGTGATTTTATATTTTTTTTATAGTCATGTACTGATTCAATGTTAAAAGTTTTTAAATTTCTTGCAGATCAGAGTCGAAAATGTGGTCCCCACTGGTCACTGAAGAGGGAAAGACCAATCCATACAAGATGAATCTGGCCAATAAAGAAACACAGGTGCGTTTTAGCTCTGCTTTTCTGAAAGCTGTGGGGTTTTTAAATGGATCCATGATCATTTTCAGTGAGCTTTAAAGGCCTTTATAGTGCATGAGACTGTCATGCATAACAGAACCATAGCCGCTAAACAAATAAAGGCACGGCACCACAGGCTGCCAAAGTGAAGTCATTGTTTCTGTCCTAACAAGCCTTATCCATGGAGACCAGAAGGTTTATCATCCAAAACCATGACGCAAGAACTACATCCTGCAGGCTATGTTGGAAATTTAGGGTCAGAATGTGAGTGATCATAGGAAGTGAGTGAAGCTTGACTACATAGTTTGGGTGTTCTAAATGTTTCCCAATTTAAGCAGTGAGAGGAACATAATACGAAACAACTGTTAAATAAGTTGTTAACAGAGGAAAGTTTTCCTTGAAAGTTTTCAATGTCATAAAAACCTTAGTCATTGGTGTCACAAAATGTTTCCGCATCTGTTTTTTCCTCTTGTTAAATGGTGTTTTTTCACATTAAGTTCATTATAATATCTGCAGTTATATAAAAAAGTAATGATTGACTCTTAATTTTTTTCTGGTCTGAGTAGTTATGTAATACTGCAATTCTTATGAAATGATCTTATGTCTTTGGCTTTGTTTTGTGTCATTCCAAATCTTTATGACTGTATCTTTTATTTTGTGGAAAACAAAAGATATTTAGATTTTCTTCATACAGTGAAAGTCAGTCCACTGTGGGGTTTTTTTTTTTCATTATATGTGGAAAAAAAATTAGAAGAAAGTAAGTCATACAGGTTCAGAATGATTTCATGAGATTTCTGTTTCATGAGATTTTTACTCTAAAAGTACCGTTTTTTTTTTTCTGTAGGAGGTGAAACATATCGGCTCTGCTCATAACAGGAGCGCCATGCCTTTCAATTCTGCCAGTCCAAGGGTGGTCACCAACATGTACAATAACCCCTCCGGCCTGTATTCCTCTGAGAACATAAAGAGTTTTAACACAGCAGTGGATGATGTCCATACCTCTGCTGTCTCCAGTGAAGCCAGCAAGAAGTAAGCAAGATACACCCCTCACTTAACATAATTGACACAAAGATATGTGGTGCAACTATCTTTTAGGGAAGAAAAACAGGAAATGATATTACAGTTCAACCTTCATGACTGAAGATAGTGATGTGGCACAACAAGGCAAAGCTAGTCCAGATTGTATCTTTATTCTGGGTTTTTTTGTTTTTACCATTCAAGACATTTTTTTTTTTTTAAGAAGTATCTTATGTTCAGCAATACGACGGAGCTTTAGTGCCACCCAAAAAAAAAAAAAAATCTAAAACTGCGAGAATAAAGTCGTAATGTTACGAGATTAAAAGTCGAAATACTACGAGAATAAAGTCGTAATATACTATTTAGTGTAGTGCACTTGTAAATGAGCCGGATTGAGAGGACACCAGATATAACTTTAAGCACAGTTGAATATTGCAAGCGGCCGCTTGATGTTACTGAGATGAGATCTAAGAACTCGCGGAAACCGCGTAATATCAAGAAT
>JAUCNO010000501.1:25691-45357 GCA_032353835.1 Enteromius viviparus | reverse complement strand
AACCCAAAGGATGTAGGAAATCACAAAAAACCCAACAAAAAAAGACACTTTTTTTCTTTGGGTCTCAGGAGGATATAAATTGCTTATCATTATACTGCAATACAAATTCTGTTATGTCTGCAGAGTTTGCGTTTTCAACCAATAATTTTCATTTAGTGTGAAGAGGTAGAACTGATGAACCAAACCAGCTCACTGTGACGCTCGTATGCCACAACTTCGGAAGGCTTCTCAGCTTGCCGGAGCATCAGCCGCGATTCATTTCAAAGCTGCCTCTTCACAGTTGTTTCTTACCTTATCAATAAATAACGTCTCGCTCTTTTCCTCCTTTCTCACTCTCTCTTTATATTTATCTGACTGGCTGGTTCGCCTCTTCAAGTCTTTAGCTGCCGCTGGATGTCTACGGGCTGCTGTAAAGAGCAGTAGCTATTCTCTTTGTCTGTACGGTTAAACGTTTCCCGGCAGTTCGGTTGTATTTCCCCCCTCACACAATCCAGAACCATTTTTTCCTCCATATTTTTTTAAATACCGCAATAGGTCCCAAAACGACTGGCCAAGCAGATAAACACGTTTGATCAGGACCACTTTGTTGTTTATTTTGTATTTCCGAAAGAAACAAAAGGCCTCAGACTCACTCAACCGCCAAAATAACGGACACACACGCATTTATAAATACGGGCGCGCGTGCGCACCACAAGTTGCTATGGAGACGCGATTAAAATTTAACCGGGCTCTGGAGCCAGACTTTTCTGATCTTTGCCGCACTTCCACCTTTAAATTGTTTATGTCTCCTTTACATATCATGTATTATAAATTTTATTGACACTTTTGTCAAAGAGCTTTTAATTAGAACTGGCAAAGGAGTACAGTTGGGAACTCGCAACAAAACCAGAAATGCAGCCAACTTGTAATCCAAACCGTTTCTCCCGCTGTCTCTATCTTTTCCCGCTTTCTCTCTCTCTTTTCTTTCTCCACTGAAAGGGCCTGGACACCAGGTGCTCATGTAGATGTAGAGCATTTTTCCCTGTGGCGTGATAAATTGGTCCACATAAAGAGGGTATTCATCCAAAAAACTACAGTCTGCCTCTCATGGTCCTGTGTAGTGAAGAGACAGACAGAAACGCAACGGATATCGCTTAATAAGGCGGCATACACTTCGCAGTCACTGCCATTTTGCCCACAGGTTGTATGTTTGTGTGTAAATGTAAGGTCTGTCATTGTTTACTTGTCCTCATGTCCTTTCTCAAACCTCTATGACTTTCTTTCTTCTGTGAAATATAAAATCATATATTTTGATGAGTGTTTCAATTGTTTTTGTCTATACAATGGAGGCCAAAAGAGTCCAAGCATTGTCCCATATACATTTAAAACAACATAAGGGTGAGTAAATAATTACAGAATGCTTTTTTTTCAGTGAAATATCCCTTTAGATATGATATAAAATCTAGTTTTGTGGCTTATAGTGGCAATATCTGTTAGCTTTTAGCCTTTTGCTGACACATTAATGTTAGTAATGCTAAATATATTGAGCAAATAGCCTATAAATATCACCATCTAGACTTTTCAGAAAACAGGACAAAAAATATTAACGTGTTAAGCAACAACAACAATTTATTATTATTATTATTATTATTAATTTTAATTATGATTGTTATTCTAAGTAAAAACAATTTTTAATAGATATGTTATTATTTTTATTCTTTAGACTTAATAAATTTAGTAACAACAATAATAATGGTAAAGAACAACAACATTTATTATTATTATTATTATTATTATTATTTAAAAAGCAATTTTACGTATTTATTCTGAGATTTCTTTTAGAAGTCTGCATATTATAGGAGCAGTAGTAGTAACATTATTATTACAATTGGTATCATTATTTTAAAAGCAACAATTAAAATTTTTTTATTTTACTACTGTTTTGTTTAGACTTGTTTTAATAACAACAAAAATAATAGTAAATAATTACAAAATTTATGTATTTAATATTTATTAAGCATATATTGATATTTAAAGTCTTTATATTGAAGTAGTAGCAGTAGAATTAGTGGTAGTAATAATAATTATTGTTATTATAATTTCATTTATTGTTGTAAAAGTTTTTCTTTAAAGCTATTAATTAGAAATATTAATTAAAAATATATTTTATTCTATTACTTTTTTTTTTTACTTAATAGCAGTTTTACATAATAAATATCATATTAATTATTATTGTTATTAATAATGTACTAATGTAACTAATAATGTAAGTAATATTTTATATCTGTTTTTTCAGAGGTCTGTAATAATAACAATAACAACAAAAAGTACTTTTATATATTTCAAGTGTATATTTTGTCCCCTTTACTCAGATGCATGCATATTAATAAAGATAATAGCAATAAAAATAGACCAGTGGAGGGAGCTTGGACAGTGCTGCATCACTCTTGTGTGTCTGTACATGTGATGATCTCTCCTGGATTAAATATTTACAAGCACAATACAGCAGTGACAGCAAACATCACTTCTGCTCTTGAAGGGTCTGCTCTCGTCATATGTCCCTCTGTTGAGTCCCGTCAACAGAATCCTGCTTGCCGAAGCACTGGATTACAAAGATGCTATTGCCACCTGTTCGACAATATCTGTCCAATACTATATAGTGTGACAAAAAAAAGAGTTTACTTTCTTCCCTCTCGGTTATCAGCCGAGGATGAAGAAGATGAAGAAAAAAGCAGAATCCTCAGCGGGAGATATCGCCTGAGGTAAGACACAGGTGGATGAAGCCAGGAGCAGGGTCACGGTAAAGATTTATATTATGTACAAAGTAAAGAACAAGAAGAAAAATGGCCGTCCGTGGAGCATTGCAGTGAAGCGAGTGAACCAGCTGTTCATGAAGCGCAGGGGGAAGTGGTCAGGTAAGACAGAGGCCTGGAAATAATAATCACAAGCCCATCTGCTGACCTGAGACTGCATGGCCCCAGGGCCCAAGACACACCCCCTCCGTATGGAGCTTATCGCCCCAACACGGGCACCACATTCAGCCCAGGAGCGGATGCGGAGGACTCCTGACACACGGCCACATGCTCCCATTCTGTGTTTGTTCCTGATACTGTGCTCAAACAATGTGAATGCTGCTGGGTTACTGCTGTGACGGCTTTACGCACAGGGTGAACGTGGACGGGTGTTCAGCTGTGGTCACTTCTGTCCCTGGGGCTGATTTTTATCAGACGAACACATTGTAATGTTTTACCCTTGCACTGGATCCAGATTTTAGATTTTTGAAACCTACTGATATTAAATAATATTTTTGATAAATATTTTAATATATATAATATTAGCGTACAAAAATAATTACATTGTGGTGTCATTTCCGCCACATTAAAATTTTTTTCATTCATGCTGTATACTTATTATACATCAAATGATGTATAATAAGGTCATTTACTTATTTAGCCTAGGCTACATGACATTCTGGTCATGCAATTAGGGTAGACCGTTTTATAAAAAAAAAAATTGTGATGAAAACAGTCATTACCATGCATTATTAAACACAGTACATAATTTAAGATGCTAACAAAATGTTGTCTAATAGACTTTTAATTCTAAAGTTAGTATTTTTTTTAATTAAAGAGAAACAGTGATGAATTGCAGATGAAAGAAGGAAATTTACATAAAATAAATACTATGTAAATATAATTTTTAAACAGAATTGGTCATTTCCACAACTGCAATTTGGCTAAAATAAAATTAATTAATAAAATAAATTAGTAATGAATAATTGCCCTGCTATGGCATAATTAATTAACTTTTTTGCACTGTTGAACTAAATTACAACTTGGTTGGAAATGACACACAATCAAATTTATTTAGATTCATCCTAATGAAATGAATGAAATGTTATCTCTTTAGTCAAAAAAAAGGTGATTTTTGGCTAAATTAATCTATTTTTAAGTAATCTTTTCACTGAAAGATGTATGGTGTTAATAACATTCTGTGGTGGAAATGACAGTTTTGATAATGACATTTTTAACGTCTTCCTAAGGCTAGTTAACAGTAAATACATTATCACAAAGGTGTCAGCCAATTTATTCCAAGTATGTAAAAAAAAAGTCATTGTCAGAACTATTTCCACCACAATGTTATTAACAGAATACATCATTCATGACTAAAAATGTATCTAATAAAGCTTTTTTCAGAAGTTAGTACATTTTTCACCAAAGACAACTAGATGATATAGAAAATCTAGGTACATTGATCTATTTCAGACATTTTGTTCCAAAAATGTCACTTCTACTGCCATCATTTGCATAAAAAATATATAAAAATAAGTACATTTATGAAGAGAATGTATGTTCCTTACAGGGCCAGAAGTGGCCATGGTTGAAAAAACACCCATCTACGTTCACCTGCGCGCCTGGAAAAATGATACCCGTTGTCTTTCTGTTTATACAGAATGATTGCTTTAGATCCCACGTTTGTCTAATGGTTGTTATTCCACAGCAAGTGTGATGATTTATCAGACTCGTGTTAAATGTGATGAATTTCACGCCGCGGAATAATACACAGAGGGCGCTTTTCAACATCAAAGCCGAAATGCCTTGAGAAAGCCGATCCAGGAGCTCATATGTCTGAAAGCCAAACTAGTTTAATTTAACCATTTATTTGGCGGTTAATAGCAGCTTGAGATGGCACATTAACGAAACCTGGGATTAAAACATTTATCATATTAGAGTCCTTATAGCTGATTTCCAGCGCACGCATCCGTAATGGCCTCTCCTGGAACAAATCAATATTGTGTTACACCATAATTGACCGATTAGGAGGCTAAGAAGAGTGAAAAGTCGAATTATAATTATACGTGATAAAAATGAAGGGCTAGAAGAACGTGAGAGGAAGCCACAAAGATGAGGAGAAGTAGAAGGCCCCTGAACGCTGGCTCCGATCTCACGGATCCGCCACTCCGTGCTCCCTTTGAACCCACTTAGCAGGATACATGACAGGCATGAGTCTTCAACGCTGCCCCGGCTGCTAATTATGAGCACCAAAGAAGAGGATTTTTAAACTGAACCCTAGCATCTGCTGCGAGAGGCTACTTTCCATCGCGATGGCGAACATGGGGCTTCACCGTTGACGGGAAGTGAGCCCCGGTCCGGCATATGAAGAACACACAAGTCATAAATCACAGCGGTGTAGGACAGGTGCGTGGGCCGAAGAAGAGACGCTTGTGGAGAGAAGCACTGGAGTCGACCGCATGGAACGTCTATGGAGATCTATGGAGAGGAAGTTATGAGTAAATGTATACTTAACAACCGAGACCTTTGACTCAGAATCCAAGGGAGGGCCTGATGGGCTTCCTTAAAGGTTAAAGGTGAGCCTTTCGGTAAGCTCCGCCTCCTTTGGTTACTGTTAGTGGCTCAGACAAGCTTGACAGAACATCTCACAATAAAGTGAAAGTAGTAGATAAAAAATGAGTAGATTTTATTCTTCGTTAGATTTATTAAAATTGAGACTTAATATGCAAATTAAATTATGTTAAGTCAAGTATAATTTTTGTTAGTACGATTCATTTAAAATAGGTCTTAAGAATTTAACAAGCAAAAAAACCTTTATTAATCACTAATGTGAATCGATGAACAAATAACTTTAAACCAAGCAGATTCTGAAATAAAATAATTTTAATAAATTTAAATGGTAATTAAAATTAAATTACATTAAATTTGTAATATTTTAAGAGACTGTAATTAGTGCTGTAAAACTAGGCTGACATATACAGTAAATAATGTTTATTGACATATAAATAATGATTATTACTAAATTTAATGAAATATATATTGCTTATATTGAATACAGTTTACAAAAATAAAAAAAATCCTTCAATAGTTTATCCAAGATTTTTGAAAACTATGAAGAACCAGACACAATAAACTGTTTTTATGTAACATATCTTTAATAACAGTGTAATAGGGTTATGGGTTCATTCAAATGACTTATCCTGGGTACAAACAATAGCAAAACCAATTCAGCTTCTTCTTTCATCTGAGTGCTTAATTTTATCACTAATATTCTAATTATTAAACAAATTAAGCACTCAGACGATTCTTGGCACCCTTTCTAAAGAAGGGAACCATGCAGAAGTGCCAAAGATTGTTTTGTAAACGTATACGCCCTCACAGAAACTCATCCACACGCAGAGCTCCCTGACGTGTGCATTCAGTATGCGTAACACAAAAGCAACCTTTATTGGCTCTGATGGAGAGCAATAAACAGATCATCACCCCATCACAGCAGTCATATTGCTGACCTAAACAGATGTTTTGTCTTACAGACAGCAGTCTGTGAAGTTTGCAAGCAGGCTGTCAGTGACGATAGTATTGATGCAATTTTGAGGGCTGAAGAAAACAAGAACTTTGCTGAGGTTCCCACTTTGAAACGAGAAGGAGATCCACAAAGCGAAGGCAAATTTTAATTACATCGATTCAGCTCCCCAAAATGTATAATTCTTCCACCCAGTCAGCATAGTCTGTGTTTTCTCTCGCAGCCAAGGGGAGTCGGTGTGTTTTGTAAAGCCTTGCACTTCACACAGTCAATACACAAAAAGCACCAACACAAAAGCTCAGTTTTGCCGCTATCAACATAATAAGTGAAAGTTCTATGACAGAAGCGGCAAAAAAACATGCACATTATTCAAAAGCCTCACTTAAAAATGATCACCATCGCAAAACGGCAGAGGGGAATGCGAAATATGTAATTATAGAAAGAACTCAGACGTGTGTTGTTTACCCCATAGTAACTAATTTCATATTTTATTAACACTTCTGTTTTCCTGCAGCAGACACATCTGCCATGCTGATCCTCCATTTCACAGAAGGTAAAATGGTGGATTATTTTTCTAACAGTAGACATTATGCATACAGATAACCTTTCAATGTCAGCAAGATGACAAAGGAAGAAATGCAAAGCAGACGTACAGTATGTGGTTCAAAACTCAGGAGAAAAGAAAACATCAATGATTCTTTTTTTTGGACTTTTGGGGCTTAATACAAATGGTTTAATTGCAGAATGATTATATATATATATATATATATATATATATATATAGCTATATATTTAATTTTGCAACACACCACTTTTTCTGTTGAACAAATGTAGAATAATCCATCAACATCCATCCAGTCTCAGAAGAGTCTGGTTTTAGGGAATCTCAAAATAATATGTTCGGGTCACATTTCACCCCTGTTATTTGGACTAGGAAACTGTTATTAGCACTTCACCCCTGTTATTATGGTTTTTTTTCCAATAGTAACAGTTCATGACACTTAACCTCTGTTAATCATTACTATAATGCATCATTACACAAACCAGGGAATCACAGTGTTGCCAGGAACAGGGTTGACAGGCTTACACTTCATTTAGCCCCTTCTTTGAGTTTTTATTGGAAAGTTTTCATATTATATAGAATTCAATGCAGATATTTCTATTGATAATCCAGCTGTTCTGGATGATACTGCTTATTTTATTTTAGAGAATGTTCTGTATGAGTTTCATGGCCTTATTTCAGTGACTTTTTTTCGCTAACCACACATAAACGTTTCTTTCTCAAAATCGCAATTATGTACATAAATGTTGCTAACATATTATTGTAGCCCAGTTGGTGCAATTTACAGTGTTATCAGACTTTGTTAGCCACTTATGTTTATAAGCAACTAAAAAAAGCACAAATGTCAGGGCATGTCAGCTTCTCCAGACCCGCAAAACACCCCCAGGGCCCAGAAGGTTAATATTGTTGATATTTCTACATGTTTTTTTACTAAACAAAAAACTATTATTATTATTATTATTAAATTATTACGAAAACAGGGTTGACAGTCTGGAGAACAACTTCAAACCTTCTTACGTTTGTATATCATTAGTATCAGCACATTATGAAATATTGTTCATACCCAGAAAAGTCATTATCACTGTACATCATTTAAAGGGAAGTTGTTATATTAACAGGGTTGACAGTTGGGAACCGCTTATTTGGTCCCACTTTATATTAAGTGTCCCTAATACCTGTGTACGTACATAGTAACTAGATGTGTATGTATTATGTAACCACAGTGTAAGTACACACAGGTACATAGTATCTACATTTGTACTTACACACACCATTCTGAGGCTTGTTACATGTGTGTAGTTACAGAAATATTACAGCTGTAGATACTGTGTAGCAATGTGTTCTTGCACTGTGGTTACATACTAGATACACATCTACACATGTACGTACAGAGGTATTAGGGACACTTAATATAAAGTGGGACTGCTTATTTTAGTAAACTATTTTTTTTTTTGACATTCTGACATATGTGAAATCAAGTGCTTCTCAGTTTTGTCATACAGTATTAGAGTGCTAATATTTCTACTAATTTTGCACTATACAAAATTATAGTAACAGGGTTGACTAAGATCGATCCCTACTGACATACCTAGAAAAATATACATTTTTAGTACAACAATTAACATTTGGGTGGACAATGTGTAGAATTTTCATGAAAATAATGTCGAAGTTCAAAACGTCTTAATGCCAAAAAACATCGTTATAAAGCAAAATGTAATGACTCATAATGATTTATTTAAATTTTATGAGATTCATCCTGTTTAAGGGTGTCTATGTCTATGTAGCCCCACAGCATTTATGATACAGTTTCCTGTATTACATACGAATTGATCTGTTTCACCACTGCATGCCCAGCTTTCAGTCAAAAAAGAAGAAAACAGGCGAGGAGAAATGATCCGTGTTCTACGGATTGCCTCAGGCATGAATTAGTTTCCACCTGCCCTCTTCTGTTACGCACTTAGCACCCTCTTTTTCTCTGTAATGGCAGTTGGCAAAAGCCAGGGGCTAAAAAAACTCTTTCTGTTCGCTGGTTTGTTTTGAAGGCTGAGTGTGGAGGTGGCCATGGATAATTTCGCCGGGTTAACTACTCTGACCTAAAGGTAATTGTCATAAAAAGTGCTGTCATATGCCTTTTATGTCTCCCCTCCTGTGTCTTTCTTTAGTGTGAGCTGGTCTGCTGTGAAAGGATGAGAAGAAGAAAAAACACAACTAGCTGTAAACGGCAGCCACACAGAGCTTCAAGTCAACATGAAATCAAAACATACTTTTTTTTTTTACTTCCTTAATGCATAGTGAATGATGGCGGTTCTCTGGAAATGAATATTTTACTACATATCCTGCTTCTGAACAGACATGCTTCAGGCGACAGATTCTTTATGCAATTTAAAAGCAGCTTTTGATGCAATGGTCAAATGCAACAGTCTCATTATAATTTGTACGAGATAAAAATCATATATATATATATATATATCCCCTCTATAATGACAGTTATGTTTAGGCATGAGGCTTTATGGTTACTTTAGGTTTTTGAGCAAACTGTAAAATCTTGCAAATCATGAGACTAGGTTGTTTAAAAGTAATTATATGAGTTTAAACAAAAATAAAAACAACAACAAAAATGTGGCTGGTTTTACTGTACAAGAATAAGACATTATATAAAGCCTATATTAAATAGCTGCAAAGGAAATTGATGGGAAAATGTGTAATATTTTTATGTGGTTAGTTTATTTAGGTATATATAAAATAAATCCCCAGTTGTCGCTTTGGATTAAAACATCTGCGAAATGACTAAATGTAAATCAAATGTTTTTATTACATTTATTTCAAACAATAAACACATAAATAGCAAATAATTTATTACATTATTATTATTTTTTTTTTTTTTATTATAATTTATAATAAATTATTATTTAAAAAAAAGAAATTAATTTTTAACAAACAAGGCCCCAGCTATAGAGGGAAGTGATTTGTTTTTGTTCTGTCTTGTTATACTTCTTGTTCTATAAAATCTACTAGATGAAGGGACAAAAAAAATAAATGAATAAATCAAACTAAATATACTGTATGGGAGCGATCTTGTTTTGTAAACAATTTCTAAGCTGCAGATATGATATTGATTTGTTTTGCTTAAATCTTACTACTTCAGCTACAGATGGAAGTTTCTCCAGATTAAATCTCGACAGACTTCTTGTTGTCCTGAAATGTACATTATGAAATAATAAATCTAGCGTGGAAATGTATTCATATTGGGTCCACACCACCTGCTGGTAAAAAAAGAAAAGAAAAAATAAATATATATTTATAATCCTAATTCAATGATACTCACCTCTATGAACATCTAATTAGCGTACATCTAACAAGCCCATCAGTGAGGTCCATCATTTTCAAGCACTTCTCAACTCGACCTGAACCACGGCCTCTGAAATCACCATTAATTGCACAAGGGAATAAGGATGCGAAAGCCCACTGCGAGATCCAGGCAGGGCTGCTTGAATTAGTGGCCGGCTGGGTTGATGTTTTAACTCACTGAAGCTTTGACAGCGCTTTGTACTGAATGATTGTTCTCCAGACAGCTGAGCGAGGTAGTGCGCTCGCGCTCCGTGTTGTTTGAAAGCCCAAAAGGATATGCAGCAGCATCATCAAAGTCTAGCACGCCTTCTATGTGTCAGCCGGGCCTTAATCTCCGTCTCTGAGGGCAACGTCTCTGATCACTCTATTCAATCGATGGTGTTTGAATAAAGGAATATAAGAGATCTAGCCTGCGATACTTCAGCGGTGTACAATTACGGAAAAGTACCGGTTTTACGGCTCTGCTTATGACAGATACTATCAATCACTAGTTCTACCAACTCACTTGCTAGATAAAGTTGATATTAGCCTAAATAGGACACATCTGTTTCTGTTAGTTGAGTCAAAGTTTAATTAATTCTCAAGTCGTTTTTATTTTTAGATGCCGTGTTTTTATTTATTGCCATGCGGTAATGAGGTTGAATAATGGAAATGTGTTGCAGTTAGCTGGGGGTATGCGACGCATCGATGCGCAACACAGCCGTAAAAAAAAACAAACGTAGCGCTCTGCCTAAACCCCACTTTGTACCTTTTTCGTCTTTTATATCACCTCAAGACTCCGGTTTACACCGGAGAATCACTGGAGGATCATTTTTTTCCTCACAACTTTTTAAAGAGAAAATTAGTCTTCTCCCCTCCAGCGGAGTTCAAGGACAGGTCTGTACAACCCAGAGTAACACACAGCAGCTAAGACCTTGGCTTCAGATGGAAACGGCATCTAGGGACCATTTCATGCCTGGATTGAGCTTAGACAGAGGCGTAACCTTAAGCCCTTCACTTCCTAGATCAATAGGAGCTGAACCAGTGCAAGTGCTTTGTCTTCATTGGTCCCTTTCCCAAAAGCTAAGCCCAACGTCTTTGAGTTAGCTTTGGCAAGTCACTGGTTTAAGCTAATGGGCAGTGTTAGCATGGCATTGGAAACAATATCTCAGACTACCATGATTTTCAATATCAAGACTATTCGATTGCATGTAGCAATGTTTTTTCATCTTTGGAGAACTACGAAAGCAATATGCAAATTAGTTTTAGGACTTTAAGTTATGGTTAGGTTATTGATGTGGTGCTATCTTCTAATTTGTCTAGATTCTAGATCCAGGCCTGTGCGTCATCTTTCCAGTTGTTTGCTACTAAAATAAGCCTAAAATGCCCCATATGGTTTTTGCATTATCTACTACAAATGTGATATTGATTTCATACAATAGATTAATATAATAAAGGAGTCAATATTGGGTTACATTTTGGATACACTATATCAAATATTTAAAACCACAGTGGTTAGCTATCTTTATGGCATGAAGTTAAAAATGTCAGGGTGGCACAACTATTAATTCATTCAGTAATTTAACTGAACTATAAAACGTTTTGGAGGGAAAGTCATTGGTGCAACCAACAACAACCAACCTTCTTGACTAAGTTTCAAGGTCGCTGAGTAACATAAGTGACCTAAAATATCTGATAATTTCACCTTAAACTGACAAGGCAAAGCTAGATCAGGTTGTCAAATGGCGTGCGGTACGTCTGGGGAAAAAAACAAACTGGAAATGCATCTGTAAAGTAATTTTGAAGTGTTTTGTGGCTAATCTGCTTTCTGTTTAATAACTCTCTTGTACCTTCACATCTCTCAATTGCCTTTCACCGATCATGTACCACAGTAGGGAGTGACGGCTATAAAATCATGCCTTACAAGACTTTACTATAATTAGCCTAGCGTGAAAAGTTCTTTCCCTGGTCAGATGGTCAGCGCTTGAGGGCAATATGTCACACCGCGTGGGCACAAAAGGTAGCCAAATAATGCCTATTGAGGACCAGGTGCAATGGCGCAAAAATTTAGCTAAAGTCTGCCAATTTTAGGCAGTGCTAAGCTAAGTGAAGATTGCCAAGCTGCTAGCAAGAGACTAGCATGAGACGTAGCTCTACAATTCGCCCACATGGACCAATTGGTGCCTCCTCATCCAAACTTGAGGAAGTTGATGTCCTTGAATGACTCCAGAAAGTTAAAAAATAAAAGGAACAGAGGGAGAGAGAAGTCAATGTCCAACAAAGCTGAAAAATCAACTATGGATCTCTGTAATAAGTTCCAACGTTAAATCTAAAGCCGCTGTTTTGGCTGCAGAACTAAACAAATGAGGTTTGTCTCCGTAATGATGTATCTGAGCAGAGCGCTCCATGCAAGGGCAAGACCTTAATCTGTCTTCATTTGTCTGACTGCGTGAACTCAACTCAGTACTTCTTAGTGGATATGGGCAGCCTTTCAGACATCTAATATACTTGGCTGCGTCAATAAATAGTATATTGTAAAAGAACAAAATCAGTGGTTTATATAATCACAGTCTTCAGTTAAAGCTTTACCTTTGTCCTAAAGCGGTATAAGCAACTTCTAGTTTTTAACTATAGGCCATACATAAAGGTTACGCTAAATTATTGTGAAATCACTACTTTATTCTGTTAATATAATATATTTTCACACTGAATCTCTAAATTAAAGAAGAAACGGTATAAAAAAAAAAAGTATATTTAAATATTAGTAAATATAGCCATTCAACATCAACATTGAAACTTTGGGCCATCATGTTTAACATTTCATAGGTATAACCGGTTACAAAAAATAAATAAATAAATAAAAAAAAGTTTAAGTGCATTTAAAACAGTCTTCACATACAGTAATTTATTAAATAAATAAAAGTATATTTATTAAATATTTATTTATTATTTATTAATTGATTGCAAAATGATGTGTCATTAAAAATAGTCATTTAAAAATAATAAAATAATAATAAAAAAATAATAAAATAATTGTGTAAGTCTTTTTGGATAAAAATGTCTGCTAATTGACTAAATATTAATATAACAATATAACTATTTTATTAACATAATAACATAATGCAAGCTTTTTCTTCAACCTTTAAATGCAGAAAAAAAGAGAACTGTAAAGATTTTATTACAGTATAAATTATTACAAGTTAAAAGTGCAAGGTTGTGGTAAAACTGTAAAACATTTTCCTAGCATGTTTGACGATATATGGCCGTCTTTTGACCTCTCACATCATTCTGCCTCAAGTGATCTCCACACCTTTCACTTCCACATGGTTTGCACCCTTATACAATATTGCATTACATATATTGTACTGTTTTCAAATGAACATGAGATTTTCTTAATTAAAATGGCTGTTAAATAAGCTAAATAATATAATAAAAATTTATTTCCCAAACTCCATGCCACAATCATTAAAACTCCCCAATATTTATGATTGCTGACTTTCTCCGAACAAAGACTTGAGTGAAAATGTTTAAAATTCAGAACTGTTTTTTTACTTTCCTCTTGAAGTTTTGATCAATGAATACAATCCCAATACCAACCAGCAAAATAAAACAAAATGGAAAAAGTCTGAAAGTCTGGAGGTACCGCTAGTTATCTGTTTCCCTGCTGAAGTTTTTGGGTTAGGATAAAGGAGTGCGGTGTCCTTGTAGAATATGGATGATAAATTGTTCTTGCCGTATTGATACCATGGTTATGAATCTTTCAAGGTAGATGGAATGTGAGAAGAAAGGCATTGGAGAATAAACATTAATGACGGGTCAATTTTTTTTTCAGACTCCCAGATCAATGCATAAATAAATAATTATCATTCAGTGAAATGCATTGATTATCCTCTAATGGCTGAGATTAGGTTATTCATCACGTTTCTAAACTTGATGAAAAGCATCCTGACAGCTTTTCAAAACTACAGGAAGTAAATTATGAGCAATTTAAGACGAAACAATCATACTGTGATCGTACTTGCTCTCACAGATGCTGAGAACTTTCTAACTTGACGGTCTTTTGCAGACTGAAGCAGCAGCCCAGCAACAGGGCGAACATCAGTATGGACCCTCGGCGCATGCAACGGGTCGTGACCTTTTTACACACGGCCCCGCGGAGGCCCGGGTCAGCACACACCTGAACCCTATACCCTTCGCGCTGGGCATCCGGGCTCAGAGCCACTGAACCAGCCTGACCTCCACTCCACACTCGTACTCCTCAGAGACTCTACAAACAACACAGGAGACACACACTGGCACTTTGTTAACATATACTTCACCGTCTGCAGCCAGCCAGGGGAAATATGGACAGAGATGAATGTATAGACACTCACTTTATAGATGATATATGGGCTGAATTTGTATGCATGATGGCAAGAAACTCTAATTAGCTATTTGCTTTATTAGAGATATTGCTGTGGTCATCTTAGAGTGATTATGCAAATGTAAAAAAATGTTAATTTAGTCTTACTTGCCGTTTCTTTGTAATTATTTGTGAAATTTATTCGATATTTGTAAGTAAAATTGTTCTAAGTGCATTTATTAGATTTAAAAGCACACCTGAATCTCACAACAATGTCATAATTACACAATATAAAACATTGGAATTAATACACATCCATCATATTTTTTTTGGTTTCATAATTTTTGTGGTGTATGTACTGTGTATATTAATTATGTATATACTGTACAAATGCACTCATATACATATTTAGAATTTATGTAAAATATATGTATTACATAGCACACACACAAAACTATATCTAAATTTATCAGAAAATAAGTCAAATGTTCTAGAATAATCTAGAAAAAAGTTTCTTTAAAGAACAAAACATTTATTAAAAAGTCACTGTTGCTTTATGCCTGTGATAAACTTATTTAAAAGAAGTAATAATTTTGTAATATAACTATTAATAAATATTCACTGGGAAGTACAGTGCATCATAAAGTAAGCACATTTAGATAAAATTTATAATAGGAAAGCTTGTGTGACAAAACTATGCTCGCTTCATTCTCTTTTGTGTCTCTTTACGTTGCTATTAAAAAAGCTTCTTGTCTTTGTTGGAACATTAAAAAGAAAGTATGTATGTTTTATGCTAATCAAAAGGAACGCTCTATTGTAATTGTGACTTCTAAATGTCTCCTGTAAGGAGGAACTTCCCAGGAGGACCTGAAGGCATATCCTTTTCCATTAAGTCAGGCCACTAAAAATCAGCCTGTATTTTGGACAATATCACCATCTTGTGGACATGAACCTGTCTGTGCCCAGGGTGACTCTAAGAGGAGGAAGAGCTCAAAGAAATAACAATACCCAAGATCTACAGAGCAGAGATCTTAATACAACAACATACAAAGAAAATTGTGAGCTTTCAACACAAGTACGGTGAGGGTTTTTTGGTGTGTTCCAACATGAAAATGTGAGGTACACAAAGAAATTATTTCTGGAGTGACCGACACGAAACCCTTTTGGGAAGAACTGAAGCCTTAGCTCTGTTCTTGAGTCTAAAAGGAAGCAGAATCCATGCATCCATGTACTAGAAATCCTTTCCCAAAAAAACATTTTGTCATCATTTCCAATGTAGAATAAAGCACCAATATGTGCTTAATTAGCATTAATAAATTGCTAATATTATAGTGATATGCATGCTATTAAGAAACTAACAGGTGTAACCTATTTTGTTATTTTTTGTAGAATCAGCACATGCATACACAGACTACATCAAATATAGCAGCACCTTAAACATTGCATCATGCATGTCACATGACCAGACGTGAAGATTTTCGTGATTTAATTTGAGAGTGAGTTCATCTAAATATCTTTTTAGCAGAATAGCAGAAGAAATAATCTTAACATGAGGGTTAATAAATGATTGCAATTAAAATGTGGGGTGAAATATCCCTTTAAGACAAGTGTTTTTTTAATTTTTTAATGAAATGGTAGACAAGCACATATATATGTGATTCTTGGGTGTCTGCATTCAATATGCTGTATTAAGAATTGACATTTATCTCTAGATATCACACTCACACAAAAAAGTGGGATTGTCCAGAGATTGTCCAGGAAGGAGTAACTGGGAAAAGAAGAAAAGCGGTAAACAAGACACTCTCATGAGTGAAGTCATTTGTCCACATCTTCACCTGCTCAGGGTCAGACAGGAAATGAGATGACTTTATCATTGTTGTCACTTTGTCTTTGGTTGGTTAGGCAGCTTCCTCTCATGGATTGGCTTCGCGGATGATGGCGCAGGTGAGCCCCGCCGAGAGATCCCCCACCTCTCTCGAAGAGCCCCACTTTTTAATATGCAACATCTGTGCCGGGAGAGCGTTCCAAAATGGCTGCTCCTTGGAGGATGACAGCGGAGTCTGCTCAGAACTTGGGCAGGGGGCGTTTGTAACTGCGAGGTTATACACAGATGTTAGCGATGTTCACAATGTCACTTTGTCCTTTGTTACAATGGCCCGGGGAGAACTATTTTTGGGCGAGCACTTCTTTGCTTCTACTATCCAGAGTTTCCGTGGTCCGTATAACAATCCTACTCTTGGATCGTTCGGGTCAGCGGACACCCGATCAACCAGGTGCTACGGCGGTAATCTGACATCCAGCGAGAGTTCAAAACTCTGTGGAGTGCCCGCATTCTCCACCAATTCTTAATCTTAAGAATGTGAGCGAGGAGGTTTGTGCACCTGCTGCTCCTCTGGGATCTCTGGATCTTAGAAGAGGAGGCCTGGGGACTTGTTAGGCATCACAGGGATGCTGGAGACTTAGGGGAAAATGTCTGTGTGTGAGACTGCCTGTGTATCTTGTTGAGCAGACCATCTCTCTGCAGACACTGGAGGATTCGCAGATGAACAAAAACACTCCGAGAATGATGATGAAGCCCTGAATAAAGACACGTGGAAAGAGCACGGTGACAGCTGAGAAACACAGGCCTGTGTACTGTATGTACACTCTGTTTAAATAAGCGCATGTCTGGGTGCTATGCTATTTTTATTCTTCTACAGAATTTTCCGCAATTAATTCAGGCTCGAGCCACTCAAGGGACAGTTCTCTCTGAAATAAAAATTCTGTGATTATTCACTCTAATGTTGCTTTCACTCCTGTAAAATGCAAAGGAGAATGTCTCACGATTGTTCATGCAGCTCTTTTCCACATGACTCTAGAAAAATAAGTAAAACACCAGTAATACTGGAATCACCTTGGGGCTGTCCTTCACTTTTAAATATCTAGCAAAAGCTGGGTGTGCATTTTACTTTCATTTTCAAATTAGCAGCAATTCAGCCTAAACCAATTGTTTGTTTTTAGTTCAAATTTTTTCCCTTTTTCTCATTTTTCTTCTTTAAGAGCTGTAGCTCTTTTATTTAGACCTGCTTATTTTCAGTATATGGTTATGAATTAACAGTCTTATCAGTCTACTCGGCAAGTTGATCCAAACGGTATAAAAATATAGACCGTTGATAAACAATATAAAAGTAAGGCTAAATGCGTAACGTCGGCATTTTAATAAAACTGCTAACGTTACAGCAGCAGGGAATATGATCGTTTTTTCACCTGAAGACACTGATGTTGATGTGTCTACAATCCTTTCAGTGGACCCTTTACAGCAGTGTAACAGACTGCCAATTTGTACCTAAATATGATTTTCAGTTAAAGTTAGTAACTTTACGCATCATCAGTCGCGCGCGCCAGTTGTTCAGTTCATTGGAGACTTGCTCTGAACGGATCGTTTGAATCAGTGAGCTGTCGAATCGCGAGCAGTTAATCGGATCATTCCAATTTGAGAATGAATCGTTTGGTGCGATTTGCAAACCATTTGAACAGGTTCATTAAAAAGAATAAGTTTGTTAATGAATCGCTCGTCTGCGTCTCGTTCGGAGCACGTGATATATGAGTGACGATATGCTTTATAAAATTTAGTGAAGTAAGAAGTACGATCCTTTGCTTAGGAATGTAGTGAAGTAAAAGTAAAAGTTGCTAAAAATAAAACTACTGCGGTAAAGTACAGATACTTAAAAAAAATCTACTTAAGTACAGTAACGAATTACAACTACTTCGTTACTGTCCACCACTGAGTATCATTTATGTACATTTCAATTAAATTAAAGATTATCTAATAAAAAAAGAAGGTAAAGGCATGAGCACACACACGCATTATGAACAGTATAGTGAGGAATAAAGCATGAGGTAAGTCACAACAACTGATCCCATTTGTGCGACTGGTGCGAATTCAACACCAGTTTATTAATATTCCCCTTCTTTAAAGAACTAAAATTATTCAGCTATCTATAAGCATCTGTCAATGGGATACACTGCCAATTTTCAACCAAGACACTGAGGAGAAATCAAGAGCGAGAGAAATTAAAATGAGTAAAAAATATCTGGCGATGGAGAGCTCGATTCTTTTTGCATGCTTACCAAAACATTCATATTTAATGCTCATTATCAGGGGCTGAGTTTGGGCATAGGAGGATGCCGCTGCTATTTTTCCCACACCCCTTGAGCCAACTCCTTGTGACAGCCCTCCGCTCCATCCCAGCAAATTATCCGCATGAGTTCCCGTGAACAAAAACAGCCCAGCACGAGAGGAGCGGGGCCCGGCCATCGCCGCCGTCATGCGACCGGGGAGGGGACGGTCGGGGACGTCACTTCGGATCAGCCGTCTCTCTATACCTCGCATCATCTCAGTTAGAGGATGAATGCAGAGGAGTGGAAGTCGAGCGAAGATCCCAGCTGCCGTCGCTGGAGAGGACAGAGATAATGCAGGCATATGTGGAATGGCGTGAGATAAGTAGCCACTGAAACGCTGAGGTGGCTTTCTGGAGGCCTTTGATGCTCGTAGAGACTACAGGCCTTCTGAGAAGACTAGTGTCTTGACATGCTGTGTGTCGCTCAGATTTAACTGAGTCTCTTTGATGAATAACAGCATGCGCGCTATATAAACTATAGACATGCAACGAACAACACATGATTTGATGAAAATATCATTATAGCTGGATATTAAATCAAGATCTAAGCATCTTTAGATCATTGAATTCAAAGGCATGGTCTTTTATCTGCTTATGATAATGTATTTAATTTATGCAGCTGGCTTGGCAAGGCTACCGCACTAAACTGATTATTTTTTTAAGTTTTGTTTTTCCAAATTCTTTGAACAAGGTAAAAAAAAAAAGATGAAACCAAAAAAGAAGGGAAAAAAGGCAATACGCTACATCTTATTCATCTGTGTATTTACCGCACTGTAAAAGTGTCCTAATGCACACATAATGCTATAAACAGAATTATAGATACACATTATAATTATATTTATGCCCTCATAAATATTTGTCACCAGATATTATTCATTGCAATATTAAAGTATTTAAAAAACGCATAAAACACACACACAAAAAGAAGATAATCAACACTATGATATCTTATTGATACCCAGCCAAAGTAAAGAAGTAAAC
>JAUCNO010000501.1:10736-22131 GCA_032353835.1 Enteromius viviparus | reverse complement strand
TCATTGTGTTTTTCTTCTTTTGCAGTGGCATATTTTTGATCGTTTCTTGGAAAGTTACATTCAGTTTTATAAAGTTTTGTTCATTTTTATTGGCACAAAAATAATTCCATAATTTACTAACATCATTCGAATTTCAGGGAATTTGTATCAACCTGAAAAAAATAATTATACAGGTGTGTTCAAGGAGTTACATGTGGAAACTCCATTTTTTTCATGTGTAAATAAAAAGGTAAAACATTTTAAATTAATTAAAGAGCAATAAAAACAACATCGACCCTATTAGCACACCAAACCACTGAAGCCAGTCGCTCAAACGGTGAGGGACAGGTTGCACACCAAAGTTTAATACTTAAGATGTATTTTGAATCAAAAATCAAATCTGTGAATTTATTTCATGCTGTTACCTGTCAGTCAGGGATATAGTTTCAGAATAATGAGACAGAACATGAGCTGTATCTCTTTTCATAGGTAGGCGACACGCTCCTTATGAGCCTTGTTGTTGACAGCATGCAGGGCAATTAAGACTAGAAATGAACCACACGCTGCACAGTTTACCCCTCTATGAGCTGTTCAGATGCCAGGGGCTACACTGAGCTGTCAACCTGTAGGATGTCTCTACAGGTACCTGTCACACACACACACACACACACATCCAGCCTGTCATCGCTTCCACCATTAGAGAGTGACATGTGTACAAACAGTCTCATGCTACGAGATCTACAAAGCACACCCACACACCATGTGGATTGTGACCTTAAAGGTAGGAATCAAATATGTGTTGAGCCGGTAAACATGCAGAGGGGTGTTTTTAATACACATGGACACATATATAATGCATATTCATTAAAGAAAATCTGAATTTTCACTGTTTTCATCAAAACAAAATCTGAGCTGGTTGGCCTTTTACTGCCACGTCTGATCAACAGAACGGCATTTACAAACCAAATCGGTCCTAGCAGAGTGCTGGCCATTCACTAATCACTACACATTCACTACTGTCATGATTGCTGGCACAATGTGCTTCATGCATTTAGAATTGTTTACTACACTTAAAGAGTTGGAACCTCATGGTAAGCATTTCTTTAACAGAAATTTTACTTCCGGGTGGTTTTTTTGTTGTTGTTGTTTTTTGTTTTTTTCTCGATCATTGGTCTTTATGATGTAGATGATGGTGAAACCTACAGTATCATATGGGCATTTCTCCTGAAAGCACGCACAGAACGAGATTGCACCTATCAACATCCTTAATTCAACTACACTGGATGGGAATTGCTCAGGTGTCTCTAAAAAGTGTGTTTTTAGTTATAAGGCAAATAAGGGAAACTTTGTTCAGCTTCCTAAAGAACCCATCATTACGTGAATAATATGGCAAGCCATCTTGACTTTTATTCCATCTCACCTACTTCTTGATATCAACAAATGTTTACTAGTGAAAACAAAAAGTGCATTTTTTGTTTTCTGGGACAATTCACAAGTGTGTTAGGTGAGGAACGTTTTATAAAGAAGGCCCAGTTCAACATTGGATTTGAGAGCTGCATCTTCTTGATATAAATATGATCAAACTAAAGACTGCTTGGAGATATGAAGGTTGACTACTCTAGGTACTCAAGGTTAACATAAGATTGTGTGAAACTGTGTGTGTTATGTACCCTTTAATCACTTAGAATACCTTAGCAACCCTCTGAATGATAAAATAAGTATCTAACAATATCTTAACAATGAGCAAGGAACCCCTTAAAAACTACCAAACAACCACTCAAAACACCTTAGGAACTATCTAGCCAAATCCTAGCAAAAAAACACATAGAACACTCAAAGATCCATTCTAGCAACATTCTAGCAAAAAGTCAGGACACCTTAAAAAGAACTGTCTACCAATGCCCTAGAAACCAGCCAGAACACCTTAGCAACTGCCTAGCAAGCACGCAGAACAGCACAGACTTTAAATATATATTTTTATTTAAGACATGGTTTTGTCAAGTCAACATTTCAAGTTAATTTTGACAAACGCATCCTCTGTTCCTCTGTTTTCTCAAAGGTTGTTCATCAAAAGCGATGGTTTGTTATGTTTTAAAGGGGTGCTAAGAGTAAAAACAACCACATCCGTATCACGATTCAGGTCGGCACAGTGGAATATTTAACACTGCTAATTGCAGGCAGTATTTTTCCACAACACTACGTGACATTTTGAAGCGGAAACCCTCTCAGACAAGGTGAATTGATTGGTTTAGCACTTCAAAAGACACTTTACAAAAAACTGAGTCAGCATGAAAGGACCTTGTGCTAGCAGAGGACTTGCACTAGACAGCAACCACCATCTGATGTCTCTGAAAGGGACGTAAACCAAATATTAAATGTTGCAATGTAGTGCAAGAAACAAAAACATAGATATTTGCATTTTTAGGAAAAATGTGCTTGCCAAAACTCGCCAACTTAGCTTCAACACAGAACAACTTAACAACTGCTCAGCAAACACACAGAAGACTTTAGTAACCACCAAAGCAACCACTCGGATGTCCTTAACCACCTAGCAGCCTCCTAGAAACACTCAGAATAACATAGCAACCACCAGAATAGCAATGTCCAAACAATAAGCAAGGACAACTTAAAAACCACAAGAACCAATCTAAACAATTTAGCAACTATCTAGCAATAATCATGGTGCTAGAAACATGGGTTGTTGCCAGGGCACTGATATACAGTTTGTAATGTTGCATTTAATTTTAGGGGTGTGTCAAGATCACTTACCCTGAGTATAAGCGATACATGAAAGTGTGTTCCAATTATGGTGCATTCTATTTGTACTTAGTTTGAAATTCCGAATTCCCAGTTGGAACTTTCAAGTCCTAATGTCACAGTTGTAAGATAATATTAAACTAAGTAGCAATTTTGAGATGTAAATTGTACATGTACATTTACAAATGTAAGTTATATATAATCATAAAAAAGCACCACTAGACAGATAAAACAAACCTGTCAGAATAGGACTAATCAACATGTAGGTGTAAGTCAGGTCAGAGAAGGTGTAGACTGCCCTACATTAGTGGTGTAACCTTTATTAAACTGTGACATTTACAGGAGTAGTTCACCTGATGTGCCTCGACGGGTTATGAAAGATCCTCTCAGACCAGACAGGCAAGACATCTATTATTAACACTCATGGTGTTAAACCACATTCAATGTCCAATTAATTCAATAAATGTTTTAATACACACTGACTTTCCAAATTTAGGTTCTTGCACTGAAGTGCTCAACATGCTTTTCTGTTCATCAGAGCTCTAGCATCTCATCTAAGGCTATGTCTCATGATGTCACACAAGGACATAGACAAATGTGCACATGTAGTTCAACTCCAGGATAGCTTAATGGTCTACCAACCTCCTAGCAATATCCTAGAAACCATCCAGAACATATTAACAACCACTTAGAACACCTATGCAACCACTTACAACAAGGTTCCCCAAAATGTGTCCCTTGAGAGCCACAGTCCTGCAGAGCTTAGCTTAAACCCTAATTAAACCTTTCTATCTCAGCAAAGCCGGGGGTTCTCCAGGGATGGATTGATCTAGATCTAGATCTTGATCTAGAACCTGCTCCTGGACATCCTTAAAGTTTCTAGTAATCCTGAAGACTTTTTAACTGGTTTAGTTATGTTTAACTAGACTGGAGCCAAACATGACAGTGGCTGTCCAGAAAAGGACTGGATTCTGAAAACACCTTAGAAACCACATAGCAACGGATTAACAACAACTCAAAACACCTCACTATGCAATTAAAATGCCCAAGGAACCATCTAGAACATGAGTCACTAATCCTGCTGAAGGGGTAACATCTTTCAGAGTTGAGCTACAACTCCAGTGGCCCTCCAGGTACAGGACTGGACTGAGACATCCTAGTGATCAGTGAGGAACACCTTAAAAAATACATCAAGGGTTCTCAACTCTGGCCCTCGAGATCCACTTTCCTGCAGAGTTTAGTGCCAACGTTGATTAAACTCACCTGCCTGTAACTTTCTAGTAATCCTAAAAGACATTTTATAGCTTGTTTAGGTGTATTTAATCAGGGTTGGACCTGAACTCTGCAGCCAGAACACCCCTGAACCCTTACATAGCAATGTCTCAACAAAAACGCTAACCATTTCAAATGCAAGGGTGCTCAATCCTGCTGCTTGAGAGTTAGTGGTCCTCCAGGAGCAGGACTGAAAAAAAAGTAAAGAAGTACCTTAGTAGTCTTTGAAGTACCAAGCAAATACCATCTATGTGAAATGTAGAGATCATTCAGTACTATATCAAAATACCATGGCATTACCTCAGATTCTGTCTGCCACGGTACTTTATAAGGGTAGACAAATATCTTGCACTTAAAAATAACCCAAGCAATATACAGCGCATTGCAAAAAATTCCGAGGCTGTTCCATCATTTTTCCAAGGCTTTCACATGGTTCTTTTAAAGTCATGGCTTCTTTTGTGCCCCCCTCAGATATTATGCAGAGCTCTTGACATGCTTGACTGCAGCACCTTTATTCCGCTCTCGGCTCCTGAACTCTGGAGCTCCTTCAAAGTTATTGTTGGCCTCTCTGTGGCTTCTATCACAAGTCTGGGAGGTTTGATATAGCTTCCATTTCCTGATAACCCAATATGTTGTACCCACTGGGGCATCCAAGCACTATGTTTTTTTTTATCTTTTCCTAATTCAGGCAATAGTTTGACTTCATTTCTAACCTGTTTGGAAAACACCTCAGTATTCATGTTTACAGCTATCCTTAGTCAACAATTATCAATTACCCAATTTTTCTTTCCCGAAAATGTGGCAGAAATTGTGTTAATCACAGGTAGACGTAACAGCTGTACATT
This sequence comes from Enteromius viviparus, assembly GCA_032353835.1. Classification (NCBI taxonomy): domain Eukaryota; kingdom Metazoa; phylum Chordata; class Actinopteri; order Cypriniformes; family Cyprinidae; genus Enteromius; species Enteromius viviparus. Next base: position 17,278 of record JAUCNO010000501.1, on the reverse strand, counting down.
TCAAACAGACAATCTTCCTAAAAATGAAAATTTGTCATGTGATCTCAAATCTATATGAATTCCTTCTGACACAAATGGCGAGGTTTAAAGATTCAAGCTTCAAACATGTAATACAAGGCATTAAAGGACCATAATATTAATTTAGAAGTAATGTGTACAGCTTTAAGATTTAACCAGAATTCTCTAAAGCAATTTAATTAATTTAAGTATAGAATGTGGTATTTCATGCTCAAATCAAATTATCTTCTTCTTGTGACTTTTACAAGTAGTTGGCAAGCCAGCTTTCGATACACATCTGCCACCTACTGGACTGGAGTGTGGAGCTTCAGTGTAAAGGGAAGGAAAGAAATACTCCCTGCTCATTTGAAATCATCCTAACATAGTGCACTATTTGAGGGGACAGCCATTTGTACCCTAGTAAAAATGTTATATATTTAAAATATATGTATTTCATACTAAGTATAGTTCATATCTATTAACATATTTACTGACAGATAACTTGACACCTACCGATATTAAAAAAATGTAACTTTATTTGGATTACTACTTTTGCACTATGAATATTTCATATTAATAAGCCTAAAATCTGTATTTATGTCATTTTTAATGAGGATTGTGTAATATTGCCGTTTAGATGCAAAATATTTAAAGCGTACCTAAAGTACACTTGCAATAGTTCCAGTTTAGCACTTTCAAGTATACTAAGTATGACTTAAATTGGACTTCGGCACTACTTCCACACAATAAAAGTGCATTAAGTACAAAATTTAGCAGACTTTAAATATACCAGTTTAGTATACTAAAAGTACAATTGCATGGCATTTTATTAAGTACATAAATATTAAAATGTACTTGTAGTATACTAAGCATTAAATAAATGTAATTCAAATTCATTTAAGTATATTTATTTTTCACTAGGGTAGTGGTGTACAAAACCATGGTGGACATTATCATCCCATAATGTTTCAATCTCACATTTTATCCTAATTTTTAACAGGTAAACTAAACACAAATATGACATTTAATATTCAGTTTTGTTTTTTAGTGCTTAAAATGTAAAATATTGAACTTAATTTCAACTAAACTTTTTAAAATTCAATAAAACTGCAAAAAAAGATACAGTTAAGGTTCTCTATACTTAAGCACATAAGTTACTCAATAACTAAATTACCCGTTACGTATGTGTATATGCTTTTTGATACATCGTTTAATGACTTACGTAGGAGAAGCCACTGTAGCTCCTTGTGTTCATGTGAGTGAAAGCCTTTACCTCCTCATCTGAAAGAGTAGGATTGAGTATTACGTTCTCTGTGTGGTCTAAATGACTGCTGCGTTTGAAAAGGCTTTTCAATGAGTGCAGCATGGATTCCTCCCCCTTGTTGTGTCTTCTGCGGAATGCGTAGTCACAACGATGGCTTCGATGGTAGGTGGGTGGGTGTGTGTTTTGGCTAGTTGTCTCATGCAATAAGCTTCTTCTCCCACACAGTGATTCACAGAGCACATATACAGAAGCTCATAAAACAAAACAAACGGTAAAAAATGGTTTACTTTCTTTATTGTGCCACATTAAGCCTACTTTATTGTTTGCAGAGCTCACATTAGTGTTATATTACCTACATTTACAAGAAGAATTTTAAAGGTATAGTTCAAGCAAAAATAAATATTTCTTCATAATTTACTCACCCTCGTGTCATTACAAATCAATTTGACTTTCTTTCTTATGCAGAAGACAAAAACTTATATTCTGAAGAATGTTTGTACTGCTTTTATCTATGCTTTGGACCCAACTGACTTTCAAGGTATGGACATTTTTTTTCTTTTCTTTTTTTTTCATTTTGCACAAGCCAAAACATTTTTATTGTGTCAAACCACAACAAAAAAGCTTGTAAATGTAGCTGCAACTATTAATACAGAGAACTATGAGTTGAATGCAGGGGCCATTTAACATTAGCACTGCCCTTTTACTAAAAACAACATCTCACACCATTAAAGGTTTTCTGGATCATTTCACATTACCCATGCGTCACTTTGACTCACTTATCATTAAGACATCTTGAGCTGCAAGCAAACAGCCCAACACTAAGGCTCCAAAATAGCCTTTTCTCCCAGTCTATAGTCAACCAGATGGTTCAATTACTAAAGAAATCAATGCAATGTGATCTTTCACCATCATTTCATTGAAAAATATCCCACATTGACATTTTGGTAAAATGGTGACTAATTTGTGTGAATTTGTAGAATCTAATTTGCACATTTTTAATGGCAGGTTATTTTTTCGTATGATTTGCATCTGACGAATTCATACAAAAGTCATGGCTTCATATTATACATGTACTTACATTACAGCTGCATTTCCATTATCTATTCCACTCATGATTTTGCACTATTTCTGTAAGGGGTAGGTTAAGGAGTGGGTTAGGTGTGGTCATTTGTATGAATTACACCTAGTAAAATATGTGATTTGTCACCAAACGAGTTTCGAGAGGAGCGCGCACGAAATGGGCCGGCACCGCGGTTCATTTCCAATCAATGAAAATGAATTGTCCAATCAATCTCCTCATCTCACAGGCCAATGAGATCCATCCTTCCCACTACAAATAGACCCATCTCATCCCCTTCCGCATCTCGTCTTTTTTGCATTCCTCCTCTGCCCGTTCTCGCACCTTCCTTACGGCATGCAGGGCGAGCTGGACGTCGAGCTCTGCCCTCGCTAGGGTTCAAATCACTATGGCTCAGAGTCCGCCGCCCACACGGCTCGCCCCCCGGACAGCACGCCAAATCCACTTACATTTTTAGAAAACGCAAACTCTTGAAGTACGAATTACCGTGAGATCAGTGCAAAAAGTCTACACTTTGTATTTAAGTAAACACGCTTTTTGATTGGTAATGACTGTCATATGTCATTTTATGAGGACAGACGCAACACGACAGTGTCATTTTTTTACGCTTTTAGAGGGCACTTAACTTTATAACATAAAAAAAGGTGCTTTCTCCATGGATTGGTTCCAATTCGCCATTGTTAAACATACATGCATCATTTTTCACACTTAACCTAATTGCTGTGGCCTTTCCGAAGACAATAATACGCACGATTTCAAAACCTATTGTAGAACTGGCATTATGTAATACAGTGAACTCCATGAATCATGTACACGAGCCGGCATACTGTACAACAAATTCAGTGTGTCGGTTTGAAAAACACAGAGGGTAAAATAAGGAAGGATTCACAGCGGGAGCTCTAGCAATGACACTTTAAAGCTCTTCACCTGCTGCGGCCCCACCGTGAGCCTCTCTGAGCACCTGATTATGCTGAGAGAGGCTGCTTTGCACTGCGCTATTGTCAAACAAATATCTGGATGTCGTCTGCACATCTTTCCCCGGTTTATTCCTGACGTCTCCAATAATAGCTTCCACTCACGCTTCAAGGATACTTATGTTATTCAAGCACTTTCTTTAGCAGTGGTTTGACCGTCTACGTGAGCGTAGTGGGGTGGGTGACAGATCAAGGGGATTTGATATGGCTTCATCTGTTTCTCTCCTAAAATGGACTTGAGTATAAAAATAAAACAAGCATATGCATGTGAGTAGTTTTTCTGTATGGTACAGGAACAATGAAACGCTGAATTGAATAGAATTCTCTGCTGGCTGCATCTATTTTTGAACCAGATGAAGATATATAATGTTATGTTCATTTAATTACTGCTAATCATTTTAGTTTTGTCATTTTACTATTTTACTTAAATATTGTTTTTTTTTCAGTAACTAAGGATTATAAAAAATGCCATGATATTCTATGGTACAATGACAATATCAGATGGTAAGAGAATCAAATAAATTATTATGTGGTATATTATTGTAATAATGTGTCATCTTTTTAAAAACAGCGCAAAACAATAACAACAACAACAATTCAAATGGTAATACAACGGTACTTTCATAATGAATAATACTGTGTTAGTGTTACTATGGTATTTTTAAGGTACCTCACATAATACTAACGTATTACTATAGTTATTGATTGTATAATTATATAATAACATACTATAGCACCATACAGCAGTTGAAAATGCACAATAAATAAATATACTACTATGAAAACCCATAATAAATCAATAGAAAATAGTTCAAACACACTATACATAAACAATTTATTTGTCCTTTGGTGGACAAAAAACTGGGACATTCTTTAGGCCTAAATAAAATAATAATAGCAATTTCCTGCTTCAGTCTACTTTGCATTTTAGCTGGGATTGGATTTTGTTTCAGCAACAGGATTTTTCTTCATTTTTAATGAAGTTTCGTGTCATTGGTTGTTTTTATGAAGGCTCCACTGGTGTAAACTGATATGCGTTAAACACTTCCAGGCATGAAAACGGATTCAAGTTTCCAGAAATAACCACTTATTCATTTACATATTTGCTAAATAATTGGCTGTGTTAATACTGATACTAAGGCATATTGTCCTCCCTCTCCAAAAATGTCTATTTGAATTAAGTTCCATTGGTGTCCTGTAGGGGTCGCTGCCGCCATAGAAAAGCACATATCAAGTCAAGTATTGAGTGCATTATTATAATAATTTGGCAAGCACTTATAACTTGTAGGTAACTATGAAACCACTTTTTTCTTGGTATTTTTCATTTGATTTGTGGACTATTCAATCTTACACTAGGACAAAACGTATTCTAATAGACCAGCAGAGAAAAAGGCGCTTATTCTTCCTCCAAGGGAATTCAAATCATCATTTCGTTGAGTCCTCAAATCACAAATGTCCCTCATACCTAAAATTAGGCGGTTCTGAATTCATGATTTCACCAGCCTGTCATCACAAAGTGATACTAACCAAACGTATCTCATTTATAACAGTCATCTTTCAGTGTTAGCTGTAGCAATTTAAAAACCTGATTAGCACCTCTTGAGATTAATGCTGCTAAAAACTAGCGCTTATTCAACTGTTTCTGCTTTTGACGCATGTGGACATGATTTAGCTTTAAGTGTTTCGGAGAGCCACTTCAAAACCTTTTACTGCAGGACAAAATTTCCCTCCTGTACAGCTGTTTGGAGAAGATCAACGACGCTAAACGTTAGCAAAGCTAATCATTCTGCTAAGGCTACTTTGAGGGCCTTTAGTGGGGTTGCTAAATCAATTCGTTTATGCTAAGTAACTATAACAACAAACTTGTTGTCGCATATTGTTTGGTTTTAGTGAGTTGGCAAACACGTTTCTTGTTTTTGACCATGATTTAGCAGCACAGTATGGGGATCAGATATCAGCCACCTGGATATAGGTGAGTCAGACCCACTATTTGGCTTTGGCCTTGTTTGAGAAACAGTGTCTCTTCTTTTTAACAACAAGGCCAGTGAGAGAGATTCTTATGTGGCATACTATTGTAATAATGTGTCATCTTTTTGTAAATTGCACAAATAATAATAAATTGTTGGTGTACTTACTATTATGATGCTTAAATGTTGTATAATGTAGTTGATAAGGTGTTTTGAATGTCTTTATTGTGTTGTACCTATTTTTCTAGTCTACTTTATAATGCTGCCTTTAAATGCTATCGTAAATTTCCTATTTCCCACTTATGCAGTCCTGATTATGAGTGTGTCGTATTAAAGTACTTTAATGTCAATAAAATGTAGCTGACAATCACATGAAGATTCACCGCACTATAAATGCACTTTCCTGACAATCCTGGAATTTCAGTCAAATACATGCGTATTTTACTGCTTATAAAACATACTACATGCTTATTTTCAGATTAGGAAACTCATATTTATGATAATTCAGATACATGTGAAGGCAGCATTACACCAAAAAACTGTATTGTCTAGAAAAAATATAGAATTATAGAATTTTTTAAGTTTTGTCTAGAAAAAGTCAAGCGATTAAGAAATCTTTTGGGACAAGTTACACGCTGAAGTTTAATACTTGTAATATTCTCATTTCGCATGCTTCAAAAACAGCAGATAGGCTGAATAAAAAATGCTCTTTAATGACAGTAGGTGGCGCTTATAGAAAAGTAGAAATACCCAGTTCCTGCAGTACACAAAGTGTTTGCGCAACTGTTTTACAAAAAAGACTGAAAGTCTGTTTGTGAGCGCTACTAAGTTGTATTTTCGGGCATGTGACCATAAACGCAAATCTCGTTGGTTGATCAGCAGATGTGTAAAGAGTACCTGAAAACCATACTCAAGTAAAACTTCAGATACCTTACAGTGAAAATGACTCCACTACAAGGTACCAACTCCAAAACAACTTGAATAAATGTAGTATGTGATTTTAATAGTACCAAGTATTTAACTTATACTAAATATCGGCTTAAAGATGCACTAGTTAAAGAGACATGCCAATCAAAAACTGTAATGTTATAGAGAACATTGCCTTAAGGATCAAGGATCTATTAGCAGATATTTCTGTCACAAGCTAGGCTTGAACTCTGGTCTCTGGTGTGGAGGTTGAGAGATCTACCACTGAGCCACAGGAACTATAGTGTTGGCCCCAAACGAGACACTTGATGCAGGATGTCTGGGAAAGTTGATTT
>JAUCNO010000500.1:12735071-12759409 GCA_032353835.1 Enteromius viviparus | reverse complement strand
TCTGTCTCAACAAAAACTTATTACATACTTGTCAGCACCATTTTAAGCTTATTTTTTTGCATCCATTTAAAACAGTTCTGTTTTCTCAGAAGTACCTTTTTTTTTTTTTTTCTCGAATTACTAACAAACTGGTCCTGTTTTTGTGTATATATTGTTCATTGCATTACTTGGATATCTTTTTAGTTCTCATTTTGAACTGGGTCACAAGCTAAAAAAGCACAAATAAAGTGATCATTCTTACCTAAAAATACGATCAGATGGCTGTTCTCCCATCACCAAGTCAAAGCCACGTTGGAAAATTGTGTAGGGCCATGGGCTGCAAAAGAGAAAAGGCATTAATCAAAAACAAAACAAATAATCCATGCTAAAAAAAAAATATGTCACACCATAGACCCTTCATTCATTGTTAAACAGCTCCAGTCTTCACTAAAGTCGCGTGACCTTTAAAATTTCATGACTTTATGATAAAACATTACATTTTAAATGGGAATTCCTTTTGAACTCGCATCAGACTGTTAATGTTTCTAATATAAAAATGACAGAATTTCCTCCACCAGATGTTGTTTGTAAAAACTGTGACCTGACAGCATCATTTCCGTCATTCGGTGCTGTATAGATGCGAGCGGGACTTCAAGTGCGTGTTTATCCAAAGCTCTATGTGAACTGATGGAGATTAATGCAGAGAGGCAGCTGTGGGGACAGGGACTGTCGCTGCAGAATAAGAGAAAAGACAAGGAGCTGATGCCCCTCTAAGTAAGCTGTTACTCACAGCAAAAGAGCAGTCACAGCCTGGTTAGACCACTTCACACCACAGATCACCTACTGCTGTTTAAACATCAACATTTGTCCCGCAACATTCGGAATTCATTAGAGAACCAAAAGAAGGAGCGTTTAGAGAATCTCTTAAGCAATATTACACAGAATATACAATAAAATAAAATAAAATAAAAATCAGTTCCAACATACATTTTGTCTGTACTTGTGATTCTTACTGTTTAATTCACATTTACAAGATAAACGAGAACATAAATTAGATTGTTTTGGAGGGAGTAAACTCTTTCCTGAAGATATAACACAATGACCAAGTATATGAACATTTGCAAGAAACAGTTTAGGAAAAATCTTGGCAATTTGAAACTTTAAAAAGCAGTTGGCAATGGATTGTCTTTCTCCTCCACTAAGTGTTAGAGTCAATTAAAAACTGTTCACACCTTCACAGTATGGCATAAAGGGAACAAGCACATCCAGTGCTATTCCACTTCCCTAAGGCAATCTTCCTGATTGTTCTAATTTGATTTCTAATTATCGGATCCATCTCACCAACCGTCATCACCAAGGCCGCATTAACCATAGGGCTAGGCGGGGCTTAAGCCCGAGCAAGGAGGGGGCCTTTGATAGGCTGTGGGGTAGATTATCTGGTGCACCAATGCGGCCGATCGTCAAAACCATCACGCCCCGCACCTATTAACACGATTATAGTTGAACTTAATGCATCCCTGGTCATTACTCCCATCTCTCTCCCAATTAAAATGCCAAGGATTTCCTCACCTCCAAGTCTTAATCAAACTGCTCCAGAGCGACAGCCTCAAACCCAGATAAGCATGTGAAACTCTCCTCAGGGAGGGTCTAATTAACTTCGAACATCTTAAATTCAAGTCTTTCCAGGTTTAGAAAGTTGTGCTCCTAACATTTAAGTGCTAAGAAGCAAAACACTCTTTCATTGTGTGCCATTCTCTTGTGCTTTATTCATCTACGATATATGTTGAAAATCAGTATTTTGGTTAGGAAAACTCAAATTTTTACCTCAGATTAAAGATACCACTTGTTCAGATGCAGTTAACTCTGCTAAAAGATCTGAAGGCAACAACAAAAGTTGTGAAACTAAAAGAAGTGCAGCAGAATTTCAAAATAGTTACTTTCTTTTTGATCATTTTAATAGCAGTACATGGAAACGAGGCACGCAAGTGGCGAAATACATAATTTCTTACGCATGTAACAAAATTTTAAATGCACAATACGTGTATCCCATTGGTATACTGAAATGTAAATCACTGTCACGCAAATCTAAAATGACCCAGAGCTTCACCGCACCAATCATTATCACTTTTCCAATTCCAGAGGAAGAGCATCATGCAAAAAAGCTAATTCTATCGGCACTGGAGACCAGATAAGAAGCACGGCCAACTTCAAGGTGGCAGATCCCTGAATGTATGGTATGGTACTCACCCCTGATTTGGACCCCATTCGTTGCGAATACACAGATGTTTATGTACAGGGTCCTTCATGTAGCCATCGAAACAGAGACATTCTCCTGCAAACAGACATAAAGTACATTTAAATCGTCACTGACATTGAGAAAACATTCGTAGTATTATTCAACTGTGATAAGAAGTGACTTTCATTGTTAGGATGTCAGTTAGGATAGTTCCAGATTTCTGCCTACAGTAAATACTATTGTTAATATAAAGCTATCATAAAATACTACGAAACCTTCAAAAATATTTACTCCATGTCAATTAAAATTAGTGAAGAATGCTTTTAAAAATTTGCCTGGACACACTTGTGTTTTATTCCATTCTTTTGTGATGTTTCTAGCTATTTTTTTTTTTTAAGAAATACACAGAGAAATAGCTTTTATAAAGCTTTCAGAATATTTTTCATGTTCATTGTTTAATATTTAATATATAATCCCTATGGTAACTGTTATGTTTTATTATCATTCACTGTAGCAACCTTTTTTTGTTTTTCCAATTAGCACTGTGATTGTCTAATCAAGCACATTCATCTAAAGTAAACAATAAAGCTTATTTTACATTTAGTTTCATTTCTAATTTACCTTAGATTACAACCCTTGGAAGATGTTAGCATGGTGATGTATATGGCTGCGTTTACACTTGGCATTAACATGCAACCTGTATCTAGATGTTGTCCACATACATAAACAAAAAGACAAGTGTTTATGCATTTGTGATCCGAATGTTATCCGATCTGTGTGTCCTAAAGCAGATGTAATCGAGGATGCGTTGTAATCGTATTTCAGTGTAATGTAAACACAATCCAGTCATCTTATCCACATCAGGTCCCACAAAACCCTGCCCACTCTCTCTCTGAAGGCAATCGTCAGTTTCATTTAGGTTTTTTCCCCGAAAGTTGCACAGCCAATTATTTTCTGTAAATGATGTGCAATGTTTCCACCATATCGGGGAACGATTTCAGATCCATACACTGCTTCTAACCCCAGTTTTCATTGGCACATTTATACATTGTAGCAGTATCAGTATGTTCCTCATTCTCACTTTACGAGATATGTATTATTTTATATATCACTTATGTCAAATCATTTTTGAAACAAAAAAAAAAACAAAAACTTTGCACCAGGGCAATTTCCCTCTGTGTTTTAATGGCAGCTTTTAATTTACCATTATGTTTTCATGGCAACACATCAACATTTTTAATTTAAAACATAATTACAGGCAAACAAATGCATTATAAACATCTCTCTCTCTTTCTCTTGCTCTCTCTCGCTCTCTCTCTATATATATATATATATAAACATAATTTGACTAAAACATAGAAAACAGAATATGGCTAAAAACACTGCAATTTGTATAAATGATTGACAGCAGCTCATCCAGCATGGAATCCAATCACATATCCAGATGCAGAAGCCACTTGTATGTTGACAAGTGTAAACATGCTGATATGCTGATGATCAGATCTGCATGATCAGATCAAGAAGATTGCATGTTAATGTAGAGTGTAAACTCAGCAATGACATTGTTAATGTTTTTAGGAACGATCTGTATGCTGCAGCTGTTGCTGCTAGCAAGTACAGGAACTCGCTCTTGCCAGGGCATAATGGTGATGAGATGATGTGAGTAGTTAAAGGTGCAGTGGGTAATATTTTAGGAGGATCTACTGACAGAAATGCAATAGATCAGACGTAAAAAGCACACTGCACAATGCTCAGGTGGATGCTACCAGTATTTAAATATTTAAATTAGAGATCGACCGATTTATCGCAAGGCTTTTCAAATAATGTTTTTCACATATCAGCAATTATGCCGTGCTTTATCCATTTGTCCTCTTTCATATTCATTTTTTATTTTTACTGCATGCTATATGTAAAATGAGTGTTACCTTGGTCTTATTGAAACAAAATATGATTTACAATTCACACAAGCTACCCAGAATACTGAGTGCCCTGTTAGTTAGTTTTAACTTAGTGTTATCAGCCATCTGCCACTTTGCTTTCCAAGATATCAGCATCAGCATCGGCCTTCAAAAAAAAAACATCAGTCGACCTCTACCTTAAAGTAGCAAGCCCACTGGCTGCATATGAACAAATCACCCTGTGACAAGCGCTGTGAATATCATCAGTAACATTAAGAATCCACCAGACCATGCCATCTAGAGTTTCATAAAAGAACTTGCTATTTATTAATACAATAAATAAATATAAATTACTTATTTAAATTAGTAAAAAATATTTGGAAGTTTATCGTATTTTGTGCCTTTAAATTGCATTGTATTTTATGTATCCAAGAAAATCCAAAAAGCTATAAAAGCTAAAAAAGTAACACATACATCATCATCTTTTCAGATTTTCAGTCAACAAATTCAGTGAGTAGGATAGTCACACACAGAGATGCACCTTTCATTAAACTGAGCTGACTGGTTAATAAAAAAGACTCTATGATTTGTGTTTTAGATGCAGGAAGTCATGTTTCCTGAACCACCAACATTTCTTAATAGTCCACTTCCACTAGTTTTACACATTCAGACTAATGTCTGAGCAGCTGTGGACATGACATACCTATTTGACCCCATGAATTCGCATGACTTCGCCTGTACTTTGCTTTTAACATCTTCACATTCACACTATGCCCTCATCTGAAGTCTTATCATCTTTCTCTGTGACAGATATTATTTCACCCTCTTTGGGGTCAAGTGAAAATGACCTCATTGTCATGTTTACATTAATATGGTGATTCTCCAGCCGTGCAGTGCTATAAATAGCTGCTGTTTTGTGTGTGTGTTGAAGCATATATGCATGCGCAGCAGATTCCCTGTGTCAGCCGTCTTCAGTAGTGCTCATGGCTCAGACAAGTCTAATCACTCTTGAGTTCAGCTGATCAGTCTTGTCAGGCCAAACTGCAGGCATGTCGGTCATGATTTGGGTTCATGGGACTGATGAGGCTGCACCCTGAGCAGGACATGTGTGAGCAGACCGATGCAAACACAGGAGGCACAGAAGGGAAAATGGCATTGGCAAACATGGAAACAAATGTGTTATGAGTAGAAAGAGAATATATGAAAAAGGTTAAGTAAAACATCTGTTGACATTTTGTGCAAAGCAGGAGTCATCAATATGCTTGGACAATGTCAGCGATTATGTTAACTTCTCACGTCATATAACCAAAGTTCAGATAATGCAATATATATGACCTTAAATTCTGCATTATGCAGACTAATGTTGAACACTGATGCTCTGACTAACAAGAGAAAAATGGATTCTTGGGCAACTGTGCATTTATAAAGTGTTTTTAAAGGCATACTACAACAATAAAAACATTGATTATGATTACGTCATAATACCATATTAGCAGCTTTCACAAAAACGTTAAGCAGCACAACTTGTTGACATGAACATGCAGTATAAAATCAGCACATGAAACTGATTTCTGACAAATCAGTTGACACTGAAGTATGGGGAAAAGGTCAGATTTTCAGTATTTTGCTATCACAAGAATAAATTCAAATTAGAATATATAAAAATTACAAAATCATTATAATATTTCACAGTATTCTATTTTGGTTTTAGTATATAATATACAATAAACATAAAATACATACAATAAACCTCCAATTATTCTTTTAAAAAAGTTTATTTGTCTTTAATAAAAAAAAAGTGCAGTGCAGGAAAAAAGTAATTGATCTTTGTCGCTCATAAACACTTAATTTGATATATTACTGATCATTAGCACATTTTGGCAGGCCAAGAATAAGGTCTAGTACTGCTATTATTTGCATAGTTAACTCTTTTAGCTTTGCCAAAGTAATTTGTAAAACTGAAATTAAACTTGTACCGTAGGTAATAATAGCATTTTTATCAATTCAAATGAGATGCAGGGAGTCTTTATGACTCTGGGTGGTAAATGACAATTTTGCCAGGAAACATGTACCCAGTGGCTCTGTGATTGAGTGATCATTGAGGATATCCAGCTGGTGCTCCGCCAGTGCTGTATGCATAAGAAATACATACCTTGTTAATTTATCTCTTTACAGAGTACATGCACAAGCTGATTTTTTCACTTTACTGTGAGTAAGGCATATGAGGTGTTAAAACATGTCATTTATAGCCATTTATTGAGCATTTTGTATTTTTTGAGCAGTCTCTTGGGTATTGCTGCAAATGTTGTGAATTAAAAAGTCAACAGGAAGTAAAAAAACAAATCAAGCTTTTATGCTGTTAAAATCAAAATTGTATACGGAAGTACTCTAATGTTAATTTATTCAGTCCTGTGGTGTGACATCTCTACATGACAGAAAGAGATTTGCAGCATTAATAAGCATAAAATAAATCAAAGCTTTACTTATTTGTAAGTACGCAGCATATGGGATTGTAACAGTTGGAAACAATATGTCAAAATCTCTTAATACCTTAAAATTGTACTGCTGTGCAGCAGAAGTGTCCTGCAGTGTGGCTTGTACTTCATCTTAACTCACACATGATTCTAATTTTATTTTTATTAATGATTGTGCATTCCTGGTTACAAAAACTCGAATGAACTGAGAGAAAAGGTTGAAGCTAAAAATGACTAAAATAATTGATCACTAGATTTTAAAAATGTCTATACTACCTTAAATAAATTAACTTTTTTTTATCTTTGAAGAAAAAAAAAAACATGTACTGTATGTCCATGTTCAGCTACCCTTCTAAATTTCAGCATGTAAATACCAGAATTACTTGCACAACTTTGACCCATAAATTTAACACTGAACTATAATGAGAAAAGGTGAACAAGGTATAAAATCAGAGCCTGTATCATGCTTATAAAGGAAGTGTATTATCATTCATTTTTGGCAAGATCAATCTCTGTTTAAGAATGTGTGCAATCTTTAGTGGCAAGATGGAGATAAAGTGCATTAAAATGTATAATGTCCCCCCACTGTTGGCAATTATTCATCATCACTGTCATAACGTTCATAGTTGGCATGTACTGACATTTTTAAATAAAAAAAAAAATAAAAAATACAAAGACAATGGTAGGTTTATATTTTGATTTATATTTTTTTATATTTATTTTAAATTTAATCAAAAATCTTGGTAACAGTTTCTGTGAAGCCCATATTTATGATACATTATAAGGGTTTTTTCTAAAGGTGTTTTAATGAATTCATAATGTGCTATAAATAACTTTATAACATGTTGTATCATCTTCTAAATATTATTAATCATGTTATAATATTTACTTATTTGTGGATATAGCTTTTAAGAGTATGATCGTTTATAACACACAATAAACACAATCCACGTAGGTTACAAAGGGATTATATTTATTGTAGTTATAACATATTAGTCTCATATCTTGCCATTTTAATAATATTTCTTTACTTAAAGCAAATTATTATTGATATTTCAGCATGTTAAACCAAACTAATTTTTAAGAACTCTGTCCAATCTAATGAATACTAACTGAACTATTATGTGAAAATGCAAACAATGTATAACATTTTGGATTTTAGTTCCCTTAAAAAATACTGCTGACTTTTCCAGTTCATTTTTATTTGTGTGTGTGTGTAAAGAAATCACTACTATTGGATTTAGACAGAGAGAGTGACTGTGTAGAATTACTTATTAATGAAGTTTTTAAGTCCTAGGTAATTCCTCTCTTTCCGCAACCACAGAGAGAGTCAGTACAGGATCTATTATTCAGTCAAATTAATGAAACCAAAGTGCAAGGATCAGGTAGCCTGAGACACAACATGGCGAGTTCTTGTTTAATAAATGTTCCCTGAAGCCTGATGGGAATGAGGGAGGTGAACAGGGCCTCCGAGAGGTCTTCTATCAGTCCGATTCTCATCTTGGCTTTTACACATCCTCCGCGCCTCTGATTCACAATCTTTTTAAGGCTCTCGCAGCTCCAGTTATTGTCGCTCCCCATCCCCGCTTTCATCAGTATCTCCCCTCTCCCGTTTGATTGAGACAGTCTCATGGTCCCCTCCCCCCCAACCCACACCGAGGCTATTATTACGAATGCATCTTACAAAAAGAACAATGCAATTATTGAGCCGTAGCATGACCAAGACCTCATTGTTTACATTTCATTTGTGAGGAAAGCAAGGCAACTTCCCAACGGTCCAACTTTGATTCATTTAGGGCTGGAAGATTCACTTTTCAAAGCCCAGTAGATCCTCTTTTGAATTATGGATGCAAACAGTAGGAACTTGTCTACAAATGATAACAACGTCGGACTGATACCTGCGGCAGATGATCGGAGAAACAGCTATAAAGTGAATGTATTACCATTCATTTTCATGTACCTGGGTGTTTGTTGACTATGTTTTGCCAGACTGAAAAACTATAAAACTGAATGGATCAATCTCAGCTCACAAAGTTGCAATATTTAGCTGTAAAATGCAGATAGTGCATTTAAATTTATGATGCAAACAGAAAACGTCTGCCTACTGCCTAAAATTATTCATAAACACTGTCATAGGTTTCATAGGTATGTAGTAGTGTGTTCTTTTTTTCCAATTGAAAAGCAGTGTAAAACAAGCCAACAACCTCTGAATGTGACAACATTGAATTGACAATATGGCAAAAATGTAATCACTGGCTTTTACAGTACAGTATATTGTCATTGTACTAAAACCAAAAGATTTGATTAAAACAACTTGGGGGGAGAAAAAAAATACATATTGTTGTCATATTGCAACTTGATGGTGCATTATTAGCCTATTTAAACCTGAAAATAAACCATTTACATTTAATTCAAAATAATTTACATAGCGATTTTTAAAATAAATATTGTTCTATACAGCAAACATTGCCTTACAAAAACTCAGTGAGCAAGTAAAAAACAATTATCTGCATACTTTTTTTTTAATGAATACTGTATGCAGATGTGCTTTCATAAACTCCCTTAACAAATTTAATATATTTAACATATTTATTTTTTTCTTTCGAACTTTCAGCAGACCTCTTAGCAACCCCTTGTGGTTCTTAGAATTGTTTTCCCATTTTAAATATTTTAATATCAAACATATTAATATTTAATATTCCTGCTCTTAATCACAGTTTATACATTTGTAGGATTTGCAAACGGAATGACACTAACAGATATATTAAAATATGCAAAACAATAAGTCAAACCTACGTGCAATATGCATGCGAAATTCTGCCACTAGTATGTGTTGACTATGAATCACATGACTTTTTCTTTAGGGGGTGATAGGAAAAAAATTGTCCACAAACAGTATTGTAAGTGCATGACATAAGTTTTATATAAAGCAACATATAATGTAACAGCTAGATGTACTTAAAATAACGAAAGTGAAGACCCATTTGAAGTGAAACCAGACCATTTTGCATTCAGAAAGCACATTTACAAGCAACTGCTTAGATCGCAGATGGTCTAAGTTCATTTGCAGTGCTAACATACAACTCAACACTCCTGAATTTAATCAAGTATCATCTAGAATATTGATGCTTCCCTGGCTCAGAATATCCTAAATTTTGAACATTCCATTTGATCTGTGCTTTGCCTAATTTATGTCCCATGCAGGCAAAGAGGAAAAAAAAAATTCAAATCCAGGTCACTCAAGCAATATAAGCCCAAGTCTTACATTACAAAGATTCATTGCCAAGCATTACTGTCCTCACAGCTCTCGCTCAATTAGGCTTTCATTACTTAATACTGTTCACTCAAGAGAGACACCTTCAGAGAAATCTGCAAATGAAACGACAGATGAATCAGAGCTAAGCCTCTCTCTCCTGTCCCTCCTGCTCTTTAAAGGAAGCTGCGTTACAACTGCAGTTCGGTGAACACATTGATTTTACACAGTGAAGGGGATGAGCACTCATTTACTTGGGTGAAGGGGTGGAACGAAAGATTATTGTATGATTAATTAGGCAAAGACGCAGACTAATAATAAAATAAAAAAAATCCCAATGTGCAGTTTGAAGACATAGTTCAAGCAAAAATGAAACTGATGTCATTTTAAACCATTGTAGTGCAAGAAGAATGCATATAATTCATACAATAAAAGTCAACGGGGACCAAAGCATTGCCTAGACAAAATATCTTGCGATTGTTTTACAAAATGTTTGTGTTCCACTGAGGAAAATGTTTTAAAGACATGAAGGTGATCAAATGATGATGTCATTTTTCCTTTTGAGGTGAACTAGGCTTTTAAATGTGTCCCTCAGAGTGCTTGTTGCTCCTAGTGTCAGACTTTCTACATAAGTTGTGTGAAGTACAGAATCATGTCAGGGTGGTGTTGTACCTGTATCTGGGTCACACTGGTGCTCACAGGGGTCTAAGAGACGGCGGCCACACAGATCACTGATCCAGGGGCCACTGGCATTCTGCTGGTAGTACAGAAGCACCTGGGCAGGGTTTAGCCAATCAGATGCATCCAGCTGGCTGCCCTGTAGCAGAACGAATCTGGATCCTGAAGTAGAATCAGAGACAAGATCTGTTAAAAGTTGCATCAAGTAAATTGGTGAACTGTAGCTGGTGTTTAGAATACGAACCATAAACTGGAAACTACAAAAGGACGCTACAACTGGATTGTAACTCTGGTACAAAAACGTTGGGCTAAGCGAAATATAACTGCAGTGGTGGGGATTTTGATGATTTGAAGTTACTGTATCAATCAAAGATTTGTTCTCTGATCTGCTAAGTGACTGTTTCAACAGGTTTCATCTTCCTTTGTCTTATACAGTAAGTCCCTAACTAGCTTTCCATCCAAAGTTGCAAATTCAAAGTTGCGCAAAATTGGAATGTTGCATTAACATTTTTAGAAAACTTTACTTCACAACATTCAAAAGCATAATATTGTACTTTTTTGCTAAATGTCATATTAAGTAATACATACTTACACTAGATAACCCTTTTTAGCACAAGACAAAAAACAATTAATCAAGTGTAATAACATTTTTGTTAATTAAATGATTTTCCTTCTTTTTTTTTCCTTCACATTTTCCTCATTCGTTTCTCATGAGATACTTTAAAGTGTGCATGGAAACAAAGTAGTTGAAACATAGCTACTGATTAATTTATTATATTCATTCATTAACGAAAATACTCTAATTGTATGCTATACCATTTACGTCAAAACAACAGTACTAAGAGACTTAAGAAAGAGTGTTTAATCATTTCCACCACCATAACTGCTAGGCAAAATACTGTTTTGAACTTTTCTAAAAGAAGTCAGAATACTTAAAGCTGAAATTCTATGCTTCATAGACATTTTTCTATGTTTAATGATTTATGCACAGCTGTGGATAAGATACAACAGTACAGATAAAACAGCTGAACTGAAAGCGTGATGTACTCTGAATATTTCAAAACCATGAACGCCATATAGAACAAAATTTATTCTGCAAAAATCAAGTTTTATCAGATCTGCTTTGACATCAAATTTTACCCTGTAATATTGTTAGACAGTTATAGACACATCTTAAATCAGATTTTTCCAATTCAAAAGGCGAACTGTGAATCCTTCAAGTCTCCTCTTTTCAGTTTTCTTCCACTTAGACATCTATGTGAATGTTAATCTACCCTAAAGCACCAGACCCAATAGAAAAGAGCTCTGCATGAAAGACAAAATGACAGATGAGCAAAGCCAGTCACAATCCATCATATCGCCCAAACTCTAGTAGTGACGGCTGAAATGCCAATGAGCTGAAAGAAAGAGAACAAAGAAGAGCAAGAGAAGAGGAGGTGAGAGAGAGAGAGAGAGAGAGAGAGAGAGAGAGAGAGGCCTGTAGTCTTGGACTGCAGGTGCAACATTGAAATTCAATAACAAGCCCATCCAACACAAACGCAACTAAGGTCCAAAGCACAAAAAGAGAACCCTTGGGGAAAGCGGCTAGTTGTTGTTTACAGTTGTGTACCAATGTGGGTCTGGAAGTGTAGTTCTAGTGACTAACTAAACTGAAAGTAGCACTACTAACTTAACTAAATTTGTCATAAGAAAACAGCTCTGCTCTGCTGTTTTCAAAATAATGTTGCTTTTTTCAGACACTAGCCACTTTTTCCAACAAGTAGCAACGTAGCGTGACAAAATGCTACATCACAGTTTTTCAGTCTCTCTCTTTCTCTCTCTCGTACACACACAGACACACACACACACACAGCCAAACAGGCTAAGGAAATAATTAACCAACAGTCTTTTCTCCAATACAGTCTGTTTGGATTCAGTGATTCATGTACTGATGGTTCAATAGTCCCTATGCATTTACCTTTGAAGCACATTTTTTATTTAAACTGCAGTTTTAGTAAACATATTTTCATGTTTCATTAAGTTGTTTCTAGTGTTATTGATTTTACCTTATAAATTAATTATACTGTTTATAAAAAAAAAAAAATCTCTTTTATTATTAATCTGCTTTTATTCACTAGATATTAAAATACATTCATTTTCAAAGGACAGAGAATTTATATATATATATATATAGTTTTGAAAACTTCTTATACTGCTTAGAGATCCCAAAATAACCACTTAACTTGACTCTCCACAATGGTTTAACATATATTTGATTATTTTAACAATTCTTATTTGATACATACTCTACATTTATATATTATTATATTTATAATTAGTGTAAAATGAAGTATTTACCTTTTTTTATTCTAGTGGTTTAGAGATAAATAAAATTAAATGAACTTTTTACTCCAGTGCCCTGTTGCCCCCTAAAATCAAATATTTGGTTATATCTACGAACATAGTGCCTCTTTTATCTTTTATTATTATTATAATGAAAAGATGACATACAAGTGTCAAATGCTTAACCATCAGCCCATGTGAATCATTTGTAGTGTTTGTAAATGTAAAAATATGAAAGTGGGGTCTTCATAACAAATTGTCATCTCAAGTTAAACTAATTAAACTGTCGTTAAAACTAACAGCAACACCAAATCAGAGCTAAAAAACCTCTGAATTAAAAATAAACAGTAGTGTTTCATTTAAGACTCTTTAAAAATTCATTTACTAGATGTCCAAATACACAGTGTGCAGTGCAAGTACATGGTGTATAGCCTAGTACACAATTTGAAACACAACTAGAGACTATGCATTTGAGTCTGATTGTTCTTTGAAGCTTTCAGCACACATCTGTTTGGCTTTTCACTAGAGACAGAACAAGAGTCGGCATGACATTTGCTTTAATACAGTAGAAATCGTAGGGGGTAGACGGGGGGCCGAGGACCCCCGTTGCTCAGGGGCTGGATGGGAAGCAGAGCGGGTGATGAGATTACCGTCTGCAATGAGGTGCTCCGGAACGTGGAGTATGACTCTGACGTTGAGGCTACAGGAGAGGTGAGACGCACAGACCAGGCCGATCACACAGCTCACCACGCTGATCAAAGTCAGGGTGGTCTTGTTGATAGGACTCCGTGGGGAACCTGGGATGAAGACAGAAAGAGAGAGAAACCAATAAAAGAGCGATGCTACAAGACTGGAAAGTTTACATTTTTATGTGTACCTTGGGAAGGCACAAGGGAGGCAGTTAAAAAACAGCCCACATCAGGGTTGGTGGTCCATGAAAGGAGCACTGGATCAAACCAGCCAGCCAAACTCTGGGAGCTGCGGCAAAGCTGGCACGAATCGAGCAGCGGAGAGATAACGCTTTACCTTTTGAAGCCTGCTGCTTTTATGCTAAATACTGCAAATGGCAAAATATGAAAAAGAGTTGTTTTGACCACATTTTTGTACTACAGCCAAACTGGTTTGATGTCGTGCTGCCCTGTACATCTGTTACATGTAAAATAAAGGCACAAAACACTAGAAATGATGTATGAGAATTATACAACGCACAAGATGACAAACACACCCAGACACAAAACTCATGATCTGATACTGTCATATAGTAGCTCACTAAAACAAGTAACATTTAAAACGGTTAAATAACATGTGAGGATAAACATACAGCATGCAGAATTTGAAAACAGCTATGAAATACATATGAAGGGGAATCAGATGATACATATATGATGACAAAAGTCAATACACAACATATTTACATCGATTATGTACAGCATATGAGAAGGAGTCACAAATGGCATCTGTTTAGACGCTTAGAATTGCAGTAATGCTGCAAAATGTAGACCGCAAAAAGAATAAACCCTTTTTGCAATATTACAGCATTAAAACATCATCATCTTAAGCATGGATGTTATCTGAGAGATATTGCATTAAAAAAAAGAAGAAGAAGGAGACAGTTGACTTTTGAAGTAATGAAATAATCAAAAGAAAATGGAAAGCATTGATTCAAACATGTGCACACATCTGCCAGAAATATATCCTTCTTATGGGAATTATATTATTGTAAATAATGTATGCTATGGGAACTGGTGCTTTTGCTTTTGGTCAGTTCAACATAGACAGAATTTGACTTGTTACTCACTGAGGACTATATTTTTAAAGAATAATTACAGCAAAACTATTTTAAAATTATTAATTTTAGATAAAATTATAATCTGTCTTTTTGTCCCATGGCCTCTGTCTTTTCTGTACAGTAAGTATTAGGAGATAGCTCCAGTTTTCCAACTATGAAAAGATAAAGGCCAGCATAGAATTAGAACCATATATGCATTTATATAGAAGTGTAACATTTAAAAGTAATATAATACTTGTATTTTAAATTATTTCTTTATATTATTTTATTATAATATCATTGCACCTATTTTTTATGTAAACGTACGCAAACATGTCTATCAAAATCAACACGCTGCTCTCACCCAATCACCAGTTCCCTCAGAGATAGGGGGGAAATGTGACACAAGCCATGTCTATTATTAACTTAAGTCCAATTAGAGGTGTTGTTGCTACAGCTGACTAGTAGTGTTTTTGACAAGTACAGGGTTTAAGCATTTGGTAATTAGAGGGAGAAAGTCTTAAAGCAAAGTGATTGTCTGTTAGTTTCCTTTCAAGTGGCAGCTCCTCAAGAGTTTAGGGAGCTTTGCATTCAGTCTGGTCTCTTCAGAAAACAATGCAGCCCTCCTCCGGGGACAATACAGGAGTTTCAGACAGACTCTAGCCATTAGCGTCTGACAGTACTGTCCAACCGGTTTGTCACACGCTCTCTTAGCACTTAACATACACACATTTAAGTTGCTTAATGTTGAATGGTGGTCTACAGATGGAACTGCTAAGCTTAAGGTGCTTAAATACTTGTAAGCATGCATTTAGGTGTCATTCATTTCAGAGGCGGTCCATGGAGTCCACAAAGAGGCTCTGAATAATTCTCTAAGCAAACTTAAAAATTGCTCAGGGAGTCTCAATCCAATTTGGAAGACAGTCAAAAAAAAAGGTAAGCATTTATGCTTTCCTGTAAACTGTTTTAACACAGGATTTAACTGCAATGTCAAATCAATGGCAAGTCTTACACGTACTGTAACGACATGCCTCGGTCGGTGAGGTAGTTGTAAGGCAAGCTGCTTCACAACTAAAGCTTTGCTCGGTTTCCGAACAAAGTGTGACATGAACACCAAATGGCCACAGTCAGGCGGTGCGGGTTGAAATCATGCGATGGTGCGGAAGTCCTCCTTACCCCCGGAGCCCCACGCGGTGTTGACGTTACCGTTTCTCATACCTCGACTGCGACGGCGGCTGCGGTTTGGGTCGGTGTAGAAAGTCAGCTGCGGCTCACTGTCAGCCTCCGTCCCAGAGTCTCCATCCGGGTTCAGGAAAGTTGAACCCGCTGTAGAATTCACACACAAAACTAATTCATAATCATCTTAAAAAAAAGTAGTCGAGTTTTGAGACAAACCTTCAAGTTAGTCTGCATGTAAAATAACCTGAAGCGATTTTGACAAAAATGAAACGGTCTCAATGACGAAAAACATCAAGATAAATCATTGACTGACTATGCAATTAAATGTTGGATTACTTCAAAGTCAGATAAAAAAGAAAACAATGATTTTAACCTAAGACATACAGGAACATTTCCAAACACAATGTCATTCTGAGGATTTGAAATTAAACAAATGTGACAGCATGACAAAAAGATTTTTTTTGTCTAATTGCCAATCCCTTTGTTTACTTATCTAGCATTATTGATTAATACAGCAAGTAATTATAAAGAGCTACAAACCAAACAACAAATTCATTAGAAACATTGAATTGGAAAGCCATGTGATTCTGTTAATGAGGAAAAAATCTAACAGATAATGAAGCAAAACCACAGCAAAATGTTTGCTATTTAAGTTACAATTGCTTTAAGGCACTTCATACACTTCTTTGGATTGAAAAATACAAGTTCAAAAGAAATTACTTAACACATAGAGAACATACCAGTCTACAAAATACAAAAATGTGAATTAATCGATGCAATGAATAACAGGTAAAATCAACAGGTGACAATTTTACACACTATTATAAATATAATAGTGTTTTGACACAAAGTGCTTTTAAGGTCTACAAAGCATTCAAACAAATGATTTATAAAACACATTAGAGACTGTATAATTGCAAACATACATCCTACACAGCACACACCAAAGTGACTTATGGAGAATAAGCCAGTAGTCATACAATAATCGCTTTTCTGTGAGATGTGCTTCTCCTCTCAGAAGAGTATTGGGTAAATATAAGTAATGAACAGGAGGTAAGGAGTGTGACTGAGATAAGAGATCCTCGGGCTGTTTTTTTTCTTTCTTTTTTCGCAGTGCACAAAAGACACAATTTACCCGTCAGAGCTAGACAAACGCTTTCATTATGCAGTGCGTAAGGAAGAGATGCATGAGCGCACTGACCCGTGGATTAGACCGACTCACGATGATGAGAAATAATGTTTGAGTTACTCCGTATTCACACAACAGTGTGGCTATCCATTAAAAACATCTTCTCCGGTGCAGAGGAGAATCAAACAATTATCATTTATAGATGAGCCATCTGTACGGAATGAACCGAATGATGCTTATTTTTACAGTATCATTTCATACCGCCATAAAACAACACATGAAATATTCAAAGCAGCAATGCAAACAAGAAACAGGCGGGTCATGACAGTGAAATCAAAAGTATTAAAAGAGCACAACTCTGAAATATTGAATGACAAATCAAATGATTCATAAATGAAAGTGTAAAGATGGATGAAAAGTACACCAACAATGTGAAAAGCCAGCTGTCCTCAATGTGTCTTATAAAAACATCTATGCTGTCAAAATGATTTTAACAATAAACATTTTGGAAAATATTCACTAAGAATTGCTAATTATGGTGTTTATTTGAATGTGCTTTTGGCATCGTTTCTGCAACCCTATTTTGAAAAGGAACCATGAAAATAAGGCAATATAATGCTTTTATAATTTAATTATTTTATTATTATTAATTTCATTTTTGTAATGGCTAACTGTTCCTTTTAGCAAAATAAGAGACATGTTAAAGAACATAAACTGGTGGTCACTTACTGTACACTCACCAAGGCTGCATTTAACGATAAAAAAAGACATTGAAAGAAACAGTAGTGCTAAATATCATTACAGTCTAATGCTATTTTAATATATTTCAAATGCTTTTTTTCCTGTGATAGCAAAACTGAATATTCAGCAGCCAGCCCTCTTCAGTTAAGTCTTCAGTGTCACACGATCCTTCAGAAATCATTCTAATATGATTTTACTGATATGCTAGTACTCATGTTAATGTTGAAATTAATGTATTAATGTTATCTTAATGTTGAAGAAAAACAGTATTACAGTATTAGATTAATACAAAATAAAAAAAAAAAACACATTTACTTACTGTCACTTTTGACTTATTTAATAGTTCCTTGCCATTATGGTTCATTCCTTTTTTTTCTTTCTTACTTAGTAATTTAGCAACTTCTCTTGTTTTTTTTATAAATTTCCCTGTAAGTTTCATTGTTTCATTGTTGCCACAAACATCTAAAGCAGCACAACACCATTGACCACCAGTGTACATATATTTATATTTAAATGCATTTAGTGCCTGGTTAAACCAAATGCCGGATTAATAGACTGCAGGCTTTTGTGCTTAAATGCCATGCAACAATTTAGTGAATTCGACCCTTTTGTTTCGAAATGCCTTAAGAGCACATCAGTAAAAATGTCTTGATTATAGGCCTATAATGAAAATCCAACAAAAAGCTGATGAAACACCTGGCATTTAAAACTTCAAACGTTAACAACCATTTCGAAATGACACACGCCAGCACGCCAATGTCTCTTTTTGTCTTCGTAACAAATGAGAACAAAAGAAGCACCTTCAAAGGAATTAGCCATAAACCTCACAGAGCAGGTGAGGATTGTGCGCTAGCCTCCACAATTAAGCAGGGGGCCAAAGGTGCAAAGCTCCGTGGAGGGGAATAAAAGATGAGCTCGTTTAAATATTCAACACGGAGCGCCAACAGCTTCTCGACATGCAATGCAGGTGCACACACCTCCTGCAACAAAAAGTTATTCTGTAACACCATTCAGAGTGGTAGAACTCAATCATTTGCGAAGTCTTGGAATCGCAGTGTCTCCAGAATGATCTCGAAACGAGAAAAGGTGAAGTCGAACACCTACACGATACCGCAGAATAACGGCGAATGCCGACAGCAACAGTTTCAATTTGTCTAATGAAAAATGAGGGGTATAAATAGATGAGGTGAGAGAGGCAGGTGTGACTGAGAAAAAAAAGAAGAACTTGAGAGGATCTGTGCACTCACACACGTTCTCCTCCGGCGATGTGAACGGGTGTCTAAACATAGCCTTTAGCAGCTTTCGTGTTCTCGGATTGCTCTCAGAGCTCGCTCTTGAATAGTGATACAAAGTTCATTAGAGAGAAAGAAAAAAAAAACTTACCTTAAAACCTTTTTAAAGAGAACAGTCAGTATGTCATAAACCATGCAAACATTTTTTTTAAACAAATAGGACAATGTCAGTTTGAATATAAAAAGTTATGGAAATCTGGAGTTGCTATTTTGGAGTTGTCAGAAAGAGCTTTCAGAGGCCAGTAACCCAAAGACAGGCTCAAACCCTCAGAGACGAACTCATGCATGGTCAATCAGTGAATTGGCAATACATAATCCACCCACATAAATAATGATTAAAACAGTTGACATGTTTAGTGATTTATTTGCTCATGATAATCTGTACGCCCACAATTCTAGGGCATTGTTAAAAGAAATCAGCAGCTCCCAGGTACCAATAACTGATACTTAAAGAGCAGCTATACAGATGCAGGTAGTATTTTTTTGTGTTGCTATGACATTCTTGATTTTTGAAGAAATTAATGCTTTTAATCAGCAATGATGTATTCAATTTCTAAACGTTGAGAGTAGACACATTTGTAAGTACTCAAATAAATGTTTTTCTTTTCAATGTTCTATTAATTAAAGAATCCTAAAAAACATATCCCTGTTTACACTAAATATTATATACAAAATAGAAATGTATAAAGAAATGAGCGCCAAATTAGATTTCACCATGTATTTTTGTAGCTTTGATAAGCATTAAACGTTCTGTTCCATGAGTACTTTTGTGAAAGTGCCCTATAAAGAGGGAAAAAACCCTAAAATAACATGAACAACATTCAGCTGATCATGTGATCTCAGCATGGTAACCCACTCTAATATTAACATCTTTTATTAGATAGGACTGAACGCTTCACAGGAGTGCATTTTTTTTTTTTACTTTATTATTATTATTCATTTCTGTAAAGCTTTTTAATGAGGCAAGAATTCCTGAGTGCACCTTTACATATGTATATTCATATGCAGTAAATGCACAATCCTAGTGCATTGGGTATTAAAAAAGGCTGGTTTGAAGGTCAGAGAGAGGCCGTACGTCCGCTGGAGTGAGGTAATGAAGCATTAAAGCATGAGCAGAGAGTCAAATATTTGCCCAGCAAGGAAATCAGAATCTTACTCAAGGAAAACACTTCAGTGGACATCAGCGATTTGTGCTCAAAGTAAATCTAGGAGAAAAGAACTTGTATTTGACAGTAGATATCTTTAGGCATGTTTCCATAAAAAACCCCACCTCCACCTCCAACTAATATAAAAAATGCATCAAAAAAGCATATGAATACCTCATCAAATCAACATTTTTGGGGATCTGATCAGCCAAGCATAAAGCTAGAGGAAAAAAGATCAAACCAGGAATAGGATAGCCAAGAGAGTGGAAGACAAATATTTGTGTGTGGTTATGATTACAGAGATAGACGGTGGTTGGAATGAGATGGGGGTGTAACGGCTCACATTTCTCATGGTTTGGTCGGTATTGTGGCTCTGTGGTTATGGTTTCTGTACTGTTCAATTAATGTTAATAAAGTACATAATTTTTACCAGCAGCACATCCTATGTGTAATCAACATTTTTACTGGTATGGCCAACTGTACAACCTATCAGTTATGTAAACTTGTATGCAGCAAGGGTGCATTTAATTGCTCATAATGGCTGTAGTGGCATTTCTAGTGCTACACAAATGTCTATAGGCTATCAAAAAAATGCATCTAGTTTGCATTTTAAAATGTTTTTTAATGGATCATGCTTTGGTGAGCACAGGAGACATCTTTAAAAAAAAACAACAACAACAACATACATACACCTTTATACGGTAGTGTAATTGCACTAAAGATTACTGCAATTATAGGCCAGATTTACAAAACTAATTTACAGAGGATTGCAATTCCAAAACAAAGGAAAGCTACGCGAGTAATTTACTGACATACTGACAGTGCAAATTAAAGAACACAGATGCAACTTATAATTTACTGTACATATCAAACGAAGACATATACCAAGCACAGTGCAAATTAGTGTTGTCACAAATAAGCAGAGCCGATGCTCATTTGATGCGGGTGATATACTTATGACACAGATGCAAAATCATCTAAGATGTGCTTTTAAGTGTAATGGTGCAAACACTAGTAAATTGGACTTTGCCTGTTTCCTGTATATATAATCTTCCTATAAATTTTGTATTTCAAATTCCTCCAAATGCTTATTCAGTAAAGTAGTGTCCATGACTTTGCAGTGCTAATTTTGCTCATTTTTAATAAATCCTGACAGTCCAACAGTTTCACGACCAATTCGTACGCATTCATACAAGGTGGAAAATTTGTGCTAATTCATTCAAATTCATATGTCCTCATATGAACATGTTTTAGGGGCAGGGTTAGGTGTAGTTAATTCATACAAATTCATATGAATTGGCACCCTTACAAAAGAAAAATACTGAAGTTTTTTAGAAAGTAATACTGCAGGGTGAAATTTTTTGGACACAAAAAAACTGCGTTGTTTTATTGCAATACATCTGAAGTAAAACTGAAATACGACTGTAATACAACTGCAGCAGAACTGTAACATTACTAATAAACAACAGCAATAGAATACAGTATTGCTGCAATACATAATAAAACTGAAGTGCTATACTAATAAAATGCAACCAAAATAAGTGCATTTAAAATAAGCTCTATTTGCACACATTTGCAATATAATAAATTAAAGTACAAAACAACAGTGAATGTCTCAAACAGCAATGCAAAAATGCATTATTTTACTTTTTTTTTTATTAAAATAACAGGTAATGAGTTACATTAGTGTTTATTTACAAATTGCACAATCATGAACATTTCTTCCCTCATTATTCAGGCAGGTTTAATGTTTTAAATAGCTTGTCCTCATTGTTCTTCTTGGTTCTTATGATTGTCTTTATCCCAGATGTGGAGATGTTTTGAATGTAGAAATTCTAAAGTTTCAGTTATAATTTTCACTGCAAGCATTTAATCTCTTATGTCACATTTGTGAACGGTCTCGGGATGAAATGCTGATATATGTCTGTTAATTGTGATATTTTACATATAAAACACTGTTGTCAAACCAAAATGTATTTTAAAGTATAATATATAAATTCTGCAGTAGACACTACAGAAAGATGCAAATTTACCCAAGTAATCACCTGCTCGCAAGACTCGTTGTCAAGACAATGACACTTGCCGCGTGGGCAGGCTATTAATCTAAGCGGGTGAAATATTAGTATTTTTGTGCAAAAATGTTTTTTGTACGAATATTTATAGTAAGTCTACATTGCAAAAGAAAAAAAAAATTGCTAAACACTTGCAAACTCAAATGTAACAGCACATGCTAAGTTGCACAATACAACTTACATTAGACACTTTGCTCAAAAACAAAATCACCTGGCTGTTATCATTGGGAAAACATTCTGTTCAAAAAGCAAAACTCATCTGGCAATTGTAGACACTTACATCTATAATCACATGCACTGAAAAACAGAACACTGATTGGTCTGAGCCTTTGCACAACAAATAGACCTCAGGTCAGACATTGTGAGACCAGTACCAGTGTGGAGACATGTGTCTGATGACATCAGGGCTACTCTGGAGGAACATGTGATCAATCATGGCCTGTCCATAAGTCCACCTTAACCTTAGTTGGTACACAGTAGCATCGAGGACATTCAGACTGGGGGGGTTGGGGGTGTGGAGGAATATTGTGCCCCCCTCCAAATCTGCTCCACCACTTCAGGGTGAAGCATCCATTCCCCGTGCCTCGGCCCCTGTCTCGACAGGATGTCTGCTCCTACTTTAGATGCCCTGGAATATAGGCGGCTCTCAGTGAAAGGGACCTCTCTCAGGCCCACACAAGGATCTGGTGTGCCAGCTTGTACAAGGGGCACGACCGCAGACCTCCTAGGTGGTTGATGTAAGAGACAACAGAAGTGCTGACGGTGCACACCAACACATGTTGATCTCTTAGGTCTGTGAAGAACTGTTTGAGTGCTCGAAAAACTGCTAACATTTCTAGACATTTTGTAAATGTACAGGGTGAGAGTGCAAGGCCGAAATGTAGTACCCGATATTGGTATGCTTTGCCCCCGAAAGCAAACCTCAGGAGCTTCCTGTGTAAAGGATGGATTGATACATGAAAGTACGCATCTTTCATCTTGTGATGAACCAGTCCACGGACCAGATTCGTGCTACCACTTGCTTCACAGTGAGCATTCTGAACTTCAGCTTCACGACTGAGCGGTTCAATTTTCTGAGAGACAGACTTTTTGCACACAGCTTCGCTGAATGACAGTAAGCTATCTGGCCGGCGTTTTCCAAACGCTTATATGCTTCCTGGCCAGTGACGTCACCCGCCATGACGTCCCTCATCATTGGCTGTTTTCACACACGATTCAGAGCCGTCATGCTGAGGGCATTCCCATAGCGTCTCGTCGATGCAGCTCGAGTTCCTGAAAAGGAACTGTAAATTCACTTGCACTACTTTGCATACTAACTCATCACATGGGTAAACACTTGTCACACATAATTTAGAAATAGAGCTTTATAAAGGTTTTTTAGTTGTTTATCTCCTTCCATATTTTCTGTTCTTCAATCCTTTTGAGAATTTGTTTTCTTCGTGGAGATGGAAAGTGTTTGACTACACACACGTAAATTGAATCTACACACACGTATACCCCTTCTCCGAGCTATGGAAGATGCCATGTGGAGATATAGCAGTTGATGCTTTTCATAGCTGGATTGTCCATGCTAGGCGAAATTTCCCCGCTGCTTGGTCAGAGCAAACATTTTTTTTTTCCTGTAACTGTATTCTGTAAATACTTCTGTTGATGGTATATGTATGTGCATATTAGTATATGTACAGTATGCAGTGTGCAACTTTGCATTGGTTGGGATGAACACTGTATGCAGTGTGTATGTTTTTGTATATGTTTTTGTGGGAAAAATACAGTAAAATATATTTGGTACCATGCATTTGTGTGTTTTGTATAAAAACAATATTCTGAAATATTTTACAAAGGCTTATGTACTGTCTGAAGTAAGTGTAACACTGAACAAAAATAGGTTTACAGTACGTCATTGTAATGAATGGAGAAGAAGTGGTCATAGTGTTTAAAATTAAGCACATTAGTGTTCAACTGGTTTTTATATTATGTCTATTCATGTGATGGTTTGTGTGTGTCATTTGAAAGCAAAATACAATTTTGAGAAGAAATTACGTTGTTTTGAAAGTAAAGTTTGATTTTGCAGGTGATTGAATGGTTTTGCCCATTATGTGTGTGTTTTTTGATTTGTGTGTAGAGTTCTGACAATATGAGGCATGCTTTCAGAAAATGTGTGTAAACAATTGG
>JAUCNO010000500.1:12717476-12734971 GCA_032353835.1 Enteromius viviparus | reverse complement strand
AGGTAGGCTATTTGAGTATAATACAAACCAGGGCCGTGCACAGACCTTTTGAAGGGCATGTGCTGAAACTAAAAAAAAAGAGCAACACAGATTTCACCATAAATGCAGATTACATTCTGCATGATAAAATATATAGAATGCACATAGATTCTCATTGTGTAAAGTTTTTTTTATTTATTTTATTTATATAATACAACATTATTACAATAGTAAACTATGTGTATACATGAGAAGACGAGCGGGGAGTATACAATACTAGATTTTTTATTTTTATTTTTTTATCTAGCCAGCAAACACATGCATAATATAATGCATTGTAAACTTTAACCTACCATGCTGTGTGACCACAGGCTATATAATATGATGAAATGTTTATAAATTACATAATTTAATTTACATGCATCAGCACACTCAGCAGATAAAATCAAAATATATATTTTTTTATAATATATTTTGCCTAGCTGACAAGGATCTCTCAGTTGCTTGTGTTAAACTCAAGTGCAGTTACACCGAGGATTTTTTAACAAGCAAATGTGTGGAATTTGTCCATCATTAAAACGACATGTTACCACTGCTGTGGTGATGCATTATATGAGCATTTATATACATACTAGTGTTTATTTAATAAAGACAATGTTGCACTTATTCAAACAACAAGATATGTTACCGTTACAAGAAGAATATGTTCATCTGCTTCTGCTCTATTACTCTGATTGATGCGCTTAAACATAAGTTTGCAGTGCTCAGGGGCGGAGTTGTGAAGTATTTAAACTAGATTCATTCTAGCATTCACGTATTCTACAGTCGTGGCGCGCACAGGCATTAATAAGGACAGGTAAGATTCCTCCGTTTCCCCTTCATGCGAGCTTCTGTTATTAAGCTCCTTACATTTTGCTGCTTCCACTTGTAAAGTTAGGCTTTTGCGTCTTTTCTCCTGCAGCTTCTCTGCGCCCCCTCTCCCCTGCTCTTTTCTGGTTTATTGTTAAAGACGGACGATATGTGATTGCTGAGCCATTGCAAGGGCGAGGGTGCATCTGACCTCCTCGGCTGTAACTGGTCCAGCCCAGAGTCGATCATGACCAATTGGCCAATCCGCCACCTTTAATTGTTTATAACGTAACAAAAAAAAAAATCCTCGTGTTTTTTCCAAACCTCTCTATCAACCTGCTCTATTAAATTCAATTACTGTCAAACAAGATTTTCAAGACAAATTTTTTTTAGCAAATAACGAGAAGTCTTCAGAAGTCTTACAGTAAAATATTGTGACAACTTTTATGATTTGCATGCTGCTTTCTTGTCCTTGGAGCTGTAAGAGAGAAGTTCAACATTATGGGAAAATGGGAACAACATTAAGATCACTAAATGTTACTTTTTAGACAATGAAAGTGGATGGGGAAGCTACAAAAGACAAGCATCATACAATGTATATTAGTTATATAAACTTATACTACAAGTCTCCTGAAGCCATACAATATCTGTATGTGACTAACAGACTAAAATTGAGGTTATTAACTGAAAACGATGGCTTTTTAAACCTAGCTTGACATACTTTGTATGTAATGAAAAAGTTTAGACATTTCCCTATAAATATCTCCTTTTGTGTTCAGTGGAAGAAAGAAAGTCATATAGGTTTTTGAAAGAAATGAATGTGAATAAATGATACCATACCGGTGAATTATTCCTTTTAAAAAAAAAGAAAACAATATAAGAATAAAAGAAAAAAAAGAAGTGTAGGAAGCAGTAGTATTCGTAATTAACCTTGATTGTGTGCTTCTGAGCTGACAAATTACATAACCAAACTATTATAATGGTGTCAAAAGGCTGCCAACTGTCAAGGGGGTTTAGCAAGTAGTATCTTCTTTCAGTGACAACCGCTGAGCAGGTTTCTTATGAACGAGCACAAGGTAATGCAAGTAGGGCTTCTTGGTTTTATTGAAGTTCTCAGACTACCTCCCAAGGCGCCACGCTCTTTCAAACAAGGATGTTGCATCATTGTCAAACCAGGCATCCAAAACTTTGTAAATTACAAAATCTTGACAGATCTACAATAATCAAAGGATCATATCCACACCGCTCTGCTCTGACATATTACCCTGTGTGCTGCAACCAGCTGTGAAAAATATGTCTTCTAAATAAACGTGATCTAATTATAGACATTATTGTAGAGGCCTTGGGTGCCTAGCGAAACTATAAACAGTTACACCGTGGAGAGCTGCGAGTCAACAGCTCAGCCATGCAGATGGAAAGAAAGAAAGAGAGCTTTTATTAAATATTCTGAGCACAAACAACAGACAGAATTGAGCTGGGAGTGGGCCTACGCTTTCAAACAAAAAAATCTCATGAACGAAATAAAAAACAATGACCTGACCTTCAAGAGCACTCGCTCACCTCAACTGGTCCAACCCTTTTTCTGACAGACAGTGGCAGCAATTCTCCAAGGGCATGTTACCATCTCACTCTGACCTAGGGCAAAACTCTCGTCAACCATTTTTGGTTTCTATTTGCTCACTACAGACTAGTGAAGCCTGCAACAGAGAGAATGTTGGAAATGATACATGAAAACAGCAATGGCAATTTTGTTGTTTGGTTTTGGGCAACAGAAATGCAATCTGACAGCAGATTTCTGAATTGGCCACACCCATTACAGATTTGTGTATTAAACAATCATATTACTGCATGTGAATCGATACGTTATGCTATATTAAATAAACAAGTCTTTGAGTGTGCCCTATGTAATGTGGTTACGCTCACATATCTAGTTATCAAATTTATTCCATGCCATCACTGTAATGTGCTGCTCTAAGGCATTTGAGGTGAAAGTAGACTGTGTGCTAAGCTGTCTGAATTCTCCTCTGAATACCTGGCAGCACATTTACTACAACTGTACCCTGGTAAAACGTTTCACCTTGCGATTCCATTATATTTATTTACGGTACATACATAAATATATATTTAGAAAATGTAGGGTTGCAAACTAGGGATGTAATGATGAGCGATGACGTCATCTCAAAGTCTGGTCACTTCGTGCACTGACTGTGCTAGAAACGGCCAGGCGTAATTGAGTCGCAGCATCCATACACTTTGACCCATCCATTGTACTGATTACACATAATATTCAGAGCCGTCACGCTGGAGGCGTTCCCCATAGCTTTTCGTCGACGCAGCTCGAGTTCCTGAAGAGGAACGGCTGCTGTTCCATAAGCGCCACCTGCTGTCAGAGCGAGGATTTGCATTTTCATTCAGCCGATCTGCTTTATTTGTTTTGTGCAGGCATGATTTATTAACTGCAGTTTCACTAAACTAAAGTCAGACCATAAAATCTTGAAATGATTCAATATAATACAGATTAAAAACTACGGTTCTTAAAACACAATTATCATAATTAGTATTTGTGATTCACTTAAAAATAGGATTTTTAATAATTTTGAAATAATTTAAAGCAATACTGTGTATTCTAATTATTCTAATTTCATAAAACAATTATTTTATATTTATTTAACTAGTTGTTTATATTCATTTTAATATTTTTGTGGAAAAAAAATATTTACAGAATTATTTGATGAATAAAAAAAAAAAAGGTTTGAACATGCATACTAGCAAAATGTCTGCCTTGAAGGAAGCCAATAGTCAAGTCAATATGGATAAAGGTGGCTGCCAAAAGCAAAAAATTGCCCAGTATAGAGCAAGTTGTGCTGAGATACATTGTAGCGTATATGATCTTTGAAATATACTTCTCTTTTTTATGAGCCAAAGCTAACACAGCTCAATAGAGTTCAACACAACACATCATTTGTGTCTGTAAATCATGTGGCTGCGAATGACCTCACCGTACCATTCTGTTGCTGAAATGGCCATTACCTGCACCATAAGCCCTTCTATTCTATCTCAGCTCCTGTCATGACCAGACAACTGTGGCGTCTGTGTCATCTTATTAGCCTGGGCTCTCCACAAGCAGCGGCACAGAGCAGTGGCAACAAAGAGGGAAGCCATCATAGAATGTTTCTTTGGTCTGTTATTCAAGTGGCTGAAGTGAAAAGAGATGGAAATGGAAGCAAGAAAAGTGTAACATCTGGAATGATAGACTTATTTAAGAGTATAGGGAGGGAAGTATTAAATGTTCTCTTGGAAAGTGATTGTGAAGACACCATGTTCCTGGTTTGGCTTAAATAGGGTTACACCCACAGCGCCAGGCAACAGTGTCACTCAAAAGTTCTTACTAAATTCTCACTCAAACACTATTCAATTACAGATACAGCTCGTCCCGTGTACATTCGCTGAAATGTTCCATCAAAAATATGATGTACAGCTGTACTTTCCCAAGTGTCCTTATATGTCGCTCCATCTTGTGTGAAGTTTCTAATAATTAAACCACTGCTTTTGGCAGGTAAGAAGCAATCCGCAAGAACCCAATTCATTTACGGCTTTTCCATTTTTGTCTTGCAACTCAGACAAGAAATCAGATATCGTGTGTGCATGTTTATGGGTATGACATAGGAATTACAATATGAATGTGATTTATGAGGTCATTTTCAGTGTCCCTGTAATTCAAAAGGCTTAAAAAACCTACTAAATGGTGTTTTTGCTTTTGAAAGACTAAAAATGAAGACAGTTTCCTGAAAGGGGTAGGTTTAGGTGAAGGGTCAGTGTAGGGCAATACCATGTATAGTGTGTATAGTATAAACACCATTACGTTGAGAGTCCCCATAAATCACAAGCATGTGTGTGTGTGTGTTATATTTACATATTTATTAAATGTAAATATAAAGACACTCACATACAGTATATACAGTATTTACATATACATATATATTCATATAATTTTATTAATTTCCCTTGTGCATTTTTGTCTATTTTAGTTTTGTTTTTTAACAATTTTGTAAATGCTAACTGCAGACTGTACCTTTTGGCCCAGGTGTGTTTTTATTGGAACTTTAATATTCCACCCTCATTTTCTTGATTAAATATATTTTACACTAGGTACAAAAAATAGTTCCTATCAGGACCTTTTGGGCATAAATGTCCACATTAAAACTTATTCAAACTGCTCATTTTAATCACAGTTTAACTGTTAAATGATACAATTTGTTAATAGGCTTCCATTCTTCTGGCAAGGCTTCAAAATTTTATTATTTTTATTATTTATTTTTTTTTACCAGATGGTGCCATTTTATCAGGTTTGGCAAATAAAGCAAGTACTTGCTTTATTCCGGTTTTCTGTTTATGTATATTATAGAGTGTCTCAGTATGGATGTCAGAGTGTGGTTTGCATGTTTGAAACCCTGTGTGCACCAGTGAAGTTTTTATTGCATTTAACAGGTAAAGTTCAGTACTGCGACCACACAAAATTTGACTGAAAGTTTTTTTTGTTTTTTTTTACTGAACCGCAAATTTGGAACACGACCAATGGCTCACGGCCTTGATTTTCTAGCAGGTTTAGAGTTCAACATAGTTTATAAAATATATACTTTATTTAAAATGGTGTTCCTAAATCATTTTCATAAACTCCAACCTGTATAACACGTTTTTATTTTTTTTTGTTTCACTTTTTAAACTTTTTTTACTCCAACAATAACCTGCCATGGTTTACTTTAAAATGAGACCAAGCTTAAGTCTGTACTCACAAGCCTCAAATTTCTTTCTTTTTTGACACACAAGGGTTAATGTGTAAACATAACATTTTTCTTAAACATTATATATATATAATTATTATTTTTATATTTTTTAACTGTTTCCACAAATGTTAAATAGTAGCATAGACAGATAAGTAATGTTAACAAATGCAAAACATTAATAAATGTTCTGATAAACTGGCTTCAGACTTTGGTTTGGTGCATCAGTTAATACACATCCCAGATTTAATGTGGGGAAAAAACACAATGTCAAGAACAAAACCCTCTAATCTTTACCATTTCAAGCTTCACTTATAATAAAGTCTCACTCTTATTTGAGGCAAATAAGAGAGACTGTTCATTAGTAAGCTTTTAGTCTAAGTTTATGCAAACGAGCTAACATAAGCAGCCCATTCTTCTTGATTATCTCCTTGAAAGCTGGAAACTTTGCAAAGTTTTTGACTTTAATGGCATTCATGTATTCTTCAGAGTTGTGTGAATAAGAGAAGGATGTCAAGGTCGACAAGCGAAGATTGTGGCAAATTGAGAAGATGATGAACTGTGGCTTGTAAAGAAAAAGGAAAAACACACTCAGCTCAAGTACCCTGTGAGTGGAGGTGGGAAGTGTCCATTAGACACCCCCCTTACCCCGTGTGGGTCATTCTCTTACATTCTTCTACACTCTGTACCACATTTGGTAACACTTCAGAATAGGGGGTCAGAATAAAGCGTTAGTTAAGCATTAATTAATGATTAATTTGTTCACAATTAAGCATTAGTTGAGCAAAAACACATTAGTAATTAATGATTAACTTAACATTTTAAGGGCCTGAATTATGCATCAGGCACAACTATGCATCAGTTAACTATTTATTAGGATGAGCTAATAATTAAGGCTAAATGCTGTATCATAGGGTTTTCCATTGTCCTAAAATGCCTTATGTAAAGCACTGACAATGAGGCTGTATGCTACTATGCGTTGAAATGAAAACAGATTTAAAAACAGAGACATTCTAATTATAATGGTTCACCACAACTGACAATGACCTTATCATCCTGTAAGTGAGTCACACTTTATTTTATGGTCCAATTCTCACAATTAACAAACCATTGCACTAACTACGACTTTTGGCTCAGGTATCCCCTAATACGCTTCTTATTGATGGTTTGTGAGGTAGTTGTTAAGTTAACTATCGGGTAGGATTAAGGATGTATAAGTATGTGCTGTATACATACTAATGAACAGCCAATTTTAATGAGCTAATAAGCAAATAGTTTATAATAATTAGGGATTATAAAAATTATAAATTCCTAATTCGCTGCTATTAATAGTTGGTAAGTTAGTTGTAGTTAATACTAGTGTAACGAGTGCTGAAAAGTTCCAAAATACAAATTTGTCATCAAAGAAATGGCTTAAACTCCAGAGTATCCAAGTTCACCAGAGGAAAACTAATCACTCTGAATGTGACGTCACACAAAACACATCTAACCAACAACAAAACAACTATATAGTCAGAAGAATTAGACTCTACACTTATTCACGATATTAACTATACATGCCTTAAATACTGTATACCCATTCTTTGTCGTTAAATTTTTCACTAATTAAATTATTTGGCCGGCTGATTTGCCACAACAATTTAACATCAGTCTCAAATAAACAATGGTCTCCAACAGATATAGCTTAAAGGAAAATCACTACATTTGATTTATTAAAACCCTCAATCAAATAAAACAGAAAATTTTGTGCGCAGATCGAACAATCTCCTGATCCTGAAAGGGAATTTGTTTGCTAATCATTTAAGACATTTCTAAGATATGGTTGGCTAACAGAAGTTATGTTGAATTTTAGAAACACAAGGGCTTTGACATTGAAATTTTAACAAAAGAAGCCTATCAAGATTCACCTAGACACTTCCTTTTATTTGTAGTGCACAAAAGAGACTAATAATGAAAATCCCCTTGAAAAAGTGTACTTTGTCAAATGTCTTTGAGCTGTGGTGCAGCGCATGCATGCTCAACGCATCACATTTGCAGGGCTGCTACCTTACCTTCATATACTTTCTTATAAATGAAAACCATAAAACAATAGAAAAGAAAATCTTTCAAAAATTACATCCAACAATCTGAGCAATTTAAATGACCACATGCTTAGTTTTGTATGTAAACAACTATGCATGCAAGTGTTTGCATCGCCTGAGGGTCTCAAATCATTAGCCACCCTCAAGCTACTCTGTGCATTACTGCTGAAAGACTGCATCTATTTACCTGCTAAAACTATTGAAGTGAAAGAGAGACCTGTGTAGAATATTAATAATGATAGCCCCAGGTGCTAAACAAGTCATTATGAACAATAAAAGTTAAATGTAAGTTCATGTCACAGCCATAAACAGTAATTAAAATGCATCAAAAAGAACAGGAACAGAATTCTGAGGTCATTCATTTTAATCACTGAAATAAAAACGTTTAAACTTTAAGATTAATGACTTGTCAATTTTTTTTCCAGTTTGCTTAAAGTATTCTCTGTAGGTAGAGACACATGGTGTGTCATACATTACGCTAGCAGCCTTTTCATGCAACTGCACTTTCCTTCGAATAAAGTTTGCAGAAGTCAAGCTCGTTCTGTTTGCTTGTCCTGTGCATGGCCCTGCCGACACGTGAGTGTGCATAAATATATTCAGTTCCTTTGTGAATACCTCAAGGTTTGCTTTGCTTTCTCATACACA
The DNA here is from genome assembly GCA_032353835.1 of Enteromius viviparus. Lineage (NCBI taxonomy): Eukaryota > Metazoa > Chordata > Actinopteri > Cypriniformes > Cyprinidae > Enteromius > Enteromius viviparus. The sequence goes on along the minus strand of JAUCNO010000500.1, from coordinate 12,726,636 downwards.
GACACTCGAAACACTGTGTCACCCTTTGGATAATTCAAGGAGACAACAATAAAAAAAAAGTGACAGATCAAAATTCTTCCCCATATTTCCTGGATCTTGTTCTTTAAAGGGATGTCGTTTAAAGTCATTTCGTGGGCAATTTTCTCCTGAAAGCGACATTATGTGTTGTTCCACATAATCTGTGCCTGTAGTTTCTGTTGCAGTGGCAAACCGAAGGGACTCAAAGGCTAAAAGACGCTCAGACAAAAAAGATAACCGGAATAAATCAAAAACTGTAGCGGAAAGCAAAATCAGATGTCTTCCATTTGCCTGTTTCTGTGCTTACATTTGTTCAGTCAGTCTCCTGTTGTCAAATACACAACAAGGGATTCCAAGTAATTTAATTTCTGCAATTGTTATGATTCACTCAGCGCAAAAGCCTTGACAACTAAGACAACTATAATCACACTGTGCAAAGACCATGAAGCTGTTTGTTAGAAACAAAAATTAACATGCATTGATAGTGATAGAGCTGGGATTCACAGTTGTAAACTAAAAGAGAATTTGCATTTGATTCTCTCCAGATGTAGTTGGGTAGAATCGCTGTTTCTCTCCCGAGGAGGAAGCGTAATGTCACCACTCTTCAAGGCATCCTTTAAGCACCAGCTCCTGTTGCCATGGAAACCATTCATTGCCACACAATCTCCCTGTGCTGTCTCTCAGAACCTTCTTGACAAACACACAGTAAAGCTCACCTCTAAATCCTGGATTTCACTCCAGAGAGAGAGAGAGAGGGTTGAAACATGGATCATTACATCTTATTGGGTTTGCTTTACTTCAGTACACCCCCCTATGGAGAGGTCATACAAAAGAATCAATTCTAATCTCCTTTACAGTGCATTACATATAAAGATGAAAAATATGTGGTCTTTTGTTAAGATATTAACTAATTATTCATTATATTCAAGCATGATCAAAAAGTGACAGTAAAGACTTTAAGACTTTAAAATCCATTTCAAATAAATGTAACTTTTTTTTAACTTAATAAAATCCTGAACATTTTTAATATTGATAATAATAATGGTTTCTTAAGCACCAAATCAGCATATAAAATACATCATTGTAAAATAGACAGAGATACTTCAATATGTTTACCAAAAACTGTGGTTTATTATAAATCAGCTGCAGTCATACATTATTTTTCAACAAGTTAGGCTGTATTCATACTAGCCACTACTAGAACAAAATAGAAGCCAGCTAAAGAAAATTAATAAATAAACAATTTCACCCAGGTACTCAAATTACAATATTGCTTGGTATATTTTGCCCGCACTCCACTGATAGAAAAGACTCACAACAAGGCCTCTTCTGTTTTGACACTTAGCTAATAGTAAATTAAAGAAAAATATAAAAGCCAAGAATGAAAGCTAATCTAAAACCCTAAATTTAGAGTTTTTCATGTGTGGGCTTTGCCCACACTCCCCCACTAAGTGCCTGCCTGCTCCTGGAAGTTATTGGTCTTTGGTGTGTTCTCATTTGTTTACCTCAAGTAAATGTGTGTGTGTGTGTGTGCAAGAGAAAGTGAGTGTGTCTGAGAAAGCATTTGTAGACTGTACCAATTACCCTAATGCATCCAATTAAAAATAGCTTGCTCAAAGACCAGTAGCGGCTTTGTAAAGACTGCATTTATAATCAGGAAACAAGACCACAGAGTGAAGGGAGGGACGTGCAAACACCTTAGGCAACATTTAGAACATCAACTTGAAATTACTCCCCATGATCATTCTAATCAATCTTATGCAAACAAAGAGCCATTGTGGGAGGCCGAGGCTGAAGGAACAGTGGAGATGATCTTGCAAGAGTGAGATTTATGAAGTAAAGCAAGGTGAAGTCTGTCTGAAGGAAATTAAAAAGCACTGGGTCCAATGTGAATTATTAAAGCTAAAAGGATGGCACAAGGAATATATATTTCATTTTGCAAATTGGTTTCCATTGGTCAGAACATTTGTTCTCAATTACAACTACTGTTACATTACTGAAATAATACTCAATTACATGTAAAAGTACTGGTGTCAAAACAGTACTTAAGTAAAAGTACTTAAAAAAAAAAAAGGTTTTCATAAATAAAGCTTTAAAAACCTTATTTATGTTTTAGTGCACAGTTGGATAGTAGTGCTTAAGAATATCTCAACACTAAACTGTGCTAATATATACATCCACAATGTCATATAATACTGTAAAATTACAATATTTATACTGAAATACCACATGGCCAGCGAGTGATTCAGACAGCAACATTTATTTTGTTTGTTAGTTTTTTCCACTGTATTGACTTGCACAGTTTAACTGTTCATTACAAGAATTATAAATGTGCATTGATGTGCACTAAAAAAGTAAGTAGGGTAATTTTTGATTTCATGATAAACTTAATCCTTTTCAGTACCACTGGAAACTACTACATAATGTATTCAGCCATATAGGTATTTTAATATCTCAATATTTGTCGTCGATGCATTTCTAGCATACTTACATTGTAAAAAAAAATAAGGTTTGATTGAAAGACTTTCTGGTGCATTTCACTTACAGCCAATCAAATTTCCAATAGCATTTTTTTTTTCACATTTGCACGGGAATTTGCATGACTTGCCTTAGACATAAACATGGAGAAGTAGCTGCGGTAAGAATGTTCTTCGTCAGCTTTTCCTGGTTTAGATATCACTGCTTTTATTGGTGCATTTACGATTGGCTCTTTATTGGCTACTGAAATACTGAAATGCATCAAAGGTTTGAATATCAATTAACAATGTAGGCGTACTCTGTAACGGACTATAATTTAAAAGTAACAAAGTAGATTGTTTAGTTAAATTTGTACTTAAGTACAAGTAAAAGTACAGCTTTAAAAATATACTAAAAATATACAAAAAGTACAAGTATGCAAAAAACCTACTTAATTACAGTAACGTGAGTAGCTGTAATTCTTTACCTCCACCACTGCATATGAGAATAGGAATGCTGGCTTTGGTCAGTTTTTAAGCCAACAGCTGAATTTGAAACTTTTAATTGGTTTTAAATATTTAAACCCTTACAAATTCACAATAAAAAGTAAAGTTTAAGGAAGTTTCTCAGTTTCCGTAAAAAAGATTATATTCTGGCCTATTTTAAGACCAGCAGGTTTCTGCAGAGCCAACGCATGCTATTTTTGAGTGTTTTATGTATTCTAAAGCGCTGAGCTTATTTGAATTTTGTAGTATAAGTATTAAAATCCTGACTACTTAGAACTGTGTGCTATGAAAAATGCAGTCACATCCGAACATTGTTAACAAACTGAAATCCTGGTTAGCTCTGCATGCTGACACTATTTTTTAGACTCTAAGGATTTCTGGTTATAAATATGCAGGTCCTCATGCATTTAAATATGACTGTACGTGGTTCAAACTGTGTGCTCTCAGGTGTATTCTCTTTTTAAAGTTTGTTAGACTATTAAAGCATAAATTAAATCAGGTATTAATTATATATGAAGTACAATAAATATTGTAACTACAATGTGTGTTTATTATGCATACTGTAATTTTTTTTAAGAAACCACTAAAACTTAGAACTCAGTGTTTTTTGTTTCTCTTTTCAAAAAATAATAAAATAGGTAATAAAAAAAGGTCAAAATTGAGAGAAGACTTACAGAATCTAAATTTTCACCATGTTTACTTCCCGTCTAACATTTCTTTTCAGACATGACTAAAGTGAGAAACAACATGACATCTTTGACAACGCCACAGCAGTGCCAAATAAACAGTCAACCCCAGCACATCTTATATGACAGCCACAGACACTTCACACTACATATCTGACTGGCTGGCAATGACTTATACAACTGTCCACCTCAGAGTGAGTCGCAGATATGCATGCAGTGTTCAGCACCATGGACAGCAGCCAGTGTGTAGCCTTATACAAACTAGCTGCTTGTGACAAATGTAAACAAAAGTATTTAGTTTGACTTTTAAAAGTATTGAGTTTGAGTTAAAACATTTTTTTTTAATTATTAACCATAAATTTGGAGATATATAACAAACACACATACACACACATATTATTATTATTATTATTATTATTAATTATTTACTTATTTATTTAAACATACATAAATATAGAATTTTGAAAACAAAATTATATATATATATATATATATATATATATATATATATTTTTTTTTTTTTATACTACACACCATGTGACACACACCTCTTTTAGTTGCTCTTTTAAATTGAAAAGCTTACATAAATGTTTATCTTTTTAATTTATACGTGCAAAATGAAAGCAAGGAGGGCATAATAACCAATTTGAACATCAAAAACTAATCAAAAAGTCTTTGAATTAATTATGGTAATCAAAGTTATTTAGTTCAAAGTCCATCTCAACTCATGCCAGTAAGAACGGCACACTTTGTACTTACAGTAACATGAAGTTACTCTTATAAAGTGATAAGATGTTTATTTTTAAACTTCACATTACTACACACACTATTCACAGCAGACATTTATAATAAATAATATAACTGTTTACATCAGTTTATCTGTCTCTATGTCTATCTATCTATCTATCTATCTATCTATCTATCTATCTAACTCTCTTTCAGATAACAAATCAAAGCACACATTTGTTTTGCTGTGGTTGTATGCTTGGTTTGTTCTTCTTAGAGTTCAAAACAGGTAAAGCTATGGAGCAAACTTCACACAAGTTTGCACGTGAGATTCTCTCAAGACTTTAACCCAGTGGCTGCTTTGTCTCTATGTAATCACTGCTGTATTTGCCATGCATATTCATCATATAAAAATAAATTAAATAAAAAAACAATAATAAAAAAAAAAAAAACATCTGTTTGTATGCATCAACCTACCAAACGAGCGTGATGCCTCTATAGCTTAAATAACACATATTTGCAGTTTACCGAGTATTATTCCGGAAAAAGAACATACTAGAACTGACCTATTTGAGTTTTGGATTAGGCCTGCGACTAATATTTTTATCACTAATAACAAAAGCTGTCACAAACAAGTATGCTGCATCTTTAAGAAGATGCTAAATTGATAATTAATAACATCACTCACCCAATACAAAGTACGGGAGCTCAGTATTTTCCAAGTCGTCAACAACGACTATCTCGCCCGGAAAATCGTTCCTGACGGAGAATAGCAGCTTGGGCTCGGAGGCCGACGGGCTATGCATGATGCTCAGGTCGTTCTCGCGCAAAAACGGCAAAGCGGATACCGTAACGCTTTTCATTTTGCACTCCATGTCTTGAGACTGATCTTCTTCGCCGTTCAGAGATTTCACACAAGCGGGAATGAAGATGACCATCCAGAGAACGCCGATAAGCAGACCGGAGCGTGGTAGTAGCATCTTGCCGGAGACTGTGTTGTGGTTGTCAGGCTGCGGCAGTCAGTAAGCGGGCACACTGGGAGCTTGAAGAGGAGGAGGATCGGAAATGCGCTGGCTACACACTAATCGAGCTATTTGCGTCAAAATAAGCAAAAACGCAGGGTTTAATACTCATATATTCTCGGTCCCACAGCTGAATATTCTTGTTGTCATCAAAACACGGCTCGGCTTAGTGATGACAGCGAGAGAGGCGGAACAGCGCAGCATCGGAGTCCGTTATTGGGCTTCTCCACCTCAAGCCATTGAAAACGATTTTTCTTGTTGCAGTGGGCAACCATTAGCAATAGCTACATTTAATTGTCCCGCAACTTTAAAACATACCATGGTTTGCAAAAATTTCTACTTTATTAGCGAAAATGCCCTTTTATTATGAGCTTATAGTACTTAAAGTACTTACACACATTTTTTTCTTCTTTTGTACATTATGTTCTGAATTAACTAATCATATTTATGCTAGTTTATGTATGTATATATATATATATATATATATATATATATATAGGCGTATTTTAATAAAGAAAAGAAAAGAGAGAAGAAAACAAGAAAAAACATGAAATAGCTAAATCATTACATCGCAAAATTTATTAAAATGTATTATACTGTTCTGGCTTGTTTTATTTTTCTGGTTAGATCATATTTTACCAGTTCCGTTTATTTTAAACAAGTTAAAAAAAAAAATAAGTGGCTAAGTAAAAAAAAAATAATAATTAAATGTTTGAAGTTTGTTTTTTTATTTATTTAATTTCTCTTGTCATTGTTTTGCTTTCTTTAAAATAGTGACAAAATAAATAAATAAATAAATATATATTTTTATTTTTTTTATTGTTATTATTATTATTAGTTGAAACATTTTTATCCCTATATTTTTGTCTGGATTTTGTTTTGTTATTTACAGAGAAAATAAATGCAATATTTGAGAGTTCCTAGCCTGCTAAAGTTTTATAGTTCACTGAGCACTGCGGAAAGAAGAGCAGAACTGAAGTCAAGAAGCCAAGAGCATCTTTTCAAGTAAACAGCAGCTGCAAGCTCTGGGAAGAAGGAAGAAGAAAGGAAGAAATGGAGGAAAGAAAGAAGCAGTGCAGTCTGCCCCAAAGAATGATCTCCCTGTGTAATCTTGAGCTTATTCCAGCACTGAAGCAAGGCTTTAGCAAAGTGTGAAGCACTTTTGTGATGAAAGGGCACAGTACTCATTTCAGCTTTGACCTGCTCAATAATTGAACTTTGAGGGTGGTGGGGGGAGAGAGGGGTATCAAACCACTTGTGGTCAGGTTGCCGTGATATCCTGCTCTCTTTTAGGGATCCTTCTGCAACACTCACTGAGCTATTACTGCTTGTGGTTTACACATATCCAAAAGCAATATAACGATAGGGCACAGTGAACTGTCAAAATTAGTTTGCTGAGGATGTGTTTTTTTGTTTTACTTGTGGTTTTTTACAGTCTAAAAAGACTAAGTTCTCTTAAAAGATTAAGTTAAGCTAACTTATATTATTAGATTAATAATAATTGTATTACAATTATCATTAATCACAACAGAGATTGACAATCATTATCATCATTATTACTACTATCCTTAATCTCATGGCAAAATACAGTTTGTTCAGATTAAATGGATAAGTGAGGCCAGTTATCACTTTTAGTTGAAAAACATCTTAGCATGTTCCAGGGAATCTAACCAGACTTTGCACAGACTATATTAGTTTTGTAACGAATAGGAATGTGACGCGTTGATCCAATTGCAAAGCTTTATTGGAAAACATGATCGTACAGGCAGGGTCAGAAATCAGCAAACAGAAATGGTGGAGGCAAAACACAAGAAAAGTCCTGAGAGATAGCGAGTGTTAGTCGATCGGCAAACTATATCCAGTGGGAGCAAGACAGGGCAAAAATCCAGAAACACAGGTTGAGAATTATAAACAGAAAGCACAGGATAGGACTAGAAAACTGGGAAAAGCTTTGTATGAGGCTAACTTTACGTTTTTAAAGGTGACACACGAGTTAACAAGGGGGAGGAGCCAATGAAATGTCATGGTAACTAACTGGGGAGCTGAGGGACAGGTGAGCAGAGAGACAATGAAAAACAACCACTACACAGTAAGCGTCCTTACTCCAAGACAGAGAAACACAGACGGGGTAGCACAAACAGTTTGGGGTGGAGTGCCCTCTTCTGGAGTTCATGGGCACTCCAGCTGGCCATCGTGACATAGCCGCTCCAACCACATGAAGCGTATGGCAAGGACCCTGTAGACTGGGACAAGAGATCACAGACGTCCTCCAGAGGATCTATGGAGCAAACTGATGCCACTAAGAGTGGTAGTGCAGTCACCATCAGGACCTGTGAAGAATCTATGGCATGACATCTCCGGGGGTTGTGTTGTCACCAGCTGAACCTCCGGGGAATCTACGGCACCCAACAACACCTCTGAGGGTTAGTGCAGCCACTGGCAGAACCTCTAGAGGATCTGCGGCATCAGCCGACACTTCTGGGGGTTGTGAAGTCACCGGTGAAACGTTTGAGAGATAAAAGACCAAAACCTCCAGCAGTACTGGGACAACCTCATGAACAGGCAAGGTTTTGGATGTGATCTTGAAGACAGATGGAATTTTGGGGGCAGACTCGTGGGCAGGTGAAATCTCTGAAACATAGTCTTGGTCTGGAGAGGACATGGGGACAGACCTAGCCACAGTGTGCAGCCCACATGCTCAAAATGGCCACTGCCATTACAGGAAGCACAGAGGGTAAGGGGACAGTCCTAGACATGGCCTCTGCTGCATCCCTGAGAACACCCACAGCATGCACCGACATCAGCCTTGGGTGCACCAAACTGGACACCAGCCTCAGACGCCCTCGGATAGCCCTGGTGTCGTCATATGCCACACCCACAATGCTCGGGAACACTGAGGAGACATTCCTGATGGCTGAAGACAGACATTTGACTTCTGTGAAAGTTGAAGGTTCTGGTGTAGTGGCCATCTTGTGTAGTGGCTCAGGGTTGGTGACCATCTTGTGCAATGGCTCTGGGTCAGCAGCCATCTTTTGCAGTGTCTCTGGAGCAGCAAATATCCTATGCAGGGACTTAAGGTTCCAAGACATTTTTAAGACATTTTACACATTTTGTGCAGTGACTTGGGTTTGGTGGTTAACAGAGCAGAGGCTGTGCAGAGGCTCCAGATGAAATGGAGCAGACAATCTGTGACTCTGACAGGTCAGAGCAGACATGACATGGCTGAACGGGTGATACGTGATGATGATCTGGCTGATCTGTTGGATGTAAAGTGGCTATATATGGTCTTCACAGATGTGACGTGACTTTGGCAGTCTCGCTGCTCATGAGCGTCGAGCAGATCCATGATGTGGTGATCTTCAGCGATGACTTGACCAGGCAGATGAAAAGTGATAGTGACTTGGCTTGAATCGCTCAGATCAGTGATGACTTGACCTGATTTGTAATGATATAGAAAACCTGGACTTAACTTGTGAGGGACTGTGGTGGCAAGACACCACGACTCTGACAAATCAGCAGAGACGCGAAGAGACTCTGGAAGATCAGCAGTAAGGTGACGAGACTCTTGACTGGGTTGGTGAAGATCTACTGTAAATTGATTTGGCTCCGGAAGACAAACAATGGCTGTTGACTGTTTAATGCCATATCACCCTGCAGCCCAAGCCTGATTGCCCACTGAAGCTAAGCAGGGTTGAGCCTGGTCAGTACCTGGATGGGAGACCTCCTGGGAAAACTAGGTTGCTGT
>JAUCNO010000500.1:12706755-12717376 GCA_032353835.1 Enteromius viviparus | reverse complement strand
CAAGAGTTATCTCCACAGATAGACTCGAAGTAGCTGACGGGTATCTGCAGACATTTTTATCGAAGTTTGTCAGTCTGTATGGGCCACTAAATTGCACACCCAACATGCATCTGCATTTACATTTAAAAGACTGCATTTTAGATTATGGACCTGTTTATTCGTTCTGGTGCTTCTCTTTTGAAAGATTTAATGGAATGTTAGGACAGTATCATAATAACAACAGAAACATTGAGGTTCAAATCATGCGGCATTTTCAACAGAACCAACAGCTTTATATGCCATTACCTTGTGAATATGGCACTGAATTTGTCAACATCCTAGCAAGCAAAAAATTTGATGCTTTGTCTCCTTATAAAGCAACTGACATAATGTTGTTGAAACGAAATTTCCAAATTTCATCTGAAACGCTTATTCTAGAGGATGTAGACGGTATTGAGCCACTGTCCCAATTTCAGGAAGTTGTGCTAGATGAATCTGACAGAAAAAATCTGTTATTAATGTACAATAAAATATATCCTCAAAACTGTGTATTACAGGTGTCTTGTTTGGCAAAGACTTGCTATAAAATTAAGAATCTTGGAGTAACTCTGTCAGTTAACAGTTGTAGAACAGAAAGGTCTGCTTGTGTTTCGGCTAAATGGTGTGCTAGTAACTCAAGCTTTGAGGAACCAGTCCTAGATCCAAATGCAGATTTCCGCCCTGGAATTATTGAAAGGTTTCTGATAGTTACTTTAAAATCTAAAGAATGTTCCTTTCAGCATATTGTTGCAAATGTAACATGGTTACATCCTCACCCAGACAGACATTTCTTTGGGAGTCCTGTGGAAGTTTGGAGTTTGCAGGGCACACCTACTGATGCTTCTGTAGCATTTCTCCCTGTGGAGCGTATTGCACGCAGATGTGTACTTAGTACTTCCACTGTGCAGTTAAGTCACACTACAGAGAAAGTCTCTGTCGTAATTCCACTATGCACAGTGGTTGAGATTTAGGCCAATGTAATTATGAATGCTTGTTTGCTTATACTGTTATTGTACATTTTAATTTTTTTGTAATTATCTGTTAATGTAAACCTTCACAATAAATCTTTTTTATGATATTCCGAAATGTTTGTTGCTTTACTCATGACTACTATAATCCACAAAGTGTCAGACACATGTTCAAAAGTAAGTTTCACACATTAAAAAGGGTAATCATGTCTATTGAATTTAAATTATTTTGAATGATGCACACATTTTCTCAAAAACACAAATGAAGCTATCCTAATATTAAACATATGTAGTAAACACATTTGTTCAGACAAGAGTGTTTTTCCAGTTTTTATGTACATTAATGAAGTATCTGCTGTCCCATGGCTAATCCCCCCATCCAGCTATGATAACAAAGACAACAGCTCTACTTAATAGTCATTAACATATGAAAGGCTCTAACACCTCACAGGCATCACACCTCATTGCTAGCTGTAAGGATTCCTTGAAACTTCCACCGATTCCAGTATACATCCGTATACGCAAGGTATCTGGTTGTTTCACGGAATTTACGGTCACATTCCACCTTTCCAAGCACTCTACCTCATACGTCTGGCAAATGCAGAGTTTAGCGGGAATTTCCCATACCATATATGTCCGGATACAGCTCTTTTCATGCAGTGACTTTTGTTTGGTTTCTTGATACCCCAATTCATGTTTACACCAAGTCCTTGGCACAAACCTCCTTGAGGCGATATGTGGGCAGTCCTCATGCGACATAGGATGATGTCTTTATGGAGAGATGTATGCGAGTCAACGCTTGCCAAATTACCTCAATTACTCTGTGGGCTGCCATTGCACACTAGATTGGTTGGGCATGGAGTCAAGCTATTATTGCACATGTGGTGGGACAATTATCTTTTTCGTTGCTGATGAGAACTGCTAATTCTGATGAGACCCGATAAGAGTAAGGGTCTGTTATTGAAATTTGGGCGATTTTGCCAATATTTTGTTAAGAGGGTTTTGTGTTGTAGTAGTTTTGATGTTGCAGTACTTCATTGTCCATTCCAAGTTGGTAATAATAAAATGGAATCCATTCACAGCAAGAGAGTTGTTCAGTATTTTGTCAGTTTGTTTTGTTAGAATAAGGTGATATGTGTCATTATTTTGATTTCACAATACTTTTTCATAAAACATCTGGTAATGCTTTTGATTACAACCCGAAATGTACCGCGTAATTACACAGAATTTATAGCGTACCTATTGTACGTATGTGCTAAGATTATGGGAATAAGGAGATAATGACATAGAAAATTTAAAGTATTTATACTGCTAGTATATTTCACATGTAAGGTGTAACAATTCTAAGATTAAGTGGTATGCATGGCGTACTGCATTAGATATTATTTAGAACAAAGTGTTATTGTAATAAAATATATTCTTACACTAATACTGGGTATTATAACACCATATCTCTTACATAACTGATGCAAATAGTAAACTGTAGTATAATTTGGTAGTTATAGTTAAAGACCACCAGTTATTATACAGTTATACCAGTTTATAACATGTACTGTTGCAGTGATCATGGAGATTACCAAAATATGTGGAATAATGTTATATATTTCTGCTATGATTTTCCGAAATGTACCTGATGAAAAAGCATTGCACATGGTCATATCAGCATTGAGGCAGTCAGCAGCATTGTACCATCAGTACAGTTAAAATTAGATTACCTGTTTCCAGCTGCTCCCACTTTAAACATATAAATATAACATCATAATACACAATACATGTATATTTACTGTATAATTAATATTTGTTGATAGCTGTAGTGCTGTTGGTGTGTATGAGGTTTGAGGCAAATAACATAAAATAAAATGCACTACAACAATTTTCATAACTACTGTGCAAAATACAAACCCTTGTAACCCTCGTTACATGTAGTTATTGTAACGAAAACGGTCCGTTTGTGGTGTGCGTGCAGCCGATGCCTCTCAGCACGGCAGAGAGGGAAGGACACAGAGATTGAATATAATATGTTTAATCATAAACACTCAGAACAAGAAAATAAAAGCTGACGAGGCAGCAACGACGACACGGAAATCCACACGCAAGCAAACATCACATTACTTTAACCACGACTAACTTAAACTGAAAAACACAGGGCTTTAAATACAAGAGAACTAATGAGGAAAAGTGAAGGCAGCTGGAAAAAGCACAGGTAAATACAATGAACTAATCAGGGAGAAACCAAAAATACAAATACGGGGTAGACCAGAAGAGTACAAAAGGTAAACAAACGCACATGGCACATGAAAAACAAACAGTTATGGTGTATGTGTGAGATCCGCAGGCCATGATCTAAAGCGAACTCTTGTTACCCTCTTTTTACGTGTAGTTACAGTGTAAGTGTGACATTAAACAATTTATGTTACGCAACAATAGTTATGTTTTAAAGTTGTTAACAATTAACTGTATTACATAGTTAAATGCAAGGTCCAAAGACCCTAAGGACCCTTGTATTTTTATTATTAACTTAACTGTAACAGAACGTTTCCAATTATATAACGAGAATGCAGAAAAAAATGCACATTCACTTATACAAAAAACATTAAACACAGAAGCAAATCATGTCCTAAATGTATTTTTTAGTAATCATACTGTCAATTTTTCTTTTCAGCTTTGGCAGAAGTTAGCAAATTTCTGTAGATCTTTTGCAAATGCTTGCAAAGTTGTCCCTGCAATATGAAGCAGATGTTCCCTTTCGACATTTCACTCATACTGCGTCGCTAGACGCTATGGGAAAACTCCTTTTTCCCCCTTAACTGAAGCCTTATTTAAAACGCAGTTTTATTATGTACTTAAACTGCTCGGCCATTAGCTGCTACAGGTGTACTTGTTTTAACCAATAGGCGAAGCGTCGCCTGCAGCGAGCCAATGGCAATTTGCATGAAGGGCGCAAACCTTCTTTATAAGAGGAAGGCGCCCGTGCCATTTCTTCAGTTTAATCGACTGAAGCGACGGCCAATTCAGTAGCACGGCTTAGAACGCAGTACTCGTTCCATGTCTCAGGGAACAGTGGTTACGGTATTAACCTATAAGTTCCCTTTCGACATTTCACTCGTACTGCGTCGCTAGACGCTATGGGAACACAGACAATCCCGCCGTGCTACGCTGACTGGAACACAGAGCCTGATAGCAGACCTAGGGGAAACCCGGGTCACATACGTCACAAGCATCATGTTCAACCACATTAAAGGCACAGAGTGCCTATATCCACAGCGAATGATCGCGGCGAAGTAAAATAATGTGATTATGCGTATAATCATAACCAGTTCCTCCCTTTGAACGCTTGAGTGGTCAAACAGTGAAATACCCTGAATGATATGATTATGACACTCTTTTAGACAGATCGAAAAAGGGCTGCCTTAGAGCGTCTCGACTGTGTTTAGCTAGGCAATGACTAATAGGGAATGTAGCAGTCATCAAGCACCAGCCATGATAATCAGCTGTTCAGCGGAGCTGTAAAAGTAATAATGATGCCATATGGCAAAAAGCCGAATGAATCTCAGTATGAAAAGCCAGGTATAGCTGAAATCCAAAACTGCAGTTAGAAACCATAACCTCTTAAAGATTTGTTCGACTCGCTTAGTAAAAGGGAGTTCTTAGACTATAAGCGCTATGGCGCTTGTAAGAGATTCAATGGGAGTGGCCGAGCAGTTTTAGTACATAATAAAACTGCGTTTTAAATAAGGCTTCAGTTAAGGGGGAAAAAGGAGTTATCCCATAGCGTCTAGCGACGCAGTACGAATGAAATGTCGAAAGGGAACAAAGATGCCCCAAGTGTGGGGGTGAACATAGAGGTCAACAAGGGCTGCAATTGTGGGGGACAGCATAGGGTAACAAACAGTGGGTGTAATGTGAGGAAGAGAGCTGTGGAAATTAAACAAGTGAAAATGGTAAACAATATAAGTTCCACAGAGGTAGTGAAGATTGTTCAAGAGCAAGGGAGAAGTGATGGTACTAACGGAGATAGGGATATCTCAAGACAAGAGGTTGGTCAAGTGGAGGGAAATAGCACAACATTAACAGCGGAGAGGCTGGTTTTGTTCATTGCTTATGTAATCAATTGCACTGATCAAGTCAGACACAAAACAGTAAATTATGATTACTGTGAAGGGAGTGGAAAAGTTTTTGGGTATAGATAATATGTCTTGGGAAAAAAGACTGTATATCGATGGGAAGTCAGGAGGTGCTGGTGATAAGACAACGTCAATATCCTGTGGAATGCAAGAAGCTTGTTAGCAAATGATCAGGAGTTGAAAGGTTTTATAATAGGGCTTAGAAATTGTGAATGAAAGGTTATTGCATCACGTAGAAAATAATACATTTCTATCCAAGTATCAGAGTGGTTTTAGGCGAGGGAGATAATTAATACATTTAGGTGTTCAGTTGGTAGTGAATGGGGGTCAGATAGGATGGCGTTTAAAAGCCATGGATAACGGGCTTGTTAGATCCTTGTTAGATTATTGGTGCGTGGTATATGGATCAGCAGTAGAGACGCCTCTGAAAATATTAGATAATATACAAAATCTGGTATTGAAATTGTGTACAGGAGCTATAAAAACTACTCCAATTGCAGCATTACAGGTTGAAATGGCACTAGAAATGAGAAGGGCACAGTTATCAGTAATGTATTGGGCTAATTTACAAGGCTATAGTCAAGAGCATTCAACACTAGATACTTGAAAGCCTTGCTGGGAAAAAGAGAGGAGGAAAACTAAAAGTTTTGGATGGACAGCGATACAGAAAGAAACAGAACTTAAAGTGAATCAATTAAATGTGAGTCCAACTGTTCCACTTCCAGTAATAAAACCGTGGTTATTTTCAGATGTTGCAGTAGATTTTTCATTGTTACAACAGAAAAACAAAGACAATTTTTGTTACGTGCAGACATATATTAATGAGTACTACGGTTATGTTCAGATATACACAGATGCATCAAAGAGTCCGGACAAGATAGGAGTAGCGTTTGTTGTTCCGGAGTTTAAGTTATCAGTAAGGAAAAGGATTAGTAATAAATTACTTGTTTATACAGGGGAAATGATTGCATTTCTGTTGGCAGTAAAGTGGATAGATGTAATAAGTCCTCTCATGATGGGGATTGCATTGGTATTTTTCTGGGAACCTGCACATTTTGGGATCCAATGAAATGAAAAGGCAGATAAAGAGGCAAAAGAAGCGATTAAAAACAGTGACATCAATTTAGTAAAAATGAAATCAAGAGTATTATTAGGAAAAGACTGAAGGAAAGGTGGCAAAAAATGGGATAAAGAGAAAAAGGGTTGATGGTTTTATTGAATTCAAAGGAAAGTGGGAGAGATAAGTGCAGGAAGAAACAAAAGAGATGAAGTATCAAGGTTGAGGTTTTGACATACAAGATTAAATAGTACACTTTATAAGATGGGTAAACATGATACGGGAAGGTGTGAGTTCTGTGGACAAGAGGAAACAGTGGAACATGTTATAATGTATTGTCAGAAATATGAGAATGAAAGAAGAAGGGGAAAATTAGGGAAAATAAAAATGCTGTTTATATTGAGATATGTTTTGCAAAATAACTTGGGAAATGAATGTTTTAATATTATTTTTATTATATTTTAGTTTATTATTAGTTTCTTAAAATAACTAATTTGTGGGAGAGAATATAAATAAATAAATATTAAAGGGATTTTTTTTTAATAAATAAAGAATGTGGAAGGGAGGTAATCATTTTGATCCCCACTCCATACCAGTGGTGGCGATACAGCATGTGTTGTTTGTCAAACGCCAATAAAATACCAAATAGAAGAAGAAGATCTACCCATCCCTAGGATTTAGTGAACAACGAAGAGAAAAACTTTGGAGAAACACTTTTTGGTTTGTTTCTGAACAGAGCAGATCTTTGTGATTCTTGCAGTTTGTCGTTTTTAAAGGCGTCGATCTGAAAGTGAAAGTAAAGTTTAGATTTCAGCTGTGTGAGTCGTTCCTGAAGAAGAGAAATGAGTTCATCAGGATCTGAGGAGATCTGCAGTTTACACAGAGAGAAACTCAAACTCCTCTGTCTGGAGGACAAACAGCCGGCGTGTGAAGAGTGTGTTACTTCACAACAACATGAAAATCACGAATTTAAACCAATCAGTGAAGTGGTTTCATCATATAAGGTGGGTGTTTCTCTCATTTTACTCAATTATATACATTCTTCTGTAAAAATGTGTATTTAACAAGTTCTGTTTAAGTTCATGTAGTGTTTACTAAGATTGTCAATTTCATTTATAAGTTGCAGTGTTTTTGTACGTCTTCGTCGCATTTCTGTCCGTAAGCGGGTGTACATTTTTGCTCGACATCAACAGAAACAAACTTAAGTTAAACTCTGCGGACGTTTTTGACAGGATTAACGTTACTCAATCACACCGACCTCGCCCCTTAATGCGCCTCAAGCTCTGCGTCGAAAACCGGAAGCTTTAAATAGTTGAGTAAAATAACCTCCACTGTAGCGGAATGAATGGGAAGATGCATAGCGTGGGGTTTTGTTGTGATTAATAAACAATTCATCATAGATGTTTCATCCAAACAAATTAACCACAGTTTTTCATCATTAACCGTATATTAAGAAATAAGAAGAAATTGATATGATATTCAGCTTCAAAAACAGAAAAGCTTTTTACTTGCCAGAATACCATACAAGCATATCACATTAAAGAGCAATAACATCGGGCAAGCTTATATCTTACAAAAAAATAAATGAATAAATAACAATGATACTGTTCAAATTAAAGATTAGTTATAGTGTTGCTTGTTGTTCAAATATATTCCTATTTTTCATCCCAGAGCAATTTAAAAATTACTCGTTTTACTATCTCTAACGTGACAAATCCTCTATTTTTGAGCATCTTGAATATCATTGTAAATAAAATGTGGCGATGAATAGTAGGCGTAAAAACTCCACAATAATAAAACAATAACACTAAAAACAGAATAAAAATACTATATATTCTCCAATGTGAGCAGTCGTAGCAGATTACTCATTATTATCTCATGACTGTTGCAACACCGACAACGCTTACAAACGGCTCTTTTACATAATGTTTCAAAATGGAATATTGCACACATAAAAGGGTATTATCGAATGTTAAATAAAGTATTTGAGCAGAGAATCTGCCCAAGGCTGCTTGTGTTACTGCTGAAGAAATACT
This sequence comes from Enteromius viviparus, assembly GCA_032353835.1. NCBI lineage: Eukaryota > Metazoa > Chordata > Actinopteri > Cypriniformes > Cyprinidae > Enteromius > Enteromius viviparus. Next base: position 12,709,173 of record JAUCNO010000500.1, on the reverse strand, counting down.
CTGAATACAGTGTTTTAATGTTATTTTTCAAAGTGCTATTTTTATTGTTTTAATTACTGCCCAATGTACTGTTATCATAAACACTTTATGAACACAGATTGTATTGTTCTTTAATGTGATGTTTATTGTAGGTCATTCTTGCATTTTAGTAAAGTAAGTAAAACTCATGTGTCTCTGAATGTGGATAGCGTACAAACGCAGCATGTCTTGTTGAAATGCATGCATTCATGAAATATATCATGACAACATCATATCCGATTAATGAGGGAAAACTGTGTTTAACATATTTTGATGAAACATCTTTGATGAATTGTTTATTTATAAATCCCAACATCCCCGTGGTACAGGCATTACCACTCATACAGATTACAGCATTAGATATTTTACACAACATGATGCTTCCGGCTTTCGAACGCAGAGCGTGTAAGAGGCCTATTAGAAAACAAACTGGACGACATCCGACTACTACGTTCATCTCAGAGGAATGTAAAGGATCATAGTATTCCGTTGCATTATTTGGAAAACTTGGTGAGAATTCAGGGTGCCTCTCTTAAGTGGTTGGCCTCATATCTCAAAGGGAGAACATTCTCACATTTTCATCGGCTCCTCTGTCATGTGGTGTGCCCCAAGGGTCTATTTTAGGCCCTCTTCTCTTTTCACTGCATATGCTTCCCCTAGGAGCCATTTTTAAGAAATATAAGATCTCCTACCGCTGTTATGCTGACGATACCCAGTTCTATCTTCCAGTAAAAACTGACAGCAGTGTCTGTCTGAATAGGCTTAATTTGGAGGAGATGAAATCTTGGATGGCGTCTAATTTTTTACAGTTGAATAAAAATAAAAGCGAAATCCTGATTTTAAGCCATTCTAGAAACTCACCTGCTTTTAATTCAGCGTCTGTCTCTGCCACTGTCCAACCCTATGTAAGAAATCTCGGTGTTGTAGTTCACTCACTACTGAACTTTGAAAAACAAATCGGTACGATTGTAAAGGGCAGCTATTTCCATTTGAGATCAATTTCAAAACTAAAACAGTCTTAGGACTTAGGAACAGTAATCCATGCATTCATCACATCACGCTTGGACGACTGTAACTCCCTTTATTATGGCCTGCCTCAAACGATTATTTCTCGTCTGCAAGTGGTGCAGAATCCTGCAGCAAGGCTTCTAACAGGAACTAAGAAGAGGGATCACATTTCTCCAGTCTCAAGTTCAGAATTGATTTTAAAATAGCTGTCTTTGTGTATAAGGCTTCATCTGGTCTTGCATTTCTGACCTTCTAACTCCGTACACTCCTCAAAGGGAACTCAGGTCTAGTAGTCAGCTTCTCTTAACGGTCCCATGTTGTCGCTGTAAAACTAAGGGTGGCCAGGATTTTTCAGCTGTGCGATTTGCTCCTTCATTAACTAGTTTTAAATAGATCCTTAAATCATATCTATTTTCACTAGCTTTCGATTCATGTTATTTTAATGTTTTTATGATGCCTGGACGTCATCTTTATTATCTTATTTTATTATCTTTTACTGAATTTATATAATCTATATTTTGTTGTACAGCACTTTGGTACAACTCTGTTGCTTTTAAATGTGTTTTAGAAATAAATTTTGACTTGATTTGACTAACCCCACCCTCACACCTAACACTAAACCTACCAATACTAGAAGAGTCATAATCTGGCAGGGGGTTCGAGGGAATATACAGCCATACTGCTGTGTGCTGTGTACATCCCTCTGTCCTCCAATTGAATGAACTGTACCAGCACATCAGCGAGCAGCAGACAGCCCACCCTGATCCTTTTCTCATCTTGGCTGGGGATTTCAATCATGCAGACTTAAAGTGCACATAACTGTCTGGGTCAGCCATAAGCCATGGTTGACAGGGGAGTTCTGCAGGCCACTGAAAGCTCGGAACGTTGCCTTCAGAGATGGAGACGAGGCGAGACTGAAGACAGCTAGGGCCAACCTTTCCCATGGCATCAGTAATTCAGGAAAAAATCCCATAGCTTTAGACAATCCCATAGCTTACTCCCATCCTCGTGTGCTTCAAATGGCTAGTCATGCAACACATTAAGTCTCTCCTGCCACCCTCCCTGGCTGCAGGGGTGTATCGTCCCGACCACTCGACCGACGACGCCATCTCCACTGCACTCCACTCAGCACTCACACACCTGGACAAAAACCTGGCCACGTGGTGTGTTGACAACAATCTCTCTCTGTGTGGAGAAGACGAAGGAGATTGTTGTGGACTTCAGGAGAGCGAACACTCAGCATGCTCCTCTGACCATCGACGGTGTGTCTGTGGAGAGAGTGAGCAGCACCAAGTTCCTGGGTGTGCACATCACAGAGGATCTCTCCTGGACGAACAACACCACTGCACTGGCCAAGAAATCACAGCAGCGTCTCTTCTTCCTCCGCAAACT
>JAUCNO010000500.1:12669236-12680649 GCA_032353835.1 Enteromius viviparus | reverse complement strand
ATCATTCATGATCCAGCCTCACCTACAGAAGCAGTGAGTATAATGTCTTTTAATGAATCTTTGCAAATCTCCTTTTCTAATAATGTGCTAATTAGCGAGTTTCACTATGAATACGACTAAAATAAGATCCTCAGAGAGCGCCTCGGAAAAGAGGGGCGGAGTCAGCAGAGCTCGTGAGGATTTAAAGGGGAAGTACACAGAACAGAGTGATTTCTTAAGAGCTGTTTATGACAGGGGAAAATCTGCGTTTTTTAGAACTACTAGAAATTTTAAAACAAACTATATCACAAACTTAGACCCTAAAGAATCATATTAGCTTGTGGATCATTGGCTTTGTATGACTCCTTTTAAAAAAGTCAGGATTATGAGATATATTAAGTCAAAATTGTGAGATGAGGCTTGTTCACACTGAGGAAGACAACGATAAAACAACAATTAAAGTATTGTTCTAAAAATTATTCTCAATAGCAGAGTATAAGGATAAAGGAAAGAGAAACTATATACTTCAAACTGCATCCAGAATGAGTTACGATACAAACCCTGTCAGCCAATCAGAATCCATCCTGCTGTAGTGCGCTCAGAATAAACAGAGCCTATCCTTCAGGGTTGTTAGTTTGATCCAGACTTTATACTCTACATTTTAAACTTTCAACATCTTTTTTCTCAGAATTGCGAGAAAATTCCTGTGAGATACAAACGTGTGCTCTCGTAGGTTTATATCTCACAATTCTGCTTTTCTTGTAGTAAAAAAAAATCTGATGAGTTAAAAATAATGAGAATTGTGAGATACAAAAACGAAACGACAAGAGAATATATACTAATACATGCCTACACACTCGCCAAACACCTGATGATCAGCAGCAATTCGACCGCTCTGCAGAACTTTACCATACACAAATGACCAGCAACAAGTTCTTACGCAACCAGTGAGAAACAGATACAGGAGCAGAACCAGCAGCACCTTGTAGAGGTCCAGAGGCATCAGCAGCAGAATGAGCACGTCTGAGACGGCCATGCTGCTCAGGTACAGGTAGGTGGTGCTTCTCATCTGTGGGCGTCGCCACACCACCAGGATGGTCAGGGCGTTTCCCAGCAGGCCGAGCAGCAGCAGCGGCACACACAGAGCGGTGAACACCAGCAGCTCGGTGTCGCTGAAGAGTGCCCGGTCTTCCCATTCCTCCCAGTCCGAGCGGTTCCCGCAGCTCCAGCACCAATCCCATCCAGATCCAGAGCCCTCCAGAACATCCATGTCCCTGGAGCAGAGCTCAGAGAGTGTGTGAGGAGGACAGACGACCCTCGCTCCTCTTCTGAGCCGCCCACCGCTGGAGATCAGGAACAGATCGATGCGCTCAATCACACGCCAGCATCAGAGGAACACGACGAGCTCTTCTCTGGAACAAACTCTTTTGTCTGCTTTCGAGGATGAATAAATCAAGATGCATTTATGTGACAAGATTATTATCGCTTTTGCTTCAAAATATGTGGCCTTGTTTATAGTTTTGATTTAAGGAGCAGATATTTTTGCATGTTTTAAGGAAATGTAGGTATTATTTTCAGAAGACAAAATATGAAGAGTTCATTTGCAAAAAGAGATTCATTTTTAACTCTTTAAAAAAATATATTTAAAAAACAGCTAACAATGAAAACATAACACGATATGAAAAACATGATTTTTGAAAATGTTTTCTGTTTTGCAAACACAATCTTCATATCTGAAGTCTTCTGAAGTAAACGCATCTTGAAAGAATATTTAGATATACTGGAAAACCAAGACAACACTAAGGAAGACATTAATGTTGTGCAGTGTTTAGTCACTAAAAATACTTCACTTGAAAATGAATTTGAACGGCTGTAAAATGAAACATGGAAACAAGCCTGCTGACCCCTGATCAGCTGTACAGAGTGCAAGTGTTAGAGGATCTACGAGCAGATAAAACCTCTTCTACACCTAGATCTCATCAGGACTCTATTAACAGCAGTGTGTACATCTCCATTTAGCTGATGTAGAATTAGTTCATTTGAACTACCAACAGAAAAATACATGAATATATTTAACTTTAACCAATAAACTTGCATCTGTATTTAATAAACCAGAGCTGCTGCAAATCTACTAAAATAATAAATACTGTAATTAATGACGGTTACCAAAGATTAAAATAGACGTGGAGTTAAACATCTTCATGTCACGCTTTTATGACAGCTTAGCCTTCATCCCCCTCCTGTATACATATATTACATTTGTATTTAAAACACAGCAGGGATAACTACAGAAGTATATTTAATGCCATTACGGGTTATGACATGAAATGTACAGCGATGCTTAAATATATGAACTGAAACTTTACGTTTATGACTGAAGCCTTCCTAACGAACAGAAATCTGAGTTTTACAGTAAAATTGATTGAGTTTGAGTCTTTGATTTGGTGTGTTTCTCGTCAGATGTTGTTCGATGGATTGTTTTAATGACTAACCCTGCTGAAGGTGAAGCTGCTACAGAACACTTCCTCCAGAATATCTACATCATCACAGATTTATTGCTATTATATTAATTCATGGAAAGCTAAAAACAATACATTAATATACAGGAAACTCTCTCTCACACACACACACACACAGTTCATGAGTCCCAGAGTGTGTGTCGATGATGTAGGTGAAAGGTAGTGTGGGGGGGTCTAGGCACAGGCCGTGGGCGGGGTAAAGGGATGCGGTCGCCTGGCAACAGCGGAGTCTCTCTGAGCATCTTCTCAGGACAGTAGAACTGCAGCAGATCAGGAGCCTCTAGTGGCTGAGGCTGGAATCACACACACACCTGCTTCAACACTACATCCTGTACGAGCTTAATACTTCAGTAAATATGAATCTATAACAGGAAGTTAGACAATGAGAGAGACATGAAGAAGTACATTGTTCCTGTTTTTGCATTTAATCTTTTAGTTGTATTTCATTCTCTTATTTAGTTTTTACTGTACAGAAAGAAAAATGATCAAATATAGCATCATATCTAGTAAGAATACGCATTGAGAGATACAGATAAATATTATTATATAAACAATAACATATAGAACGATTAGTGCTCTCAAATGATTAACCGCAATTAACACAAACTTATAATGTACATATAAACACAAACACACGCATGTATATATTTAAGAGAAATATGTGATAATTATTCATTAAATATATTTACATACAAATGTACATGTACGTATTTTCAAGATATATACTGATGTGTGTGTATTTATTTATATATTTAATAAATATGCACAGAACACAAAAACTTTTATTTTGAATGAGATTAACGGTTTGACAGCACTAAGATTAAACATATCTAGATATATTATTTTTATGAATTATATTTAAAAAACATATACACATAAAAATACATTTATATCTAGAGTGATTACCAATCATCATATTAAAATGTGTCAAACATACCTTATTGGCCAGTGTGGCAGTGGGCGGGGCCAGTGCTGGCCTATCCTGCAGCGCCTGACTGATGAGCTGATCGCGTGATAGGCTGACGCTGACCAAGGCCCGGTACAGGTGCTGAGAGCGAGGGAAGTTCAGGCCTGTGGAGGAGGAGGGATTGATTACTGCTCATTAGTGAGCGGTGAACGACTGCTGTGACCTCTGACCTTCTGCTGCTCTGCTGCTGATGTGGCTCTTGGTGAGGCTTGAGCTCTGCAGCTTCTCTTTCACCGCTCTCTCAGGATCGAACACCTGACTCTCCACCTCCTCAAGCTCCGCCCTCAGAGCCAGGGTGGTGTTGAGCTCCGCCCCCTCCAGCACCTGAACTGAAGAACGCACACAGACTCGTGACAGAACACGCCGATGTGAATCATCTCCTGATTACATCTGAGTTCACAGACACACCTCACGATAATACTCCAGTATCAGAACATTAACACACTTCCTGAACAGACCCTGCTGATGACGACTGCTCTTGCTTCAAGCATAAATTCACCTCATTTTGTTTAACTTCTGCATCAAATTAATAAATACATATAAAATATCTTCATCAGTGTTCTGAAGGTGAAGGAAGGTCCTGGGTTTGGAACGAGTTGTGAGTTTCTGCTCTGATTGAAGACATGTTGAAGGTGTTGATGTGTGTGCAGGAGAGTTAAGAGAGCTCAGAACATCAGTGTTTGTTGTACCGAGTGTGTCGTTGTGAGGCTGATCTCTGGGTTCTGGGGTCAGTGTGATGACGTCCAGATCCTGCTCCGAACAAACGCTGTGCTGAGGACTCAGATTGAAACGCACCTGAAACACACACACACACACACACTTTATTCTTACACTGGTACAGATTTGATCAGTTCATTCACAGCCTGACACAACCTCCTTGAACGCACTAATAAACACACAAAACACCAGACTGTCCCACAGCAGCGGTGAGCTTCATCTGCTGGACGCTCGTGTGTGACCGAACCTGGCGATGGCGGCGGTCTGCTGGACGCTCCGGGGTCAGAGTCTGGGACAGGTCCAGATCAGGACAGACCAGTTCTGTGGTCCGGACCGGATCGAGCCGCAGGGGTTCAGGAGCCACGCGGACATCAGGCTCCGCTGACATCATCATCCTCAGTCCAGACGATCTGATGAAGAGCAGCAGTCAGTTACACAGGAAGTACACACACGCTGGTTTCTAATGCTTCTTCAGTGTCTCACACACATCTATTGGAACAAAAGTGCAGAAAAAATATTCACATTAATAAATGATATCTTAAAGCATATTAAAATAACAAATTCTCTAAAAAAAATCTTACTGATCCCAAACTGTTGAAAGGCAGTGCACATAAATGTAAATAATAATAACGTTACAATATTAATATAAATGTACACATAACTTACGAGTATTTCACATTTAACTGCTGCTATATAAACATTCACACACCTGCTTTTAATTACGTGTTTCAGAAAATACTACGAAACATGGTCAAAAGAGTAATAATGCGCAGTTTTCAATCTCGTTATTACAAATTAAAACACTTTTAACTCACCTTTAACTTCAAAATATGACTTCAACTGCTGCGCAAAAGAAAAACATTGCGTTTTCCGGTGAAATACACGAGAATAGATTCAGAAAACGTCTAACTTGAGGAAAATTAAATGCCTTTCAAACTCCCTCCATCTCTGCCGCTCTCAGACGCACTTCCGGGTGGAGGTGACGTTGGTGCGCATGCGCAATGCGGAAGACTTCAAGAGAAAATATGCGTATTATTTACCGCACAAATATTTAAATCACTCAGATATGTACATATTTACTTAGATTAAATACACTGTGGCCTGTATAAAGTGCGTTTAATACTGAGACAAATTCGCTTTGTGGGTAAATATTTCAGAATAAACCTGAGGAATACGTTTAAATACTCTCACACAGTGAATTATGAAGAAAGAACAAAACAACAAAAACAGTGAAAGTCAATAATTATGTGTATTAATTCAATTTACGAAACGTTGGTTGTTCCACGTTTAACAATATGTTTATTATATGACGAGCTGCGTGTTTTTAACTCACCATTTAAACTCAGGATTCCAAGGTTTAAAAAAAACAAACAAACCTTAAGCTTAAATTTCACAAATGAAAAAAATAACCAAAAAAGTAAGACCAAAAAAAAGTTTATTTTACTTTTTTGTTTTGCGCAATTTTCAGAATTGAGAATATATATATATATATATATAAAGATCATAATACTAATTCATTTATACTTCACAATTCAAACTTTTTTCTCAGAAGTTTCTCAAATTCTAGAAATCCTTGACATTTTATTAAAGCCTGTAGCCTAATTAAGATATAAACTCAGAATAGCAAGAAAAAGTGAATTGTGAGATATTTTTAAGCAAAAACAGGCTTCCATGGTTTCTAATCAAAGCACTTAACACTGCTTTAATCTCAAGATGTGTGTATTATCTGTGCAGTGAACGGAGCACACAGCTGGAGTAGTGAGAGTTATTTATTAGAGCAGTCATGATGCGTAACACACTACAGATCAATCATTATTCAGCTAACAGAGTTAACTCAACTAAATCCCAACCAGTCCTGGTTTAAAAAGAGACTTATTAACCTAGTTGTGAGCAGTGTGTTTTCTCTCTCTCTCTCTCTCTCTCTCTCTCTCTCTCACACACACACACACACACACACACACACACACACATACACACTGACAGTAATAAATATAGGCACTGTTTAGGCGTCATCAAAATCAACATAATAGAATGATCTCTTTATTAATCGTTACTGTGTTTTAAGGCACTCATTGCTCAATACTGCACACGTTTAACTGCTCCGTCGCTTTTCTCGCAGAACTACGTCTCCCATGATGCTCTTGGCTCAGTCTCTGTCCCGGAGTGCCTTCAGAATGTAGTTTTCTCTCTCCAGCTGAGCGTTTCTCTCCGAAAGCTCCTTGATTTGCTCTCTGAGCACCTCCACCTCCTCTCGAACCGCCAGCATCAGGTGAGACTTCACCAGGTCCTGTGCGCACACACACACACACACACACACACACACACACACACACATTACAGCAGGCTCACTCAAACACTTTAGAAGTTAAGCCATTGAACGGATTTAAATCACTACTTAAAATATTTACCAAAACACAACAAAGGGAGTATTTTCTCTGATTATTATTATAGTGAATGTTCTCACCATGGCTTGCTCGATCTTGTTGTCGATGGCGATCATGCTGCTGCTAGTTCCGCTGCAATAGAGTTGAACAGAAATTAACTTTCATTAAATGTCGCAGATTTTCACGCGTGGTATTCAGTGTGGACGAGCCTTAACACAAGCATTTATCACAAGAACATTTTCCATTGCAGTTTTGCTAAATATAATTTTTTTGGACTTGACTGATTATCTTGTCTATATTTTGTTTTGTAAATATGGGAGTTTTTTGCTAAATCATGTATGCATGTATGCGTATTAGCCGTATTTTTAATTGGCTCTATTCTCACTGTGCTGTTTCTAGAAACCTTCTTGGCAGTTTTCAGGAAGGTTCTTGAAATGGCTTGGGCCCTCTTTCAGCATGCTTCTGTGTTTTTCCCAATTGTTTTCAGGTCAAGCAAGTGAAACGATAAGTTAAGTACAGTTCGGTTTCTTCAACAACACACATGATTAAAGACTCATTCACATCAGCAGAGCTCTAGAAACCAGGCTATTTGTCTTGAAGAGCAGCAGAGCGCACACAGTCCTGACTGTATGTGTGTAACACTGATGCTATTGTTCTGAACGCACCGGGCAGCACATGCTTCTCATAACAGCAGTACACGACAGACACAAATACATTATAAACCACAGAACAACTAACCCAGTTACCTGCGGAAGAACAGCAGGAGGGAAAGGAGGGTGGAGTCAGAGGGGCGTGGCTTTAGTGTGTGCTCATTAGTCCCGCCTCTCTCTACTCTCACCGAGCTCCAAGCAGGATTCTGGCATTTCCGATCGCTAACACAAGACGCGGCAGACCTGCAGGATAATCCGGGAACACTTCCTGAGATCTGACCAGCAGGTGGAGCTATACGTGTTTCTGTTAGCGTCTTTGAGCTGACGCTGGCTTTGGATGAAGACATTCGCTCTTGTGTGGGGATGGACGATGTCCTGAGGCCAGCAGTTGTGTTTTTGGTTGGTTTATGTGGGGAGTGCTTGCTGCTGATTGGCTCTTGGGTTTCCATGGAAACCGCCAAGCGACTAACCCTTGGATAGTAATCGATCTTCCCCGTCGGCCAGGAATCACGAACCCTTCGAACTCCTCCAGCATTTCTCACTCGTTCTCCTGCGTGGGGGTGTGGCCTATGAACCACAGTGGAGGGGGCGGAGCTCATGGAGGAGGGGCGGGGCTCCAAGGTCGGCCCGGTTTTCTCGCTCTCTCTTTGCGATTGTTCACACGGAGGAAGTGACAGAGGACGAGGCTGTTTTTTACTTTCGAAAATGGACACCATCTTGCGTACGCTGACAAACATGGTGGAAGATCAGCAGATCAAACGCAAACACATGGAGAGGAAGGTCGCGGTTGACTTCACACGCCGTCAGGAAGAGTCATCATGTAATTGTTTCCTTCGACCCCGTTCAGAAACATCCGGGCAGGATCTGACTCATTCACCGACACCAAACCCTCAGCAGAACAAGAGCGAGATTTACTGAACAAAGAGCTACAAGCAGCTCATCAGCTGAAGCACAAAAACAAATGAACTGAAAATAAATTAAAACTGAACATAGATAAATTAATTTTAAATATGAATTTAAATTTTACACTTTGTGGATGCAATAAAAGAAAAACGGGTTTGAAAACATAGCAATGCACTTTGCATTTTTGTTAATTAAAAAAATGTATAAAATTTATGGAATTATAAAATATAAATATAAATAAATTAAAATTTGAAATTTTGCTTTGGAAATTACCTGGAATTAGTCAAAGCACTAAAATAACTAGCTGGAAAATGAATACAAACTAAAACTAAAAGTAAAAACTAAATAGCTACATTAAAATAAATACTTAAAACAACTAAAATGTAACTAAAGTAAATAAAAAAATAATAATATAATTCATTAATAAAACTATTATAGTATATAAATACTTCAAAAATAAAACTGGATGCACAGCTTTTTTCCCACAGTTTCATGAAAATTGATTACAATGACAAGAAAATGCACTGCAGAGAACAAACTGAGATCCGTTCATTTCTCCAGAGCTGCAGGGAAGTTACGAGAGTCCTGGTGACGTTCCTTCATCACAAGACGCCCGGCGGCCTCTGAACACCCCGTTGTGCTGTAATCCGTCAAACCCAGAAATCCCAGTAGCAGCGGATGGATTAGAGTAATCTGGGGTGAAAGTCCAACTGTCTGAGCCGGAATCTCAGCGAATCTCCAGATCTGTGTTCTCCCAGGACATGAGTGTGTGTGTGTGTTCCCGTGTGTCCCGCAAACACACAGAACACATGTAAACATGCAGAGTCAAAGACACACACACTGCACTCTTTGATTCTATTCTCCGCCCACTGTCCGCCGCAGCCAATCACGACTCGTGCTGGGATTCTCGGCCCGCCCACACAGATCCCAGCATTCCACACTCCACCCACTCCATCTGATATCACACACAAACACAGACCGCATGCGCCTTCACACACCCAATACACCGCAATACCAATCAGATTTTCACACAGATTTATACATCATCTGAAAACTGAATAATCATCTCTCCACGGATGTCTGGTTTGTTAGGAGAGGATTATACCTGTCTGAGATCTGGAATCTGGGGGAGCAAACACAGTCTAAATATATTCTTAATGCATATTACCAATCAGAAATAAAGTCCTGATATATTTATGGTAGGAAATTTACTAAATATCTTTATGGAACACGATCTTAACAATATTCTAATGATTTTTGCCATATTTTTGGTAATTTTGACAATGTATTTTTGGCTATTGCTACAAGTGTACCTGTGCTACACTGTAAAACATTACCTTGATTTTTTTTTAAAGGTAAAAACCTGTTCTACAGAGAAAAACTGTAAACTGACATTTCTTTAAACAGACTCGATGGCAGAGCTTCTATATGTGTTCCTATAGGTTTTTAAGGCACAACTTCTTGCTTCTGGGGTTCCTCAAGGCTCAGTTCTCGGACCATTTCTCTTCTCCATCTACATGTCATCTCCAGCGTCTGTCATTCAGAAGCATGACTTTTCCTATCAACGCTATGCTGATGACACTCAGCTCTATCTTGATGAGTCGACGATAGCTGCTCACCAACCCTAACTCCCTCGAGGACGGCCAGGAACCTCGTGGTTATGATCAACGATCAGTTAATCTTCACAGACCAAATTGTGACAATGTCCTGGTCCTGCAGGGTTACCTCATACAACATCAGAAGATCAGACCCTAAAAACATCTGCTAAAAGATTCAATCTAAACGGAAGAAAGAAACGCATACAGGTTTGAAACCATATCCCGGACTCCTAGCGTGATCATTTTGGGGTAAACTCTCTCCTGCAGTTATGCAGGATGTATTTTCCTCGTGTGAGTGTGGAGTGTTTTGGTAAGATTCTGACACTGTTTGTCTTCAGCAGCGCAGCGCAGGTCAACCCAGACACCAGAATCTAGAAAATATTGACTATAGAATCAGATATCAGATCCACTACACGACCTCAGATCCTCTGTGTGTGTGTGTGAGTGTGTGTGTGTGTGTGTTATTGTTCAGGTTTTTATATCCCTGTGGGGACCAATTGTCTCCACAAAGATAGGAATACTAGTAAATTTTGACCTCGTGGGGACATTTGTTAGGTGTCCATGAGGAAACAAGCTTATAAATCACACAGAATGAAGTGTTTATAAATTCTAAAAATTTACAGTTTCCTGTAAGGGGTAGGTTTAGGTGTAGGGAGTGTGTGAGAGAGAGAGAGAGAGAGAGAGACAGAGCGCGAGTGTGTATGTGATCATCTATCTTGATCTGTGATCCACGACACCACATTAGTGTGATGTGACAGTTTGGAACACTTAGTGATAAGAATCACACACACACACACACACACACTCACACAGCACACACACGCACACAGCACACGCACGCACACACACGCACACGCACACACACACACACACACACGCACACACACACACACACACGCACGCACTCACTTCTCCTCTGCTCAGCTTCTCTCTGCCGTTCTAGTTTCTTTCTAACTCTCCTGCTTCATGAGTAGTGTCTCTATTTCTGCACTAACGCAGCTTTAAACTCAGAGACCCACAGAACGAAGGGGAAAATAAACATGAAAGCAATACACACTCCAACAAACACACACTTCACGTGCAAAAATAACTGCTGCGCTGGAGTGAGTGTGGGGTGTGTGTGTGTCTGAGGTATTTCCTCTGGGTCTGTGACAGTAAGCACTACGGTGTGAAACACTCATCAGGGCCTCAAGAAACCCCGAGCATCTCCTTTCCAAACCCTCGACTCACTAAAAATACAAACATACCCCACTCACACCTAAATATAGCAGAGCAACAACTGCTTTACACCGCCGCGCTGCTGTCTGATACACACCTTCACACCAGCGTAAGGTCCTCAGAAATGCTGCGTGATATCACTGCTCCCGCTGCGGCTGGATTATTACGCCAGAATCAGAGTATAGTTCCTAGTCATATCAGCCTAGAAAACAGCTTCTTTTTATTTTCTGTCTTAGTACACAGAAGGGTCAACTATAAAGATAATTATTTATTTAACTACATAAGTCTGTTTATTATAGCATACTGTTTTTCCATCTGCTTTAAATTCTGGGATTTTAGCATTAATGAGTGAGTGAGATTTGCATGTCACCAAAATCTTATTCTTACTGTAGTATTGTTGTCACCTGATTTCCAGTGATTACTGTCGTCTTGACTACAGAGACCGTCTCTGCATTTGATAAATAAAGTTTAATTCTCG
>JAUCNO010000500.1:12628050-12646298 GCA_032353835.1 Enteromius viviparus | reverse complement strand
TTTCCGGAGGACTGATTCCTGAAGCTGACAGAGCAGTCTATGCTGGCTGTGCACAGAGACTAGAAAGAGAGGCAAGACCACTCACAACCTTTAAGATAGGGAGCTTTTCTTATTAAAAGAAGCTGCTGCTTACTATTCAGACGGGAGTTTTGAGCAGTGAAGGGGTGTTTCTACAATCACGAATGCAGACATGCTGTTATGTTTACGAGGCGTGTAAAACACAGAACTAAGTCATGATCATCAGTAATTATGTCTCCACTGCTTTGTAATGTGTTTTATTGTTTTGAGCATTTCCATCAGACTCTTGAGGTATTCGGCCAATCACAATGCACTGGATAGCTGGCCAATCAGAGCACACCTCACTTAGGCAGGGCTTAGAGGAGGAACAATCTTGTAGAAAATAATGTGTTTTTGCACCTTTTAAACCACATAAATATATTGCATTGCACCAAATACACAAAATAATGTTCTTTTTAGCAACACCATATGACCCCTTTAAGTAAAGATCATGTTGCATAAAGGTATTTGTAAATTGCCTACTGTAAACATATTAAAACTTTATTTTTGATTAGCAATATGTATTGCTAAGAGCTTCATTTAAAGGTGATTTTCTCAATATTTAGATTTTTATACCCTCAGATTCCAGATTTTCAAATAGTTGTATCTCAGTCATCTCCTAATAAACCTAATGACTCCAAAAATTGACTCTTGTGACTGTTTTTTGGTAGTTCATAGTCGTATATTTCAAACTGACCACAATAGAATTAGGCAGCTCTAAAAGTACAGGAGGCTCCTCCAGCATTCGGATGAACTCTGGGCCCGCATCCTGAGAAACACAGGAGAAATACTCAATGATCCTCAACGGAGCGTTTCATAAACTCAGATAAATGCAATGATGAAGGCACGTTTAGCTGCTTACCTTAGTTTTGCGTTGATTAAGGCTGAATGAGGAGCCGAAGAGCTGATCTGAGCGTGAGGTGAAGGGACGGCGTCGCTCCAGAGCAGGACTTCGGCTCAAACACATGCTGTTTCTGCTCCTTCGCGGTGAACTCTGACTTCTAAAAGAGATAAAAAGCAGTGAGTTTGGGTCTTATCACTGTAAAACACCTTTCTAAGCTTTTGAATGATCTGCGTGATCACAGCCTTGCTGTTAAGCTTATTTCACACTCAATCTGCTGCGGGTCGATTAGAAATCTCGACTGATTTTCATGAAGTAAGCGTCTAAGTTTGGTCATATCTCCAGATGAACTCTTTCTGGACTGAAGCAGCTCATCAATCATTTTCTAGAAGAATCTGATCTTCAGGATCTTTTGAGGAGCTTTACTTTCACTGTCTCCTTATTTCTTCAGCTCTCCATCAGCCTTGAGTTATATGTTCAGATCATTTCAGTCTCGTCTGACTGAGATATGCTAATGTTTATTTCATGCGAGTATCTGCTGCACATGTAAACATCTCATTGATTTATATCAGACTCAGAAGGCGGTTCAGATGAATGAAACCTATGCTGCAGTCGAATACTTCCCTCCAAACGGAACCTTCAATCTCATGTACTATCCATACTACGGCAAGAGAGCACAGGCAAGAACACACACACACAAACACACACACACACACACACACACACACACGCACGCACGCATATACTGTGTGATGATACTCATGTGTAACCGCTCTCTCCGTGTGTGTTTCAGGTGAATTATTCTCAGCCCCTGGTGGCTGTGAAGTTCACAGACCTCTCTTTCAACACGGACTTCAACGTGGAGTGTAAGATCAACTCTAGCACTCAATTCAAGATCAGCGAAAGAGACAAGTTCGCCGGACGCGTAATCTTTAAGCTGCGCATCAATAAAGCGTAGAGCAACTGCATCTGCCACACACACACACACACACACAGGAGATGGTAGGAGTCATTCATATCTCAAAGTGTTCAATGTGTTCGTCCGTCCTCATTCTCCTTTCTACACGATGGTTTGTGTGTGTGTATGTGTGTGTGTGTGTCTTTGTATCTCTGTGTGTTTTGAGTACTCTTGACTGTCGTCATATCCAGCTGATATCGTTCCAAAGTAAAATCAAGAGAGCAGGAAAATATCGAGCCTTTCTAGATCTCCAGACACAATCATTAAGAACAATCCAGTGAATTCAGAGGGACCACAATCATCCTAAACCTGCCAAGAAATTATATTTTGAATAAAGAGAAATGTGCTCAAAATAACGCCACGATGTGAAAGAATCTAAAACAGGCCTCATTTTCTGTATGCAAAATATAATTCCTGAACCTTTTCTTTTGATAACGAGCTAAAATGTGACCTGGATTCACTCGTTTAGTCTATGTAATGGCTTTTATGTTACTGAGCGTATAACACAAATGAGGTCAAATCAGGATCATTCATAAAATAAAATCCATAGGAATGCGCATAAATGATCCAATTACCAATCAGCCATAAAATTGTCACAGACATATCATTCTCTTAACTTGATATCAGTTTGATCCGTTTATTTATTTATTCATGAATTGAGGTACATTTATACTGTTATTTATTTATTTATTTATTTATTATTGCATTTGTGGTTTTTATTTTTTATATACATATGACAATGTTTGTGAAGACACTTTTGTAACATTGTAATGTTCATGAACACACACACACACACACACACACAAGCGAAGTTAAACTGAAAACGATTGGCTGACGTTCTGCACATGCTCAGATTGCACTCGACGCATTAGCCAATCAGCTTCAAGCTGCGCCATATCAGTTCGCCATTGATTAATTTGCCCAATCGACTGATAACACATTTCGTCCAGAACGATTCGACCCATCTTTCTAAACGTGTACACAGCAATACCTTCTGGTCCGTGAGTGTACTGTTAATACTTGTAAATAATACCGAATCTGAGGTAGTTAACGAAGAGAGTAGTTACCAAGAAAAGCGTAAAAAAAAAATCTTCAATTAAGATTCAAATTTGCCAATCCAAGTAGATGAATTAAAAAATGTGTTTTCTTCCCCAAAAAATATTTATTTTTAATTTACTTATTGTTGAGCACATCATGGGTTAGCGCCCGTTAGCACAGCGGAAATATGACGCAAACTTTAGCTGCATACTTTAGTTGGTTTCTTCTTAGCTTTGGTAGAATCTTAGGTTTTATCATGTGATTTGACATTTGGATGTTCAAGGGGATTCGAGTCGAACGGACAAGTCAGACTCCTGATTTGTGAGCGACACGTTAGCGTAGTGCTTATTAGCGAACCACTAGCCTGCCGTCGTCGACGCGTGGGTGGCCTGTCTGTGTTTCTTTTTTCTTTTGTGTTCCTTCATTCCGCCCCAGTAGTGAATGTGCTGTGTTTCTATTGGGTTACTGCCACGGTGTTGTGCGTTTGAAACATTGGAGGGTGTGTGTTAGAAAAGTGTGTGGGGGAAAAAAAAGAGCCAAACGCGGCCGAACTTTCAAATTAACGTCACTAGTCCATCCGTCGCACATCAGCACACGACTTACGGCCTGATGTTGGGATCGGTTCAATGTTTACACAGAGCAGTGACTAATAACTAGCTAAATTTACGCTGCCTGCCGTACGTTTACTACGATCTACTTCACGTGTGCTGCCTGACCGCTCTACGTCATGGAATAGTTTTTTGTATGTTTTTAAGATATGGTAAATTTAACTATTGCACATTATTTCCAACTTCTGTACTTTAGACGCAGCAGCGATGCGTATTAGCATGTCGCTGCGCCGAGTGTTTATATACCGCGAGTGTAGATCACGCATATTATTCATTTCCGTAAGACGAAATCAAGCAGACATAAATTTGCAACATCATTACCATGGAAACAGCACATGAAGTCATCAGTGATCTCATTCGTTAAGCCGTGGTCATGTGGTCATGTTGCTAGGCGATATTTTGCAGACGAAATCCAGTCATTTCGCGGGAGTTTTGCACAAGGCCGAATAAATTTACTCCACTGACCAACAGAAAGCTATAGAAGCCTATTTCCACCTCGTAAGAAAAACAATCAAGCTTAGGTCATGGATGGCAGTGTGGTAATCATGGATTTTAAATAGTTTAAATAGAGATTTTCTAAATCAAATTATGAGATAATGTTTTTTTAGACTTTATATCGTAATCATGATTTAGCATGTCATAATGTCGACTTTTGAAGTCATAATCTTTGCTTTTAAAAGATAGTATCTCAACTTCGAGTTTTAAAGTCATAATTGCAACCTTTTATTTTATAATTGCATTATCTTTTTTATCTCATAATTATGACTTAACATGTAAAATTTGCCGTTTAAAGTCATAATTATAATATTTGACTGACATAATGATGAAATTTCAACTTATAATAACTTTTGTGATTTTTAAAGTCATTACATCACAATTTTTGACTTTTTATCTCATATTCGACTTAGTACTGTATGTCAGTTTTGACTTAGAAGTCATAATTTTAACTTTTATCTTATAATCATGACTTTAAGTCATATTTACATTTTTAACACCATAAATTCAAGTTTTTATCTCATAACCATGAACTCAGTATGTCATAATTAGAATTTTTAGTTGATTGTTTTTCATACATGGATCTAAAGGGCTTCCATAAAAAGCTTACTGGTTTTTAGTGACTGGTGTTTTTGTCTGCGAAATTTCACATCCGTGATCGCACATTCACAGCTTTAATAACGCCTATAGACTTCGGACAATATCAACGATGACACGGTGACAAACACAAACAATGGCAACGACAAACACACCTGCGCTACGAGAACCTCATTCATTCGAGAGCTTTCCACACACACACACACACACACACACACTGACGGCACTCGTTGAGCTCGTTGTCCCCGTCTGTGTTTCTCTCCAAACCAATAACGCGACACGCTCGTCACTTTGAGTTCTCGCCGGATGACTTATATAGCTCACAGCCTCATCCCGGTTTCTCATCTGTCCTTCATAGTGAGACGGTGTCTTATTCTTTCTTCATCACTCTCTGTAAAACACTGCTCAGAAACTAGATGTATCTTATTAAATATCCTGAATATACTGTTATATATTGCCTGACATGAAAATTGTGAAACTTATATTCGAAAAACAAATGATTATCATTATAAATGAAAAATGGAAACAGGAAATAAAAACATTTTGTGTTTAACAAACATTTTCTTTGGCTACGAGGTCTCCTTTCAAACTGAATGCTTGTCATGCGCTTCTGTTTCCAAATAAATGTAACTGCAAAGAAAGATTATACATATTTTAGGCATTCCAATATGAAGATGTGAAGAACATGAATGCAATTTTCTTTACAAAGACAAAAGTATATGAATAACATACATGCCGAGGGCTTTATGATCTTATGTAATGAGATTTTGGCTGTAACTCCTGATCTGATCCTATAGAACAGGAAATCACAAAACTCTTTTCCTGGGGATTGCTGATTCTCAGCTGATTTTGCTTTAATTTCATTTCTTCACATGAGTTTGTGCTGAACTTTGGCATCAGCCACAAAAGATACGGGAAGTGTTTAGTGATAAGTCTGTTTGTTTTACTATCTTAACTACGCACCGTTACACAGCTAGCAGCGTGTACTTGTTTGTGTTCATCATGGCTTCAGATCAGACCTGTGACACATTTATTTGGTCACGACCCACCAGTTGAGAAACACTGAGATTACGTGGAGACTTTTGCTCCTGCTTTTCAGATTTTCCCTCGAGAAAAACGTCCCAAGAAACAATCCAGTTCCAGAAGAGATCTGAACAGTGGCTCAGACTGTGCTCAGATTTGACAAGATATTCAAATCTGAAAAAAAATAAATCATTTAACCATCAAATGCCTCCAAAGATTCAATGATTCGAGCTGCTTCAAACCCCCATTTTGTTGCTCTCATATGGCATGACAAATAATGACAGATATGTATCTATTTTGCATTTGTCCTACAGGACACTTTAGGAGAAACACTGAAAGTTGCTGCATCATCAGAGCTTTGACAGAGCAACCTGTAACATTGTTTCATTTCAGTATTTTACTGACACTAAGCAACAAACACTGATGATTTTGTGTAGAAATATCTTTGTTCCTTAGAATAGTAGCCTAAAATTGGTTGCATATTGTATACAGTTATTGCTCAGATGTGATAAACTGCTCCATAAATAATTTATTAAAACTAGGAGTAGAGCGACATCTAGCGTTCAAATGAGAGACGAGAACATTTAACCTGCTGGACACTCAACAGACAGAGAGAAAAAACACACAAGGAAACGTCTAGCAGCCGCATAGCAACGCGATAAAAGCTACTGGAAAAGCCTAGCAACCAGTGCAAGAGCCAAATCACTTAATAGTTCCCATAAGAACATGTAAAAATTAGTGCTGGTCAGAGATTAACTGCATCCAAATGAAAAGTTTTTGTTTATATGTTTGATTTCCATGTTTGTTTACTAGCAGCGTATTTAAATACACACACATACACGTATATATTTAAGAAAACATGTTGTTAATGTATTAAACATAATATAAATTATATTGGAATAAATATTTATGTAACTACTATTGAATATTTTCAAACTATATGGGTGTGTATTTATATACTTCATAAATATACACGGTATTATATAAACAAAAACTTTTGTTTTGGATGAGAATAATCCATCAGTCCCCAGCACTATATGAATGTAAAAAAATAACAGAATCACACATAAAAACAAGCCAAACTTTATATATTATCCACCTTATTTTGCAACATTAAGTGGTGAATGTGCGAGACTTCCGGTCTATTAGCCGCTGCTGTAAACCGTAAAGCTTTGCACTGCAAACCAGCATTTTCGCGAATATCATAATACATTAATATAACACAGGGATGTCAGTTTACAATATCAAGCAGCATAACTGTTTTGTACTGACTGAGACCAGATGGCTACTTCCGATTAAAAAAGTACGTAGTACAGTTTGACAACAAAAAATGCTTCATGTGGAATTATAGTTTTTAAGGCCTTTAAGACAAATACGTTTGATGTTTAGGGCTGTGGCTGAAAGGACAACTTTATGAAAGTCAAACATAACTTAATTTTTATACCTAGATTGTTTTAATGATGTCTACAACTACCACAACCCCAAACCTACCTCTTACAGTAATGCTGTAATTAGCGTGAGAAAAACGATGCAATGTGCGCATGCGCAATAAACCTCGAAAAGAGAATCTGGGGGATAGGATAAAATGGAAGTCTCGCACATTCAAGTTACAAATTGCCGGTCTTAAGTTAGAATATTCATATATAAGCTATATTACATATTTTTAAAACAACCTCAGAAGTGTTCTTGAGTGTTTGTATGTGTGTTAAGGCAGGTCCAACATATTTCTGATTTCCAGCTCTTTCTGAGTCCTTTGGTGAATTTCTCGGATTGCCGCGACGACGACGCGCATGACAGGCTCCGCCTCCTCCTGCGTGCGCACGCACACAAGCTGCAGGAACGTGCTGCGGTCAGGCATCGCGAGAAACACTAGCTCAGCCGCGCGCTGCACGAGCCAGGGGTGATGCGGCGCCAAAACCTCTAGATATGCGTCGCGGCAAAGCTCGCCCATGCTTCGCCCCTCTCGCTCCGTCCCCAGCTTCTCCAGAAGCAGCTGTAGCCATAGCAACGAACGGTGGAGGCGAAGCAAAGTCCGACTGCCGGAGGCTGTTTGCGTGTCGAAGGAGACCACGCCCCTCTGAAGCTCCGCCTCCAGCATGGAGCGCACGGAGCGGTAGGCGTGCGGAGGGGGCGGGGCTACTCGCTCATCGGCTGGGGCTTTCTGTCTGGAGGATTCTTCCAGCGAAAGCTGTCGGATGAGTGTGATCTTCTCCTCAACTTTTTGAGTGAAAAAGCCCACCAGAGGTCCCAGAGCCTCCATGAACCTGCAGCACAATACACAATCACTGAGTGAGATGATGAAGCCTGATTTCACGGCCGATACCCATGCCATCTCTTCATTTTAGAATGCCTCACTATTATTAAAGAGAAAACGGTAGCCAAGATTTATTTTAGCAAACAAAGATTACAAAAGATAAAGCGTGTATTTTATTTTATCTAGTTGCCAAGGAAATATTTCTAATTTTTATTTAGTTTAACTTGACGCAATAACATGACTAGGACACTGAAATAAAAATGAATACCAGTATGCTGAAATATTTAGCCACAAAACACAGCAGAATTAAGTATACTTTGACCAAAGTTAAAAGGAAAGCAGAAAATATATAAAAACTAATCCAAAATATGAATTTATCCAAAATTAGTTTATGCAAAATATTTAATTTAATATTAATTGAAGTCATTTAAATCTGTGAATGCGATTGTGTGTAGACATCTTACTGTTACATCCGAAACAATTATAAATTACTGCTCGTTAACATTCTTCAAACGTGTGATAGTTCTATATAAATATAAACACACCTCATTTCTTTGGAATGCTTTAATGAGGCGGCATATGGAGATGAAATCATTTATGTAATATAGAGTCTTTTTATAATTGTTTTGAGGCTATTTGGTCATTCATCAAGAAAAGGTTGAGTTAGGTGCATCATTAATATAATTGCTGATGTCATACTTGATGAGCTCCTCCCAGCAGAGCAGGTAGGGGTCCAGCAGCACGTCGGAGGCGGGGCCGAGGGCGGAGCTTAGGTGCAGCAGGAGGCGGGACACCTGGAACTGCTGACCAGCGCACGCTCCGATGATGTCACTTCCTCCCAGCTCTTCAGGAAGGGCAGCGGGAGCCACCTGTTCGTCACAGTCAGAGTCAGCGAGTGAAGGGTTAAAGTGTCCTCCAGGTGTCAGGTGTTCAGAAAGTGTCATCTGGATCAGAATGATCTGGGTTTGGAAAGCCCATGTTTTGATAGCCAGATTTCCAGATTTCCTGAAGGGACATACTTGCATTCTAGTTTTGCACCGCGTTTACACAAATAACTATCTCTTACTGCTCCAGCTCTGAGGATTTTTCACTTTCACAATAAAAGTTAGTTTACGTACTGTGTATCTTCATTATATACATATACATAATTACACACACATACTGTTCTATATTTAGTTTGCAGCATTTACACATATATATATATATTCTTTACAATAAGGTTAATTCATTAACTAAATAATATAAGAATGAACAATACTTTAAATGAACAATATTTTAGTTAATACAGTAACTAATGTTAACAAATAACATCTTACGAATGATGTACTCTATGGAACAGTTTGAAAGTTTTATTATATTTTTGTTTCGGAAATGCTGGAAAAAATCAGAATAATCCCAATCTTACTAAAGTGTTTTGAAAATTTCATCCAGATGAAAACCAAGATTGAATTTTGTGATTTGTAATTCTGAGCCACCCATTCTCAAGATCTGATGTAACCTGATGGCAGACTGCTCCTGAAGAACTCTCACCTGTCTGGTTGAGGTATACACGCTCAGACAAGGCCTCCACGACTGCTCACAGCTCTGAACACTTCCTTGAGCTGGACAGAACCAGGAGACACGTGGTTACTCGGTGTGTGTGTGTGTGTGAGAGAGAGAGAGGGAGGTCAGGTGTACTCACGCAGCCACAGAGAGCTGAGGATCAGCAGCAGACTCATCAGGAGCACGCTCAGCACACAGCGACGCAGACGAGATCTCATTCTCAGCGTTCTCGTCCTCAGACACGCTCACTAATGCTCCTGTTGATCAGAGACCAGCACAGCATGACCTTTGAACCTCTGCGCAATCAGGGCTGAGCTCGCAACCACACGGAAATACCTGAATCTGATTTGAGTCCGCAAACAAGACTCCGTCTGAGTGTCAGTCGAGCTGAGATAGAACACACACTGAAATAAACCAGAAAAACACATATTTGTCACCAAGAATTACTCTCGCTCACACCACGAGGAGTATTTCCAGAAGCCAGGGTATCTGTAATATGTAACTATAAATCAACTCACATTCCCTAAAAAACTGAACCACATCTAATTTATTTTTTCTCAGGTAATTTAAAAGTACTAAAATAACTACAGCAAATAATAAATCCTAAAAAAAAAACATTTAAAAAGCCAATAAAATCGCAGACAAAATAACAAACTAGGTTACAACAAAATTAAAACACACACACACACACACATATATATATAATTTCACTTACTACATACTTAATATATTTCAGATTATTCTAACTGTTGATTGTTTTGACAGTGCTGAGCTAAAAGAATTGTGTCTGAGAATAAATTGACAGAATTAAATCAGATTTATGATGTAGTTTATTTGTTTTGACAGACAAGTTAATATTGTGTTCAATTCCTCTGAAATGCAATTCAGCAGATTATTTTTCCATCAACTCCAATTCAAATTCCAGCTGCATATTAATAAGCTGAAAGAAGCCAGCTCTTCAATCCTGACACACACACACATACACCTCAGCTTTGATTTTTATTACATTTTGGATATGACACATTGTTGAAACATTAGACACACTAAACACTGCTTTTACACTCAAATACAGGGGGGCGGGGCTTATCACTGACAGACAGCTCAAACAGCCAATCAGCTCTAATCGCAGCGGTACGGTCACTGTGATCCTGGGTCTTCAGTGCAGGTTTTTTGACTGACTCTCTGCCTGCTGTTTCTGAAAAAAAGGATAAGTGAATAACAATCATGGTAACTTTGTAAACAGTAACATGAATCGTCAGTGGTGTAGGTTTGCTGCGTCTCACCAGTCGTCCTCGTCCATAGAAGATCTTGGTCACTCCCGTGTGAGCAGGGACGTGTTTGAGCGTGTGCGGTTGTTTCAGCTCTTCTAGTAACTCTGGGCTGCTCAAACCCACTGCAGGACAGAAACACTCACAATACAATACAGACAGAGGCTGTTCTCAAAGTTATGAACAAACGTGCTTCCTGTAACATTCATAAAGCATATATTTAAAGTGATCAGGACACATACTCACAAAACATCTGAAGGATAAAAGTAGCTCAAAACATGCAGATTTAGGATAAAATGTTAAAAATAAGGACGTGTCTTAGGACTGCTGGACGCAGAGTGTTTTAGTTTGAAAACCTGCTCGTATGTCTGTGAAAGGTTAGGAGTGGCGAGTCATGAGACCAAACCACAAACTATTGCAAGCAAACTGTGCCAATATAAACATTAAAGAAACATCTGACAATAATGAGCTTTAAAAACAACATGACCTTTGATTTCTGAGGTTATCCCAACTTCCTTTGATTATATCCTTGTTTTCACTATAACCAGCGGGGCATGAAGTAACACATGTCCAGTTTGGTTTTTACGTTTACACGTCTCTTACTGTCAGTCAGGACATGTAAGAGGCTGACACTTTTAAACATTATATTAAAACAAAAGTAAAATTCTAGTAACTATGTATTTTTAAATTTTTAATTTTATTATTGGCATATTATTATACATATTAGTAACCATGTTTTTTGTTTTGTTCTATCTGAAGTGCATGGTCAGTTTCTGTAATAAAGCAACTTAATATTGTGCTATATATTTCTATGAATAATAAATCCGATTCAGTCAATCACTGTAAGCATGCTGACATCATCATGCACAAATTGATTTGCATCCTTTAGGGAACATTTTAGGACGTTCATCTAACATGGTTTTCAAGAACATTCACAAAATGTTTGCAAAATTATAAAGCCAAACAAATCCCTTGAGGTTAATATCAGCCTTAACGTTTAATAAAAATAATGTTTAATAAACACCAGTTGCACTCACTCGGCCGTTCATCGGACTTTGTCGGAGAGGGCGTGGCTTTATTTGGCGTTGTGGGCGGAGTTACATGCTCAGTCTGTTATAGAAAGAAAGAAGAATCACATGAAATCGCTCTTTATTTGATGTTTTATCATAAAGAGATTTTCTCTTACCTTCCTTTCCTCCATCGCTGGTGAATCTTGCGCTGTTTGATTAAATCAAGTAACAGCTGACAGATGGACAGATGACGCGTTTACTCTCCCTCACCACAGTTACTAAAACACTCAGTGTGAAGGTACTACAGAGTTACTGTATATTTATGTCTATATTTGATCCGGTCACTGTGAGAAACTGCTTCGTTCTTCACCACCGTCAACCTGAAGTCTCATTTCTGCAGCAAAATTAATCATTCACTCACTTTATGGCTCTAAAGTCCATCGAAAACACCTTGAAAAAACACTCTGTATTACACAGTTCGGAGAAATAAGGCCAGGGAAAAAGCTCACAGTGACCTCAAACTTCTTTATTTGAACACTTTCTAATCATGACACAACATTTCATATCAAACATATATTGTATCCAAACCCTGATTCCAATCACATGAGGAAATACACATTCAGATCTCCAAAGAGTTTGATGACAAACTCAGAAAAAACGTTCTTCGGACACCCTGAAATGATAGCGATAACGCTTCATTTCGTGCCTTTGCATTTATTTAAATGCATTTAATTATACAATATACCCTTATTTACAATTTAATCATATCATATGTGCTCTAGTATAAATAAAGGACAGTCCCAGACAGGTAAGATCAGAGGTCCACGCAGGGCTGCAGGTGCAGTGTCAGCGCCCCCTGGCTGTGGAGCTGCAGAAGCAGAACAAACTCGTCTGGCATTTTGTGCATGTAAGGGTGTGGACTTAACTTGTCGTAATAATGATACGGAACAGAATTGTTCTGCAGGTCGGTTCCAAACGGCCAGAATCCGTAAACATGCACATTCTCACACAGCTCCAGCGCAGTGCTAATTAACATAAACCCAGAGGAGAGGCGGATCGACTTCAGACCACGCCCCTTCCAGAAACGGTCCAGTGTTCGTAGGTAAACGGGGCTGAAGAACACCACCGGCTGCTGAGGTCTGACTGGATGGAGAACTCTAAGAGTTTTGATTGACATTCCAGTGCAGAAGGTGTAGGCAAACGCGGCCATAGCGAGAGAAGCGTTTCCGTACACACTGACCCGCTTCAACAACGGATCCGGATTCTGCTCCAGGTTTTTGTATCTACACACAGATTGAAAAAAATATTATTAATCATTACTGACATACTTTCAGATTAATTTTGACCTAACTCATTTTTAACATTTACAAATAACCTTGTGTCATATTTGTGAGTTTAATAAAAAGCTATTAATTAAATAATATAAATGTTCAATTAAAACAAAGGTCCATACCCCGACTTACTGCTTTTTAAACTTTTTCGTGTTCATCAGTAGTTCAATAAATTCAGAATACATTATTGCCGATGCATAAATCAAGGTTTCCCAAACTTTTCTATTCCACGACACACCTAGACACGTATAATTTTGAGCACCACCAAAATATTTGAGATAAAAAACATTTGACATTAATGTAAACATTTTCTTAATTAAAAGTTGAATATGGCAGAAACTAAGAAAGCCACTGTTAAACAACTGTAAAATTTCACTACTAATATTTACGTTTTAATTTCATTAATTATAGAAGATAATGAGTCTAGGAAATATGTCCATAAAAACTAAAACACTCTTACTTCTGCAAAGCAATAGCCTACTGTAATCTACTTTAATCTGCGCTGCGAGTGTTGTTAAACCATTTTCCTTCCATGTGTTTTTAATTTTATTTGTTAGTAAAGCAAAATAAGCATAGCAGGGCTATGTAAAACTGTTTGTAGACTAGAATATTTGTGATATAATTGTAAAAATAATATACAGATGTGTCTCATTTTATATTGTGGCTTAAGTCAAATCAAAAATCACACTAAGCAATATTGTGCTGTCCTAGACTGCACTGTGTGTATATGTGTGTCATTGAAACGCAAATTTAGCTGCAGGCAAGTGGCTTTGTGCGGCCCACCTTGTCCTACTCTGTGACCCTGTCATGATTTTCTATGTTCACCGGGCTTGGTTTTTGTGTAGTCTTATTTTGAAGTGTTACCCATTTTTTCACTGTTTCTTTTCTATAGGGGTAGAATTGTTGCATATTTCCAAATAGATGTATTACGATCCACAAATAAATGTAAAGCCATTGACAAAATACAAGCATGTTCACAAATAAATCTTAGAGTTCCACAAACATGAATGACATTCACAAATAAGTAAAATTAGACTTGCGAATAAAAAACATACTCACAAATATTTATTTTATTCTACAAACACAATTTTGCCTGACATTTATATGCGAATAGAGTGCTGTGCGTTTGTAGATCACTGCAGGTATTTGTGGATCGCTCCGCGTATTTGTGGATTTTGAAACACTTCTAGCTTTAAGATGTACACTAATCCACAAATGGATGGACTCCACCCACCTTCTACTTCAGCCAATCAGATACCGGCCAGGTGGCACTGACTAATCACTGCACGTTCTAACCAATCATGCTTTAAATAAATATTTGCGAGTATGTTTTTTATTCGCAAGTCTAATTTGACTTATTTGTAAATGTAATTCATGTTTGTGGAAATATTTCCTATTTGTGAACATGGTTGTTTTTTTTTTGTTAATGGCTTTACATTTATTTGTGGATCATAATATATTCATTTGGAAATATGGAACAATATTACCCCCATATTGCCCTCATCTAACACTCATGTAAGGCTTTTAACAATTAAATTACACTGATAAATGAAATTGCTATTTTATGATTTCTAAGAAAAAAAGCATTTAAAATGACCGATTTTTTGTTTTTTGATTTTTTTTAAAGTTTTTTGTTTATTATTTAATTTAAACAAAGTAGTATAGTAGATACCGTTGTAAATGGTAGACAAACTGCCTGAAAAAGCAGAATGCTGATAAAAATAAAAATAAAGATTCATGATGGGAGTTGCGGAGTAATGTGATGAACAGGTCAAAGCTTTAACTCTATTTTTGTGATTTTATTGTGATTGGCCAACGTAACTGCGATCACCACCTTAATGTGGGGGGTTGAGTGCCCCCTCTTTGGAACTTGAACAATGTATTGTCCAATCAGAAGCCAGGATTGGAACTCTCTCTTCTATGCTAAATGCTGTACTGTATTTGTAATGCTAAAAATAATATTATACTAATTAATAATTAGTCAAACATTTATTTATTATTATATTTTAATACCCAATTATAATCGTAAAAACTATTATATAAATATAAAATATGATATATATATTATACAAAAAAAAAATAAAAATACTGCGAGTTAAACCTTAACTTCTTTTGACATCTAAATCAAAAGATATCATTTAAAGGCTAAATATAGATGACTATATATCTGTCTAGCAATTATAAAAGCATTTTGGCAAAACATCAAGGAATCTGATATATCGCAGCTACATTATATCCATTGAAACATCGTGCCCATAGTGCAAGGGATTGCATCCGTTTTAATTTTTCTACATGATGTGTACATATCGGCTGCTCTGTGGTCTCAAGGGTCCTGATTTACTTGCTCCTGAGAAGCGAATCGATGATTATATGTATTTTAAATGTAGGGACAGCTGAGAAGTAAGGGATAGAGAGAATAAAAAAAACTTGCAGAAAGTTTAAAAATTTTACTTACTAGTGGAACAATGTATTGACCAGGACTGCAAGTATCCTTTCTATACACCTTATTGTGCAAAAGTAGACTATTTTTTGTAAAATGTGCAATTTATAAAAAAATAAAGTGCAGTTAACAGTACAACCATTTAATTCTACAGCTATCTAGCAATGCTAAAAATTCTACATGACAAGCATATTTGCAAAACACATTGAGGAATTGAGTTATTACAGCTATATGCACTGAAACAACACAGTGCCTACAGTTTTTATATTTTTCTGATGCGTGATGTGTGTATATCGGCAGCTCTGTGGGCTCACAGGTCCTCATTTACTTGCCACTGCAATGCGATGTGAATCAATGATTATATGCGTTTTAAATGTAGAGAAGGGATAGAGAGAGTGAACAGCACCGGGCAGAAGACAGACGGAGAGACAGACAGACAGAGGAACGTGTAGCGCTTCTCGCAGATGTGCTGCCGGCTGTTCTTGCTCTCCGGCTCAGACAGACAGATGAGGATGGGTGATTCATGAGACCAGGTCTTTATTCAGCTCTGACAGCTGCAACAGCACTAAGCAAATTGTGTTTGTCATGCATGCATAGCTGCCATGTTTCAGTGTTATGAGTCTAAACTCTCCAGATGTAGAAAATAACCCATCTTTAACAAACCGAGACCTGAACCAACCCTTTACAAACAAACACAGACACAGTTTCACGGGGCCCTAGGAGACCATTACTAAGTCCAAGGACAAGTAGACTATTATAAACCCAACCACACTGGAATCGACCTGGGTAGATCAGAGATTTAAAGTGCAAGTGTTAATAGTAGACAGACGGCTAAATGTATTACGTGGAAAATAACAGCAGGCTAATCCGATAACTGTGGTTCGGCTGCCTCTTTACTTTAACAGAAACACAACTGTGACTTATGAGCTGCTTGCTGTGGTTTTAGAGGGCAGATATCATATCAATCTTGTGGAGTTTCTGGGAAATATAGATTGTCTGTCAGATTCACTTCACTTGTTAGTTGTTGATCAATGTAGCTCTTCCTGGACATGAAGCTGTGAAAATGCATGACACGTTGCAATATGTATCCACATACATCCACACATGATCATAAAAGGCATCTGATATACATCACCCCACATCTTATTTATCTGTGTAAGCTGAGGGTTGAACAACTGATGATACAATATAGGCCTTCATATATCAGATCAATGTCTTTAAAAAGAATGCTTCATAAGTCTTTGTTGAATAATGATCGGTACTTCCATGTACAAAAACAATAAATAAATAAATACATTTTTAAAAAAGTACACACACATAAATATATTCAGTAGGCTATACACACATATATATTATACATATAAACACAAATGTATATTATATTATATATATATATATATATATATATATATATATATATCCTTAAAAATGTATTAATATAATAAATATATAATTTTATATTTAATATATAAAATTAAATATTGTGTGTGTATTTAAACACACATTAAAATTTATTTTACATATAAACACACATATAAAAGTATTTTATCCCTAAAAATCTAAAAACATCCTTAATTTATTATGCATCCTTTTATCGATTTAAATGTAAATGTATGCAAGCTATGATGACTTTCACCTTGATATTTTAGCGCAGATATATACCTAGCTGAATTACACTGTAGCCCTATTCGGAAGGGACTAGTTTTCTAAACTACTGTATGCGTGAGCTTCGATTCTTATCACCTGTCGTCCTTGATCTTCATGTACCATTTTTGACGGGACTAACATCTCTGTGTTTATTACAGAGGTGAGAGGGTCTGTTTTGTAGGTTACGCACTCTGTATGTGAGCATTGCTATAGTCATTCATCTTCTAAATATTTCAAAATCTATTTTTTCCCCCGCATATGGCACATCTGCGCACTCAAGAAGCACCAGGCTTCATTGCACAGAATTTTCAATTTCTGTGAACTTTTGTATAATCAACACTTTTTAAAATAAGTAATAGTTTTAAAAAGTAGCCTGTTTATATAATAATAAAAGAAATAATATTTTGCACAAAATAAATTTGATTTAAAATGTAGCTATGTGCAGTAATATTGAAGAATATTCTCCTGATTTCACAGCTAGTCACAGACTAAAATGCATCTTTAAACTGCTTCAACTGAAAATATCTTGCCCTGACATATCTTAATATTTTGTCAAAGATGCATTAATATCTTAATTTAACTAAAGGTGGGCGTACACTGTGCGATTTTTGAGGTCACAAATCGTCTCTTCTCGTATGGTTGGGGCTCGTATGGTGGGTGAGAAATTACGAGACGAGCAGAGTGCCTTACGAGCACTTCCCGACCTCACAATCATTTTTAAACCTTTCAAAAAACTTTGGGAGCTGTCGGTTGAAAGCGTGACGTGTGTGCTGAAAGAGACGATTTGTTGAGCTAACTGTAAATGACCAATCAGAAGCTAAAAAAGAAAACCACAGGAGAAGAAAGATGAACATGGTAGAGCCACAGAGAATTTGGACTGTCGAGAAAGAGGACAAACTCGCTGAACTCTGGCAAGAACAGCAAGCGCTGTATGATATATCGAGCAGCATTTAAAATAATATAATAAATAGTAATAATCCATAAAAACGGAACTGTCAATATTGATTTCCTTCTCTTTGCCGTGCCCTTAGTTTTCTTTTTTCGCAAGCCATTGCTGCCACAAATTTAAGCACATGCAATTTCTAAATCGCATAAGGCTGCAATTTTTTTCTATTAATTTATTTAGATTTTTATTCAGA